>JAHLJT010004567.1:174977357-175355476 GCA_031308135.1 Acheta domesticus
AGGTATCTCCCGCCAGCGGGGTACCGCCCTAGCCGCGACAAGCTCTAAGCCACCGACCGCTCTCCCGGCATGAGTGGTAGTGTACTGCATGTTAGTAGAAGTGTGTGTGTGTGTGTGTGTGTGTGTGTGTCTGTGGTGTGTGTGTGTGTGTGTGTGTGTGTGTAAGGGGTGTGGATAGGACAAGGAAGAAAATGGAAAGATAGCGCACGGTCCGTGGTCCGTTTGGTAGGGTACCGCCCTGGCATTCGCCTCATGCTGATCGGAGAAACCACGGAAAATACCTATCAGAGCAGCCGGCCTCTAGAATTCTCGTCCAGACAGCGAGTGAATTCGACCTAGAGTTGTGTTGTGTGTGATGTTCGTTTCACTCAACGACCCTTCGCTTTGTCTCCTTCTGGACGGGAGTTGTGAATGATCCCCTCGGAGGAAATAGCTCATTCGCACCCTGGGATCACCTTTACATATGGTCGAAGTACTTTCCGTTTACTCAGTGGTTAACGTAAACATTCATCCCTTATATCTCATTATAAGTTTCGCACATACCCGATAGGAATGCGACATCGATATCGATTTTTACTAAACGTCCATTGATTGAAGTCAATGCTTGTTTATCATCGATGTGCGTGTGTATTGTATCAGCATTGTGTAGTTTTTATTAGTGGTGTTCTGTCCCAGCTGGATGGTGTGATCCGGCGCCGGCCTATACTCAGGCTGGCGGAGTTTCCCAACCAGGTATCTCCCACCAGCGAGGAACTGCCCCAGTCAGGACTAGCTCTAAGCTCCTTCTCTGGTCTTCTTACATGTGTGATTGAATTGTGCATGTAAGTGTGAGTATGTGTAAGGAGTGAAGATATAACAAGAGAGAGGAAGGAAAGATAGCGCGCGGTCCGTAGCCCATTTGTTACAATACTACTACGACATTCGCAGGTGTTAATAGGAGAAACCACGGGAAACTAACGACCAGAACAACCGGCCGTGGAATTCTCTTCCAGACAGTGGTCGAACTCGACATAGCTATATAACCAATGTCGAAAATCCTGTCACCGTGGGGATTCGCACCCTGACACAGGCACTGCAGTAACATCAGTTGATGCCCTGAGTCACCTCAGTGCTGCTCCCATCGAATTTCCTGCTATGCGTACGCGCGCTACCTCCATGCGTGCGTTCTGTAATGGTTGGCGGGAACCGGTAGGCGGGCACGACGCATGACGTGATTTGGCGAGTCTTCCTGTACTTGAGTGAATGAGTCGTGAGACCGGACGGGGAACCAAGTTGAAGGAACGGTCCCGAAGGTTGAAGAGCGCGCGCGTGCCAAGATCTGAACAGAATGTAGCCTGGGCCTGTAATTTGATACATGTGCCGGAACCAATAGAGCAGTTTGAGTCACGAGGTCGCACCAGACTCTTGCATTTTTGGAATGTGCCTTTCTTGTGACACACAAACATTCTGAAATATTTTGATAGAATTGAGAAAAGTCAAACTCAGACTGTTAGTTTACCGGAATATGAAATATTAATAATATATGTATCGATTTCAAATTAATTCACGTGTGAAACAACAGTGTCTCTCTTAATTTTTTTGCTGTGATAGTTTGACCATTCCCATAAGAAAATTGCGGACACTATAAAGTTTTTGATGCAAACAACCCCGACGTTTAAGATAGCCTTGAAAACTTTCTCTTTCTATCATTTCAATACATTGCTTGCATTCTTCACAGTCATCCATCACGCTTACAAGTAACGGGTGCCACGAAGCCGCGACTTACTCAGCATTTGACAATAATTCATTTATGATTACGACTGGTTTATTTTGTTTCCGTGTACGTCAACTACAGCGGTCATTAGTCCCATAATAGTAGCCTGTATCCTGGGTGGCGCGTCGACCTACACGTCAGTTTGCGGGGTTTGCCCACCAGATTTCTCCGCCAGTGGGGCAAGGTTCCAGGTAGGACAGGCTCTAAGCTTCTGACTGGTCTCTGGCATGTGTGGAAGTGTGCATGCTTGTAAGTGTGTGTTGTATATAAAGAGAGAGAGGAAACAAGAATGACGAATGAAAGATCGCGCGCGGACTGTGGCCCGTTTCTTGGGTAGTAGTTCTCCGGTATTCGCCTGGCATTGAAACCGCGTGAAACTACCGATCAGTGGAGCCATCCGGTAGAATTCTCTTGCAGATAGCGGTTGAATTTCACCAAGCCATCTAGCTATTATCGCAAATCCGCCAACGTCCCGTGAAGCCCAAGTCCTTCCGATCAGAGTCTGCAATGGCAGTAGTTGTTGCCCTAAGCCATCTAAGGTGGTTATGATTATACATCATTTCCAAATAATTCATATGCGTTCGTAAAAAATGTGGATTCAAACAAACTCATCCGAAAATCGCATTCTCGCGGCAGAACAAAAAATGTTGCAATTAGAAATTTCTTCATAAACTGCAATGGTTCGGTTGTTGGATTGTTTCAAGAAATTTTCCATTTCCCTTTTCGTGTTGTGTAGTGGTATAAATGTTTTCTTAGTCTCTTGCCCTGTTCATACATTGAATTTGAAAGCCGGCAATCTAGATTGTCCCTTCAACCTTTCGCTTAGGGATACAAGTGCATCCAACATTGTCAAAGAATGTTTCTCATATAGTTACATAATCCTAAAACTTTAGTATCAGTCCTTATTATAACTTCGCAACATTTTGATCTAAAACGTTAATTGAAGCAGCCTAAAAGTACGTGTCAGATGGTTTAAGCAATCGTGGTACCGTGGACATGCAAAAGTTCGATATCGATTGTCTATCAATTTGTCTGCAGCAATCACTTAGACAGCAATCACATTATTAAAACCGCACTCAATAGCTCACTCAAAATAATTTAAAAATACGTACTTGAAGAGCCAGATTGGTTTCTGACACTTTACTGTATTATGCGACTTTATTATACACATAGAGGTCTTTATTATAAAACTTTGAATTCTCGCTTTGAGAGAATCATGTAGGTGAAGGACGAGGGAGTTTAGGCAGTCGTGGCGATGTCCGCATCCTAATATTTGACAAATATGCTGGAACTACGTTATATCTCATGGAACTAAATCTGTATCATAGATATCATTTACGAAGCTTTGATCTTGACTCTTTCCTCGAAACAATCTCCAAATGCGAACATGAAGAATGCGAGTTAGTGCAATGTCATGGCAAGTTTCGTTTTCCGTGTAACAAAATCGGTGGGACCCTATAAATCAATACTACGTGGAAATTACCGTTAAACTTTAAACTCAATTGTTCCATTGATAGATATGCATACGCAGATTTACAGCCGTAGCGGAAACCGTTTCCTGTATCTTCTGAGGATGTCCCCGATATTTGTTTAAAAACTTTTCAACTCGCTGTTGCCCCAAGAATGGCAAATAGTCTAGAAACGCTTACATGACGTCTCAGAGAGTTAGTGCACCAAGCGTGTTTCCCGTGCAACTAAGTATTTGGCACCATGTCATCTAGTACTCTAAAATTATTATTCAACGTTAAACTGGACCAATATCGAGGAAATTATGTAGGCGGCGCTTTCGCAGACTCAAATAGTTAGAAGCACTTAGGTGATGTTCGTGGGAGTTGAAGCAGAGTTAGTTTACTTCGCATCTAAATAAGTAGGTACGTGTAATGTCAGCCGGAACCGACTATCGCATTAAAGAACAAACATTCCAACTCGCTATTCGTCCCATAGTGCCAAACAGCCAAGAAAGTCATTCGTGAGATTTGAGAGAGTTGCTCCATCGCCGCGGCGGAGTGTTTCCCGCGTCCCAGCCCAGGGCTTGAGCCAGCGCCAAATCTAGTGGAATAGAATCGAGTGTAGTCCAAGACATCGAAAACAAAACATGAATGTTTCCAAAGATCGATGTTCAAAGTTAAAACATCGATGTTAATAATACATGAACCAAAACCCATCCATGTTTTAAAGCTGGTTTAGTAATCTCTAATATTAAATTCGTGCGCAAAAAAAGTATGACCGAGTTTGTATTTATTAATTTAAAATTAAGGCAAAAATGGAAAACAAACCCAAAAAGTAGTAATGGAGAAAACCAAGCCTGATCGCCCAGGGTTAGTCCTCATTTCCCCGAAGAAAGGTACGGGGAAGAAGGCGGGGAGGTCCTACGCGCGAAGTGCACGCGTCGACCGCCTCTCCATATGCGAAATACAAGGAAAGACGGAGGAAGTACTACGAGTCGGGGTCATCTGGGGCGAAATAGTCTGTATAATGTAGTCCAAACAGCGTCCCTTTGTTCACATAAACTGGCTGTGGTACCATCACTTATCATTTCATATTTTAACTTATTTTGGGAATGTTTTCTTTCACAATGAAAACATCGAAATCGCGAAAACATCGAGCACAAATCATCGACGTTCAAAAAACATCGCCTTTAATGTATCGGTTTTTCAAACATCGATGATTCTGTGAATGCATCGATGTTACAAAACCATCGCCATCGCTGTCACGTGCCTAGTCCCGGCGAATGGAGTGGAAGTTGCGAGCGACGCGCGAGGGCCGCGTCCGCATTGGGCCGCCCCTGCGCAGGTTGACGAACCCTCGCGAACACTTCTTCCCGTCCAGCCGCGCCGCTCCGCACCGCACGGCGCACGAGAGATTTTTTTTTCTTGGTAAGGCTGTACTGTTGTAATATCGACTTAACGCAACCAAAGAGAGGAACGAAATGCCTCCCTTAACGGCCGGAGTCACTTAAGTATTTAGTATTTATGTAGTAAAAAAACAGTAAAAACTGTATGTCACGTACGGGGGAGAAGATAATTTGAGAATCCCTTCCGAACATTTTTAACTATAAATAGTTGAAAAATGAATAGAAGTTTAAAAAAGATAGAAATAATAATAATAATAGTTTTATTTTTCAGCGTTGCTAACAAAATAATTGATTTTTTTGCATTGCTAGCAAAATGGTAACTCACCCTCACGTCTACTACCCCGGATATCGCCATAGTTTACAAACTTCAGCCGTTTTGTAATTTGCTGTTTATTGTTTGCCAAATACCTGCCTTCGAAATACACAGGCCGGCTTCATACCATATTTGTTCATAAATTAAACATGAACAAAAATCATGATCTTCAAATTATATATTTTAGAATTTTTTTCTGGTCCCCATCAACATTAAACAAATAGTTGCCATGATTTTCGAGCAGTATCTTCTTAGTATGAAAGCGTTTCTTCGCTCTGGAAATTATTAAAATCGTATCAGTTACCTTAGTATCGCTAAACCTTCATGACATTGAGGGATAGAGTTGCGTTGTCCCACTCATTTGTCTTCGGGAGGAACGTTGCGAGCTAGGCGGGAGACGTATTCAGCTTTGCGACACAATGCGTGCATTGTGCCTAGGAATGTGTTGAATGGGTGTGGGAAGTAGCGCCTCGCGGCTCCACAGCGGGTGAGCCCGGACCATTTGTCCGGTGCTAATGCCTTCCTCTGCAAGACCCGCTCCTAGCACAGAACACGTTCCATTCTAGCTTGCCCGATTTGTTCGGTGTCTTTCCTTGTCTTTGGGATGTACGAAATCATCACAATCCACCAGAATTGAGCAGCACCTTATCTACTGATTTGTGATTTCCGTATCAACGGCTTTAGATCGGATGAAATGAATTGTTTGGCGGAAGTTGATGACGAAATGATAGTGAAGTGACAGTGGTTTGAGAAACAGAGAAAACGGCGGAATCTCGAGAGAACGTGCTGCGAATCCGCTTTGTCTCCAACAAAGTTCACATGTACAGGATTTTCATTTCTACCGATTCGAAAATCCATTACTTTCTTTCGATTCCCATGGAATCGGTATTCAATTCCATTGCTTCCGATTCTTCCTGGAATCGATTCCAAAATGCCAGAATGAAATCAAATGAATATCTGTGAGTTTTGTAAAATTATATACTGATGAGAAATATGAAGAGTCACTCACATATGACTAATGAGTAGAGACCGGATTTTTATGTAATTACATATTTTTTGTCTTTCTACTTACCGTTCTCGAAATTGTAATCTTGGCGAATCATAGCCCCCCTAACACAATATCGATTTTTTTCGTTATATATTTTTACTTATGTAGTACTATATTACATATTTTACATATTTTGCTGTTTCAAAATATATTTTCTTGTTTTATCAATTTTGTTCTATTTAATTCCATATTTTTTATGAAAAGATGTATTTTTTATATACCAGCATTTTCCTACATTATTGGGGAAATCTGGGTGTCGAAATCATAATTGACACCGCGTTTTGTGATCTGTAACCTTAATTTCGGAGAAAAATTTGCGATCACTGACGTGTAAAACATCGATGAAGATGCTACAGTGTATGTTTGCTGGTCGTAGAACTCGCCAGTTTGTGCGATGGCTTCTATTGCAATTAGTCCGGCTGATAATCTACGGTCCTGGATTACAATAGATGAAGCTTTTATTACTGACAAAGTTGTATGATGTGAAGTGAGCAATTTTTATAAATCTAATTTCGTATTACGTAAATGTATTTTATTATTAGTGTATTTGAATATTACATATTATATCCAATTTTACATTTTTATTACATGTTCTTACTATTTTTATTACATATTTATGTACATATTTTGACGTTTTATACTACGTATTTTTCCGGTCTCTACTGATGAGATATATGAGTGCGTACATTGCATTTTCAAATTTTTAGGAATATATTTTGATGACATAAAAAATTAACCCTAGAATGTGTCTGGTGTTCATTTAGAGAGTAACACAGACTATGGATTTGTGAGAATGTTGTTGCACTACTATTGTTCTTAAAGGTTTCGCAATCTTTTGTCGACGTAAATAATTTAAGGTCCCAAACACTTAGATTTTAATCTCCTTTCACGCTTCTGCATTTCATAATAAATATCCTAACGACAATGTAGAAGGAGCGCTAATTTAAATGTTCAATTCCGGTTACGATACTTTGTTGGATATGTTTCCTTTTATTTTTCTTACATCATGAATACACGATTTCTTTGGATATCATATTTTTGTTGCGATTCGCTTCTGAAGTTGATGCTTTCGTTGGATATCTTTGTTTTTTACTTTCTCGTTACGGAGTTAAGTAATGCTGCGGAAAAAGCGGCGAATTTTCGGCAGAAAACTCTCATTGCCGGGCCCTGGTAACGAAAAAGTAGATAAATCCAGTTGATAAATTTAGAAAAACAATCCTCTATCACGTGTTTTGAGCGTAATTTTGTATGAAAATACGGGCGAGAACGTACGTGCTGTTTTAGCTCAACTAGTCTCTATCACGATAGTGGGTACCACTGTGTGAGAGAAGTTACTCATTTGAATACGAATACTTTGGGAATCGATTATTTTCTTGTCATTCGATTCCAGTATCGGTTCCAACCGCGTTGTAAGAACACCGCAGTTCCAATCTTTCAATTCCGGTATCGAATTCTTTAATAGGAATCGAATGTCCCTACACTTGAATCGACCAATAATTGAACCGCAGTCGTGGAAGGTGAGCGATCTGGCCGCTACCCTGCGGATAATATCTGCGATGTATTGTGTTATACGTGTGTTCGCCTACGCGCACACGCGTGTATTTAAGTGTGTGTGTGTGCGTGTATAGGACCGGTTTAATATCTCCCAGTATTCACCTGAAATTGATCGGAGGGAACCCCAGAGACGATCACAGATGCATCCCCCAACATGACGGTATTTCTCCAAGCAATTTAGTTGATCTCTAACAGGAGAAATTCTCAGAGTCTGAACCTGGATCTTCGAATAAATGTGGGCATGCAGCTGATTGAGAGAAAACTTGAGCTATAGCCTCGGTAAAGCTGCGTCATTAACAGTTGATATACTGAGGAGAAATCTAGGCAGTCATGCAACCACTCTATGGATCTTGTTCGAACACGCGCGTCCTTATAAGAAAATATATTTTTGCAAGACAAAGTCGTAGCTGTGTTTTGTTGCGATGAAGCAAGTGCTGGTGCACTGCGGACTCTATCTGGGGTGCTTGTCCGCGTCTGTTGTTTGTTTTTGTTTGTTGACTTTTCGGTTACTCGGCCATGTGCGTTTGGTAATATGTGGTTGTTTTTTTTTCATTTGCCATCTCGTCGTCGGTCTCTGGTTGTTTGAATGAGTTGCTCTTCATGAAAAGTTTATTCAAATTGCTTATGGTATCCTTTCAGAAGTAAAAGTTGAAGTTTGCGCGACGATCGCAGTAAGAGCACCTTTCTAGCAGACACCTGAACGCCTCGGAATCGTTGAGTGCGTTTCAGTGGAAGCCATTGCCGTCTATTTAATACCTGGAATATAGCAATGGGCGCAGGCCTCAGTCTATTTCCATGACTGAGGATATACAACTTACCTACTACACCTTTTATCAACACAATTGAGAAAATCATTGTATTTAATTAAAAAGAGTAATTCAATTTTCCTCTCTTTTATTTGCAGCCATCGGTTTTCATGGTAAACTAGAGGTGCTAAAACAGCATGTACTTTCTCGCCTGCAAAACTACAAGAAAAGTCCTCAGATTTTCGAAATATTGTACATGACTTTATTTCAAAATTTATCTTAAAGAAAAAGATTTCATTAAGGGAAAAACCTCTATCTTTAATATTTTAATTGTAGAAAGACTCCGAAAATATTTTTTGAACTTTTGCAATTTTCGAAAAATTAGAGTTTTCAACGATCATGAGACCTGCACCATCCTTTTAAAGTCCTTTACACTATCCAACATTTCAAACAATTAAACATTTAAATTTAACATTTAAAATAATGAAACAAAAACTAAAATAAAATTCACGCGCAGAAAATACTTCACATAGTCGTCCTCTTCAGATACAACCGCATAAATTGAAGCTGTGAATAATAATAATAATAATAATAATAATAATAATAATAATAATAATGAGACCTTTTTTGACCGTAGCATACTGACACGGAGGATCAGTTAAAAAGGTGTTTTTTCGACCAAATAAATTAACTATAATTATGTACTGAGATAACGTTTAGTGTCGGAGCGAATTCCTATCATTAGTAACACCGATCACGTAACAACGGCGACCTCAGTTATAGGATCCACGGCCTTAGAACGTTGAGTCACATCAATTGCCTCGGCCACCCGACCAGCATGCACATGTGCATTTAAACACAAAGCAAGTTAAAAATAGAATTCAGTATGAGAAGAACGAGTCATTATCGATAGGTGGGAATGCGTGATCGTTCATACAAAAAGGAAACATTCTAGAGATGCTCATAAAAATATCATTGTTCAATTAATAAATAAAAGAATCAACTTTTATTTATTTATTTTATTTGTCAAAAAAAACAGTAAAAACTGTATATGACGTGTGGGGAAAGAAATTTATCTGCGCACACTTTCTTGAGGGCCAGAATTTTATTAAAAAAAAAACAACGAAAAAATGAATTTAGAAAATAATTATTTTAGAAAAATAACGATATTTGAAAAATGTTTTTTCCCGAGTTATAGAAAATCAATTTCAACTGTAAATGAACTACAAGCAAAAGGAGTGCTCAACAAAACGTGCGCACAGTGAAGCTACATTTACGTCCAGAAGCAAAACAAGGGGCCATCTCAGCATTTGCTCAATGGATCAGGGAAACTGGACAAAAATCTGATCGAGATGGGGGTCATTGACCCGGAAGATGAAGTACATTACTTGTTACAGGCGTATTAAATATTTTTTAAATGTATACAATGCAAACATAAACTAATTCATTATATATCTTTGTTTTGTTACATTAAACATTACTTTTCTTTTTCACGATCAGTATAGTCTCTAATTGTATAGAAACAGTTTCACAGCAGAAAAGATTTTACTTTTAACTTAAATTTGTGTACCGACTTTAATTGTTTTATGTCATCTGGCAATGCGTTGTAAAGTAACGTACATGTATTGTATGTTGATTTCTTGTATTGTATTAACTTAAAAACTCTATTTGACCGGCAATATAATTAACAATATTGAGTTGAGATAATTGGACATGTCAAGTCTTATTAGATATTAACATTTACATTATGATCATTATTGTTAATTTTAATGCAGATTCTGTTTGGTTGTAATGTTTTTAAAACATTGAATAACATTTTTTAATGTTAGAAACGGCTATTATTACGGCTGTTTCAATGTATTCTTCGTAAATTAATAGCAAGTATAGAGTGAGATTTACTGATGATATACTACTTTTTAATTAATATATTCTCTTTGCATTAAATTATTTGAGGTAAAAGAGAATGGAAAGTCTTGGAGAAGCATTTTGAAAACTGCACTTCTCTAAAGACTTTTATATTAAACTATTGGAGAAGCGAATAATGATATTAATAATGTATTTGTGATCTTGGATTATCAATGCAACAATCTCAATATAAGAATAGGTAAAGCGCCGTAATGAATATAAAAGTATTTCATCCACTACATATTTTCTTTGCTATTTTACTATTAGTTAACATTTCTACAAAACTGAAACAATTTTTAATAATAATAAAATTTAAATGCTTCCGCGTTGTCATAATTGCAAAATTTCAGCGACATCTGTGGTGTATAAGTAATAATCATAAACGATGTCGTATTTGTTGGTCAGTGTGGAGCAAATAACATTCTTAACCGTGTAACCACCATGTTTTACTGCAAGATATATGACGTACGTTGCTCCTCATTGAATTTCCCTGAGCCTCAGAAACTTGGGTTTCACGGAGCGTCATCCTGGCTATGTGCTTAAACAGCGATTCTACAATGACATTCCATTTTGGAAGCTTTGAAATGCTGTCTACAGCACTTCACAGAATTATATTACATTACATTGAACGGATGGATGGTTGAAACGAGTCCTCCTCGCCCATACATTTTATCATTTCGTTTCTGCTTGCTTGTACCCGTATGTTGAGCACAGCGACCTGTAACGGGTCCTATTCCCACGTTTCGAAAAGTCCACAGCTTAGAATTGTTTTCTTGTGAGACCTTACCTATTTACTTTTATAATTTTTCGATCTAAGGCGATGTAGAATGTACAAATTTGGAAAAGCAGAAAAATTACGGTTTTGGTTAAAATTATTTCTAGTTTGGCAGGAAACTGCTTCGTCTCATATTTTACTAATCTTCAATGCGCGCATGAATTGAAAAAAGACTATGTAGCTTACGGCCATGTGAGGGGTGTCCACAGTTTCGTCAGATACCCAGGAACTCGGGAAAAGATCCAAAAACAATGAAACTCGCCTAATCAATTATAACCCGTCATTAATGTGGAAAGGGCAACACTGTGCCTATCGTAATACTTTGCACTGAATTCACGGCATAAAATTAGCTCTTGAGTTACCATCTGCATTCTGATCTGAAAACCGGAAGAGAACGGGGAATGTTATGTAAGCTAACGAACGGTCTTGAATGAAAAGGGAGAGAAAACTTCATTTCGTTCTTTACGCAGGATTCTAGATGACAAATTGATCTCGATACCATTCGAGACGTTGGATTCACATCCAAACAAGATCAAGAACCACAGTGAATATTGCATATACTCAGATTCCTTTCTGAAAACGTATTACCCAGTCAGTAGTAATCGTATACAAATACACCTTTTTACAATATGAAAACAACAGGTTTAAATAGTGATTTCTCTTAGGCTTAAAGCATTCAGAACCTTTTTTTGATTGATGCAATCTGCATTTCTTCCATCCTTTGTTTCGCGCAGAGTTACTGTGAACCTGGACAAACGCCAGGAGCGTGCAAATGGTCAATGACCCACAGCCTGGGGCCGTGCCCCTCCCCCTAGCGAGACGGTTGGTGACTGCGCGAGTTCCGTCTACAAAGCGTCTTTCTTGAGAAGGACCTCAAACATTCGTTTGGGAAATCCTTTCGTAAAATATTTTTAATGTCTAATTCAGTTTTTACTCACGAGAAACAACTTGAGTATTTAAAAAAATAGATTCACATTCGAATTCCTTACACAAAATCCCAAGTTTCAGATATTTGATAAGACTTATTCCAGAGTATTCTTGTGTTTAGTTTATAACTCAAGATGGATGGAATCCATTTTTTGTCCGAATTCTAAGAGGTTCAAGAATCTCTTAAATTCTGAATTTTAGTGTCTTCCTTAAATAATAAATAATAATAATAAAAATAATAATATAATAAAGACAATTATAACATCATTATTGATACACTTACTATAAACAATGTAGAGTACTGCCGTGAAGGGGAGTGCAGTGTACGGTAGTAGCAAAAAAAGGAAAATGTGGAAGTCTTACCAGGAAAGTATTTTATCATACCAAAGCCTGTAAACAAAAAAATAGTTATGACATTATTCTATGGGTATAATTTACTCCGAAAGGAAATCCATATACATGATTTATTTGTAGACAATTACAAGTCTGTGAAGATAGGGAAATTAATCGATTTAAGAACTCGGGATGATTATAACAATTCGTATGACAAAAAAAAGGTTTTTTAAATTTCGAATCTTTGAAGGATTCGAAGGGGTCAAGGTTTCTTATTTCGCATCTCTTATTATATTTCAAAGTAGTTTTTTGTACCTGTTTTTCGGTAACATCCTTGATTCTTTACAACAGAAAGATATTTCCTGTAATTAAGAAAGTTACCAACTGGGAATGCCTGTTTTCTGCATGCACGAAGATGTAAGATGGCGTGTTACTTGAACCCACAAATTTTGGTCATGCGAGTTGGGAACGTTCCGTACGGTTTATTTGGGCCGACATTTACTTTCAAAAAAGAAAAGCGTAATGGCATCCGGAAACATTGGTCTGCGTGGTAAATTATTTGGCTACCAGTTTTAATAGCTACCCGAAAAGGAGCTCCTCTTAAAAGTTGATGGACAAAAACAGTAATTCTTAAGAACGAAACGAATTCTTACGAACGAAATTGAAAAGTGTAAAAGCTACAGGCAATATTTTTAACCTGTCGTTTACAATTACGTTTTTTATTGATTTTTCTTCAAATATCCTGTGAAATAATTTTTTCTTCATACACACATACATACTTTTAAAGAAAAAAATAGTCCACAGTGTCGTACTTGTGTTTTATAAAACAATTAATGAGGCCTGAATTTGTTAAAACCAATTTTCATCATTGCATTAGAATTATTATTATAATGAATATTATTATTTTGTACTGGGGAATGTTTATTGCGTCTAATCGAAATGTGAACATATTTCAAATAGCCAATAATATTTTTTGTCAAATCCTTTTATTTACTGGTGAAAAATCAAGGTAAGTAACAATACGTACGAGTATAAGTCTCTTCAATTAATTAGGGAAGCTCAAGGCCAAGACAAGGTCGCAGACGGATTCCTTTCACAATGGGGCTTGCAAGTTTAGGACTTCCGTGTGTATCTTAAGAGACACACGCACAAGAACAAATGCTTCATGAGACAAATATTAAATTACGTAAAATAATTTTTGAATTTTTACATGATAAAACGGAGTGTGTTAATATGATATAATCGCTGCCCAAGAAAAGTGATACATCTCAAAATTGGACATTTTGTAGATAAATGAAGATATGACTAGAAAATAGTATCTCTTTATACTAGTAAAAATGTCAAAGAGTTTACAAGATATACGGCATAAACAGCGAAACAATGCGAACAGAACTGTTCAAACTGAAATAAATATAATTCTGGAAGTATATTTTGAGATTTACAAAGCGGCGTAAATTTAGTTCTAACATGGATCCGTTATCAAATTGTTCTTATTGTACGTACTAGCAGAAGCCAGCAGACATCCTGCTTTCTCTCTCCTTCTGTCTCCCTCTCTCCTCCTCCCTCCCTCTCTTTCCGTCTCACCTCGTCTCTCTCCCTCAGTCTGCATCTCTTTCTCTCTCCGTCTGTCTCTCCATCAGTCTGTCTCTCCGTCTTCTATCTGTGTCTATCTCTCTGTCTCTTTCTGTCGGTCTCTCTCTGCCCCTCTCTCTCGCTGCCCGTCCTGTCCTCCCCCGCCTTGCTCTACATCACACGACAACGCCCACCATCAACTAAGCCCAGGTGGATTGGGAATTGCATTTAACTGAAGCGTTATTTTGTGCTGCAGCGTCATCTAGTGAGAGTTACAATAAAAAGCGAGTGTGTGTGTGTGTGTGTGTGTGTGTGTGAGAGAGAGAGAGAGAGAGAGAGGGGGAGGGGGAAGGGAGAGAAAGAAAGAAAGAAAGAAAGAAAGAAAAAGAGATAATATAGAATCCGTCAATTTCCTATTGAGAAATTTGAGATCTTCAAAACCAGCAGGTATTTCGAAATCGATTCACATATTAATTGCTAAATTGAAAAATCTTATGAGTATATTTCACGCATCCTATCGTTACTCGCCTTAATAATGAAACGGGAGAAATATTTTAAACATGTCTAAATATTTTCGATACGTTCTGATTTATTTGCTTCTAAAAATGTCTTTGTTTCGATACATACAGATTTATTTAAATGGCAGATTTATTTAAATGGCTCAAAGTAAGAAAACATTTATAATAATTTATTATCATGTTTTAAAGTAATCTCTAAGATTAAGAATCTGAATGACATATGTTGATTATTATTTCAATTCTTTAAAATATATTTCAAACTGATTTTACCTAACTACAAACAGAAAAAAATTAAGACGGGGATACATGCTTAATCTGCTTATTAAACATTAATCAATCCCTGCCATCGTCGTTGCCAACGTCTTATAATATAGAGAAATTACTATAAGAAGAGATCGGTCTGACAGAATGGAAAACAAAATGAAAGTCATTTTGATCGGTGACATTGCGGGAAGTAGTGTCGAACGCACTTGCAAGTGAGCTATCTGGAGACGAACGAATTGCGCGCGTAGACATAACCTGTCGTTATATTGCCAGCAGTAGGCACGCAGTAGCTGTCAAAGCGGTCCATTCTTCCAGTAATCTCTGTAGGTGAGTTCCTTCACTGAACTCCTCTTGTGAATGGGCTGCTTCTCTCGTCTCACGTGGCAGCGACCGAGCCCATTCCGCGGCGCGTGCTCGCCCTCTAAATTTGAACGATTCCGTTTCCGAAGGGGCCTCGAGGGAGGGGGTGGGGGAAGGAGGGGGAGGGGTGGCGCGGGAGGCAGGAAGTGCGGAAGAGCAGCCCTCGAGCCGGATGCAGCCGCTTGCGCCGCCGCGCCGCGCCGCGGGGCGGAGACGGACAGAAGCGGCGCGGCCCGCGCAGCACCGGCTGCTGGGACGCGAGGACGCCACTGTACACACTGGGCCCAAACGGCGGCTTCGTGTAAACAGGCCTCCGGACTGCTCAGTGACGTCACAAAATGTAGGGTCGCCGGGCGTCGCATTGCGGCAACTGCCAGGCAGCGGATCTAGCAATTCCTTGTTTTCACAACTCCCATTTACTTACAATAAAGTTACGTACAGCCAAACTACTTAAAATATATTCATTCTTACAGTAGACCTCCATGCTCTACAATTAAAAAATTATCACAAACTCCTATCTTAATAATCGATACTAATGTAGCACATCCAATTGCTCAAAATACAAATTTAATAGTAGATAAGGTATTTTCAACTTCTTTAGTTCATTAAGATTTTATATATATATATAAAATCTTAATATATAATTAAAAATTATATATATATATAATATATATATATAATTAAATATATATATAATATATATATATATAATATACTATATTATATATATAATATACTATATATATATAATATATATATATATAATTAAAAAGTATAGATATTATCACAAAGGCGCGGGCGCAAACGGCGCGGAAACCCAAGCGGCAGGAGGCGCGGAAACGCATCTCGCCAGGCCTGGGCCACCTGGGAACGAAGACATCGCGGCACCACGGACGCTTGAGTGAAGTCGGCGTTCAATGTCTTTGGTCGGCGTCGTGGCGAATAAAAAGTGTATATAGTTAGTGTTGTGTGCCTATGTGAATGGATGCGGTTGTAAATATAGCTTAAGAATGACTGAGAGAGAAAAGAAAACAGAAGAGTAAAGAACTTAACAAAACCATGAACTTTTGAAAAATTATAAAGAACAAAAATGAGTAACATAATTAAGCCCAAAGACGAAAGAAATTAATTAATAATAAACGAACGTATGAAGATAGGAATCAGGACGAAACTCAAAAATATCTAACAAGGATCAATTCTGGTGGAAAGAAATGTGTGAGCTACTGTATAGTAGTATCATAGTAGTGTGAGCTACTGTATAGTTTGGCGCATCGATTTTGGCTCGTTCTGCCCAGCACCAGTTTGCGTCACGAACCATATGACCACAACACTTCGTTTGAAAGGTTACGCCAGTCGCTGACCGCCATGTTGCATGGCAAGCGAGATGTGTTGAAAAATAATTTGAAAGTGGCATAAAGTGATAATTTTCATCGAAAAATAACACGAAGGAGAAATTGAAATAAAAAGATGCAATATTTAAAAATGCTTCGTATGTCTGGCGCAATGCATTATATGGGCGCAATAGCTCACCCGTGTCTTTCCGTCATGATTTAAATAGTGAGACAGATTTTTTCAGTTCATGAGACATTAGTGATATCCTAGATATCAATAATTAAACAACTCAAGTATATTTTATCATTATCAGTACTGACAATTTTACAGTAATATTTTGTTAATTTAAGAATAAAAATATAAAAACATAATTCAATGTCCGTAAGTTGCATTATTATAAAATTTTCAGTTCTAATGATTACCGACACGCGATTAAAAAGTACTTAAATTATTTGATATGTATACTGTGTAGGTACTAAAAAACGTGGTCCGGGCTCTTTTGACGTTTGATTTTTAAGGGCTAAAAAATCCTTCATACGCCTTCCTTCGGAGGGGAAGTAAAGCCGGCTGTCCCATGTTAGTAGATTTACTGCATGTTAAAGATCCTCAAGCCTAAATGACGCCTTTGAGCTAAATTCAAATCGCCTGTTTCGTCGCACAAGGAATATCTTCCTTCTCCGCTAGATGGTGAAAGGAGCAGTAGCGAAATTTGCGTGGTCAGACGGAAGAGCAGGCCTCATGGCCTGAGTCTCGCCAAGTAAAATAAGGCAATTGAATTCAATTTCGGCCCACTGTGCGGGGGGGGGTGAGGGGCAGGGCGAGGCGGGGCGTGGGGTGCGCCCTCTTCCGCTTCATTATGCGGCCTACACGCCGCCTGCTCCGGCGCGCCCCGCCCGCCGGTGCACCGCCGCCCGCCGCCCTCAGCCCGGGATCCTCTCACTCTTCTCAATGCGACCCGACTCGGGACGGAACGCGGAGGCACGGGACGGGGCAGGGCGGAGCGGCGTGGCGTGGCACGGAAAGGCGCGAGTTGCATCGGGGCGGGAGGGGCGCGGAGGGGCAGCGCGAGATCGGGGTGGCGCGCGTGGGGGAGGACGGGCACAAAGTGGGGAAGGGATGCGAACGGGATGGCGCGGGACGAGGCAACAGGTACAGATGAGAAGGGGGCGGATTTTGATGACATCGCCAAAAATGATCAAGAAATTGCTCTTTAAGTGTTTTAAAAAAGCCCGAAAAGCAAAGGCAAATTACGTAAAAAACGTGATCAAAATCGGTTCGAAAGAACAACTCGAGCTGTTGAATATAGTACTGATGTAAGCGAAGCTTCTTCCATTCATTCAAGTGAAGTCAGCTTGCAAACTTTTGGTTTGGATCTGTCTTTAGTTTAGCGAAAACGGCCACACCTACAATGGCGCTGATGGACGTCACAATAACGTTAGACTACATATGACTGAAATTACAATTTCTGAGCGAAGAAATTGAATTGGCTTCTCAGGAATTTTGTGGAGTACATTTGTTGCATGTCGTAAATATTATTTGAAGCAAATGCCATTAAAATGATATTAAAATCGATAAAATCAGCGCAAAATGCATTAAAAATGACGGAAAAGGAAAAATATAACCTATTAGTCGAAATCGACGAAAATATAAAAATAAAAATATATAAAAATGGGTCACATCCTTTTGTTATAACAAAATTAATTTCTGTAAGTTACTCAACGGCATTGTTCTAAAGTGAAAAGAAAATGACATTTCATTAAAATTCGCCTCTTATAGATGAGACGGCGTGTTGAGGTATGGACGGTGTGTTGAGGTATGGGAGCGAAACGGTGTGTTGAGGTTTCGGGGCGAGGCGGCGTGAGACGGCAAGCGGGGGATGGGTCATGACAGGGCGTAAAGGGGTGGAAAGGGCGAGGGGGGAGGGCGGAGAGGGGAAGGGCTGTCCGAGGGACGGGACAGGATAGGGACGGGAGCATGGGGCAGGACGGATACGAAGAGGTTTGCGGTGGGCCGTGGCGGGGTGGGGTGGGGTGGGGTGGGGCGGGGCGGAACGAAAAGGGGCGGGGCGCGCGTGCACCGGCCGCAGCTATTATACGAGGCGCTTCGCCGGAAACGAGCGAATGAATGAGAAGCACCGCGTGAATGAGGCGGCTGCAAGCGGCGCGGCTGCCGTCGGATGGGATTTCCGTGTAGGACCGTTTGCGACGAAGGTGAAACCGACGACCCTAGAGGAACTGATATCACTCAGCTGTAGGATTAACCGGCGCCGACAGAATCAGGAGAGGTGCATATGGCTTACACAATATATGTAAAAAGTTATATATTGAACATTTTTAAAATTCCAATTCTACACCTACGTTTAAAATCTCATTATTCATCCTGCTCTCATTGTACGTTTTCAGCTGTTTGTGAATTACGTTAATACGACTTATAACGTCACACATTCTAACACAATACATCGTAACAATGTTCATTTTTAGATTTTAGAAAATGAACGGTCTTATTAGATTTATTTGCAGAGAAACCTAATCTGAAATTCAACATTTTTAACCAAATAAATCTTGCCCACTGGGTATTAGCAATATTTATTATTAATCTTACCCTATATGAAGGAATGGGGGACAACTTTTGTAATGAATGAAAAAAAAGTGTAGAATTTTCGTTTTAACCAAGAGAAACTTCCAATTACTTCGTCGCCTGTAGTCTCGAAGAAATCGTTAATTTCTAGAACGGAGAATTAATAGAAATATTTCCAATAATCACTAAAAATAATTAAATTAAAATGCACATTTATGTTTGTTTCCGCTATATAATGTTTTCACAAACGATTCGTTCGTTTTTCTTCTTTAATACAGAACCAAGAACAATCGCTCATCTTCGTTCTTAAAAAACAATTTAATGAGGGTAATCGAAGAAGGCAAAATTGCTTTACAGGTAATGGAGGATCGCGTTTTGAACTCCTTGAAGGGTTTCTGACGTTTTCTCATTAATTTTTGCAAAAAATAACAACACAAATGGATGTTAAGTACTTCGAAACAACATTATGCGAATTGTGACTGCAGCTTGCTAACAACACTGATGTGTCTTGAGCAATTGTTTGACGAAGTTGAAACATGTTTCGGGAGGGTTGGAATACGATTCATCATCATTCGTAATAATGATGGCATTTTCGATATAATCACTGCAGTATAGAAAACAAAGTTTTCAATGCATTGGCGAAACTACGTATGACAAAGAAATCTTGACGATCAGATGTTATGAACATGCATCTTAGCCAAAGCTAACTGATTTTGAGCCAAAGCTACAGTAATAAAATTAGGAAGAATTTGTTGGGAAGAGCAATCTCAACGAATGAAGAAAAAATGCTCAAGCAAATAGTTCTATAAAGCAAAAATGTAGGGGTGAGAGAGGGATAAATTCAAAGGGAAGGTGGAGAAATGATATTAATTGTATTTTAATATTTTTCGTTTCTGTCTGTATTACTTATTATATATCATAAGTTGGTCCATCATTGATAAGACAGAAATTTTTCTTAAAAAACAGCTTTATATACAAATTTTACACAACGTTTCGGAAACATTTGGTTTCCATCATCAGGTGACAAATAATTAAAATATATAGAAACAATGGAAAAGTGCCAAACAGAAGAATTACAAATAAATTAATATATACACGAGTCAACAGAATGCACCTTGTTAAAATCTTTAGAAAATTTAAAGACATATTACAAACAGTATGAAGAAAATTGGAAAAAACAGACAGAAAATTTTTAAAAAAATAATAAGTGAAATATCTTAATGTTTAGAAAACAAGTTCAATAAACCATCATATACTTTTGTAAATTGATTTGATTCTACCTGTGTATTTAAGCTAGGAGAAGTTTTGATGAATAGAGTTTCTAATATTAATCTAGGATAAGACAAATTTTCACGAGCTAAAATTTTTATATCATTAAAATCAACATGATGTGATGTTTCAATTCTGTGTTGCGTTAATGAATTTTGTTTACATGCTAAATCTTTAATATTCCTTTTATGTTCTAATAATCTGGTACTCAATTTTCTTTTAGTTTGACTAATCACTGTTATGTAACACTAATCGAATACCCCTTGCTCCTACGTAACGCAGCATATTGCTGCTTCAAACGCCCTTCTCTCTTTAGCGTTACGTAATTTATGGACGACCCCATAGGAATAAGATGATATTAATGCTGAAACACGAATAGGGGCCGTCCATAAATTACGTAAACCAAATTTAGAATATTTTGAATACCCCCTCCCCGCTATAACACACCCATAACACACCATTGAACCCCCCTAAATAATCACGTAACGCTTGCGATACCCTTCCCCTTGTAAATGAAACAAGTAGAAATAAAATATAGCTAAGTAAAAAAATTTTAATCATTTTATTTGTGTTGTGTATTACAATTCATGATAATTAAAATCGGAATTAGTTGTTGATGCTGACTACACTTCATACACTGCGCTGCACTCAAACCCCTCCCCTCTTTAGCGTTTTAAAACTGATCAGATAATATCTTAATGTTTTAGTATAATACTCAAGAAAAGGAAGTACTTCAACAAATGTTAAAACATGTAAAAAAATCACTGTTATGTAACACTATTCGAATACCCCTTGCTCCTAAGTAACGCAGCATATTGCTGCTTCAAACGCCCTTCTTCTCTCTTTAGCGTTACGTAATTTATGGACGACCCCATAGGAATAAGATGACTGAGAATGCAGGAAGGAGCGGAAAGTTCTATCAGATTGATTGATTTATTCGTGTTTCCGGGAGCTTCAACTACGTTGGTCATTAGTCCCGTAAGTGTAGTGCGTGTTTTTTCTCTCGGGAGGTGGCGATGATCTTTTCCCCGATGGATGGTGAGATCTGGCACCGACCTACCGTCGACTAGTGGAGTTTTCCCCTCAACCAGGTATCTCCCACTAGCGGGGCACCGCCCCAGCCGGGACAAGCTTTATGCTCTCGACCGGTCTCCTGGCATGTGTGGTAGTGTAGTGCTCATGAATGCTTAAGTGCGTGTAAGTAAGGGGTGAAGATAGGTCAAAGAAGAGGAAGGAAAGATCGCGCGCGGTCTGTGGCCTGTTTGTTAGGGCACTGCTCCGACATTCGCCTGGTGTTGATCGGAGAAACCACGGAAAACTACCGATCAGAGCAGCCGGCCGCTAGAATTCTCCTCCAGACAGCGACTGAATTCGACCTAGCTGAAAAGCTAGTGTCGAAAATCCTGCCGCCGTCGAGACTCGCACCTGGGACCTCCCGGTCAGAGGAACTGCAATGACATCAGGTTGATGCACTGAGCCATCTCTCCCGGTAATGTTCTATCAGGAAGGCGGACTCTCAACGACGTTCTGGTGCTATTGATGCAGTAATCACGGACACTTTTTAACCTGACAGTCGAAGAGAATGGGAACTGATTATCTTCCATTCATCCGCCGGAAGTGACTGATTGAGCTGGAGTGAATGCCACAGCTGTCTCCAGTGCAGCGTGACGTCCACACGGGATTCTGTGTAAGAGTACAATCGACCGCGATAACAACCCGAGTTCAGAATAAGCGCTCCATCTCCATTGTCTGGACGCGTTGGTCTTCGATATAAGGAAGAAACCATTTGCAACGGCTAATCTTCCGCCTTGTGGATTGCGATCTCCACATCCGGGGCAGCGCATCTCTAGAATGTTGGTCGCAGAGAATGACGACATTCCACAGTCGTGACCTCATCACAGAGACGCACAAGCAGAAATTGAATGACTACAGTTGATTTTGTCTCTCAAGCACAGCACTGTGCCCGTTGGCGACCACTAACTAAGAGGATAGTACGAAGCCTTGCTAATGTTATTTTTTATAATAATACAAAATAGTGTGAACTACTTTCAAGAGGTTTGCACTTAGGAGCCGTCCATAAATTACGTAACGCAAATTTCGAGTATTTTCAATATCCTCTCTCCCCCTTGTAATGCACTTCCCTATCTCCAGGAAACGCAGCGTAACGCTGCCTCAGACCCCTCCCTCCCCCTTTAGCGTTACGTAATTTATGGATGACCCCTTACTGAGCGTACAGATGACAGCGACATAGCTGATCAAGTGTCAACGGACTTATAATCGACGTATAAAGTTCGACGTATTTAATTTTGCGTAAGTCCAATACTTCTTTGGGCGTATTCTTAGAATTATTAATAATTAACTGAGTTTTGATCTTTAACATATCGTAGCTGAGGTTAAACAGTCGAAAAATAAAATAAACGAAATTTAAAAAAATTAAAATGCATTTCTTTCTGTTCATTATAATACAGAACTACAAATAACACAGGGAAAACTACACAGCAGCGGTTCCGAAATCGAACATTGAAGAAATTAGACGATATCACGGGGCGTTACCGGAACATCATTTTCCAACCACCCTTTACAAAATACGACAGCACTTCCAAGATAACATTTTTTCACGGCACGCGTATTCCACGAAGTGGAAGACGTAATCGTAGCTATAAAATTTCCAAACAAATCTTCTCGACGACAACGACGCGCCTGCTTCCTCCCTCCCGCGGTTGCTCTCTTCAAACCCGCATCTTCATGTAGCCGCGCAGCGCGCTGCTGGCCTTGGCGTCGGCGGGGTCCCGCCGCAGCTGCAGCTCGCCCAGGCGCAGCAGGTACTGGACGGCGACGCGGGTGGCGTACTCCTCGCGCACGGCCGCCTGCAGGCGCGCCAGCTGCGCGGCCGAGTCGAAGCGCAGCCGCTGCGCGCTCACCAGCTCCTTGTCGCGCCGCACGCGCGCCGGCGCCCCCACCACGGCGCGACGCAGCTTGCGCGACTTGTGCGCGTGCTCGCACAGCGCGCAGCACGCCGCCGCCGCCACCTCCTCGCGCCGCCAGCCGCGCGCGCACGCCCTGCGCGCCCAGTGGATGGATTTGTTATACTTCGGTTTTCGTAACTTTGCCTCTGACAGGAATCAGCTGTTGACGATTTCATCCAATCGGAAGCTTGAACGTCACCATAGTAGTTTCCGATTGGACCATACAAGCTTCCGATTGGATGGCAGCGAAACAGCTGATTCCTGTCAGGGACAAAGTTACGAAAATCACAGTATTTACTTCGGTTTTTCTTTCTTGGCGCACGGGGGGGTCAATAAAATGGAATATCTCACGATATTTCGCGTCGTTCGCGGTGGTGCCGCTAGGAGTCACATGATCGCGAGTGTATCGAGCAGTGCTGGCGATCATGCGATTCCTGGCGGCACAACGGAGAACGACGCGAAATATCGTGAGACATTCCATTTTGATGACACCCCCCCATGCGCCAAGAAAGAAAAACCGAAGTATAATGAAGTGATGTCAAGGTTGATGTCACGAGCGGTCCGTGGCACGAGTACCACGACGAAATCGCCTCTCCACACAGTTCATTACCTCTCATTACCCCCATCAAGATTCAACGCCATCCCTATTGTGAAACTGCGATGTTTCTAATAGTATCCTTTCCCAACTCTAATTGCGCAGAGAAGCTCGTGGCATGCTGTGGTGCCACGACTCTTGCCACTGCCACCAGTAGAAGACTTTGACACCATTGGATTAGTGGTTTCGGGCGGCCTGTTTACTGCTAAGGTCATTTGTTCCATAAATGGAGTGTCCGTTTTTCTCGGGAGGTGGTGGTAACCTTTCCCCGCTACATGGTGAGACCCGGCGCCGACCTCATGTCGGCTAGCGGGCTTTTCACCAACCAGGTTTCTCTCTCAAGTGGAGCAGCGCCTCAGCCCGAACAAGCATTAGGCACTCGGCAAGTGTGATAGTAAAGAGAATGTGAGTGTAAGTGTGTAAGTAAGGGGTGACGATAGGACAAAGAAGGGGAAGAAAAGATCACGCGCTGCCCGTGGTCCGTTTGTTAGGTACTGCTCCAGCATTCACCTGGCATTGACCGGAGAAACAACGTTAAACTACCGATCAGATCAGCCAGCCGCTACAATTCTCCAGACATCGATCGATCTAGCTATCTAGCTAGTGTCGATAATCCTGCCATCGTCGAGATCCGAAACACGATCTCCCGGTCAGAGAGTCTGCGGACATCAGTTGATGCCTTGAGCCATCTCTTACGATCTGCGGGTGGAGCGGAAGCCTCTCTGCACACCATTCGCTAAGGGATAAGGGGAGATGAAGGACACGAAGCCCAGGAAGACCCGATAGATCGATGTTTCCGGGCACGTCAATGTTATGGTCATTAGTCCCGTTAGTAGAATGAATGTATTTATCCCGGAAGGTGGCATGCCGGATGTGGAGCCGATCTGCAGGTCAACATGCGATCCTCCTCCAGAGAACTTCTCAGCCTGCGGGGCATCATCTAGTCGGGACAAACTCTTGAGCTCTCAATACGTCTTGTTCTGTAGTGCGTGCGTGTGCGTGCGTATGTGTATATGTGTGTGTGTGTGTGTGTGTGTGTGTGTGTGTGAGAGAGAGAGAGAGAGAGAGAGAGAGAGAGAAGAGAGGATAAAGAAGAGGGAGGAAAGATTTTACGCTAAAGGAAGATGAGGTTTGTGTACCGTTTATACGATACCATCGACACTAAACCCCATAAGATCCGATTGATTGATTAATTGATGTTTCCGGGCACGTTAATTGCTTTGATTGTTAGTCCCGTTAGTGTAATAATTGTTTTTATCTCGGAAGATAGCATAGATTCTTTCCCCGCCGGATGCTGACATCTGGTGCCGACCGACAGGGCGGTTGATTCATTGATTGATTAGTGATTCTGGGCGCGTCAACTGCTGGGGCTGTAAGTTCCGTAAATGTAGTGATTTTTTTTATTCCGTGAAGTGATGTGGATCTTCCACCGCTGGATGGCGAGAGCCGGTCTCAACGTACACGTCCGCTTGTGGGGTTTTCCTCAACCAGGTAGGTCCCGCTCCAGCCGGGACAAGCTCTAAGCTCGCGACTGGTCTTCCGGCGAGTGTGGTAGTATAGCACATGTAAGTCTGTGTGTAAGTAAGGGGTGAGGATAGGACAAGAGAGAGGAAGGAAAGATAGCGCCCGGCCCGTGGCCCGATTTTCAGGGTACTTCTCCGACATTAGCCTCGTGTTAATTGGAGAAACCACGGAAAACTACCGATCAGAGCACCCGGTCGCCAGAAATCTCCCCAGAAGCTAGACTCGACCTATCTGGCTAGTGTCGAAAATCCTGCCACCGTCGGACTCGAACCGCAGGACCTCCCGATCAGGGGCACTGCAATGACATCAGTTGATGCCCTGAACCACCTGAAAAGTCACGATGCGGACGTGCTTGGATAACGAAGGCGTGAACCGCCACCGCAGCCGTCCCTACCTGCGCACGCGAGAGACGTTCACTTCGGACGCCGACGCCCCCACCGCCGACGCGGCCGCGCACGCGGGCTGCTGCGCCGGGGCGCGCCGGCTGCCGATGGGCCTCGGGGGGCGGATGTGGCAGCAGGACGGGCACTCGCTGCACGACACGGAGCGGCTCGCCCCGCGCTCGCTCGACGCCTTCCCCTTCGAACCGCCCGCCTTGGGCGCTCTCTGGCGCGACGGGGACGCCGCGGCCGCGCGCACGTACTTTTGATTTTGCACGGAATAACCGTCGCTGAACCGCATCGACGGGAAGCAGTTCGTTGCTCCGGCGAATTTGCTGATGGTGGGGTTGCGGCACCACCATGGCAAAAACGCTCCTCGAATCACGTGACACGGATCGTCGTCGCTGCTGCTCTCATCGTCGTAGGGAGGGGGTGTGCTCGAGACACTGCATTTCCTAAACTTATTGGTCATCTTAAATTAAAAATTATCCAAATTACGAACTGACTAGATTACCATAGAATTCGCTCTCGGTGATACAACACTGTCCCGACGTACGTATTGTTTCGGATGTTAACAATGGCTGCACGCTACTTTTCTCACAAAGTCCAGCAAGTATTAACGAATAAATAAGACCGCCATAAAAATTATATGCGATGTTAATAATTTGTGGGAAAAGAAAGATTTCCTGCAACGTTGTCGAATAGCAAAATATTTACCTGTAAAACGTGAGGGTTACTTCTTTACTTACGTTGGTTATTTTGATTATTTTCCCTATCAATAAACGTAAGTCAATGAGATTAAAAGATCGCATTGGATATTTGTGTTCATATTCAGAATCATGCAGGGAAATAGCAATCTTAGCAAAATAACATCCACTCTAAAGGGAATGTGATAAAACCTCTCATGTGCCCTGCCAGGCTTTTTTAAAAAATCTCTCTTTTGCTCTCGCAGGCTTTTTTAAAAAAATTCTCTCTCTTGCTCTGCTAGACGTTTTAAAAAGACCTCTCTCGCGCTGTGCTGGTGTGGTTGTGATAAGTGCAATGGTTTCCAATAAATCGCCCTCCTTTTTAACGCGATTTGCCTGGTGGTGTGTCAGGTGCGGGCGCAGGCGTGGGCGTGGGCGCTGTGGCTGGCGCTGCTGGCGCTGGCGCTGGCGCCGCCGCCGCGCGCCGCCGCCTTCTGCCCGCCGGGCCGGCAGTTCTTCGACGAGGCGCTGGGCCGCTGCCGCGACTGCTCCGCCTGCCCGGAGGCCGGCCACATCGTGCTGCGGCCGTGCCACGTGCACCAGGACACGCTGTGCGGGCCCATGAACCGCCACGAGGTGGAGCGGGCGTGGGCGCGCGCGCGCGGGGACCCCGACCTCGGCCCCGCCCCCGCGCCCGCCCCCGCGCCCGCCACCGCCACGCCCGTCGCCGTCGCCGCCGCCGCCGCCACGCCCCCGCCGCGCGCCAGGCCACGTGACCGCAAGCACCGCCGCAAAGGCGGCCGCTGGTCGTCCACCACCTCCTCGTCGTCTTCGTTCGAGTCGTCGTCCTCGTGGTCGAGCGTTGTCGACGGCAACGGGTCCGCCCACCGAGAGACGACGGCGTCCCGCCGCGCCCACAAGCACTGGCACCACGCGAACAGGTAAGCAGCGCGCGAGCGGAGATAGCGTTAACCCACACTACGCACGTACTTCTCCGGAAACGGTTGCCCAATAGGATCGTACTCCTACGACAGCAACTGCAGAGAATACTCTAGAGCTGTCGTTCTCGAACCTTTTAAAGACTTTACCCTTCGCACATGACCCAAAGTTGTATATACTCCCATGACGAACTTTTCCCTAAATGATAGTGTTTCATAAGTTATACCGCGTGTGTACTTTGCAGTTCACAAGTAACTATGAGGGCACAATTTACAATGTCTGAGTGGGATTTAATAAGACTATTCCAGGAATGAAATTATCTTTAAAAGTTTCACAATGAAACAAATTTTAATTGAAGAGCATGGAGTAGTAATAAGATAATCATATTTATATTTACATATGGTTGGTGTATCGTAGTTTAGTATATTTGGCCAGTTTTGAGGAGGTGATAACAAAAAACAATAAGAAAAATCAATATTTCTTTTGAAGATAAACCACCTTCATTGGCGTATTCCAGAAATATTGGAAAAACTATTTGCGCTAAATTCATGAGGGCATTAATCCATAATTTCTGAAAAAGTCTTTTAACGCCCTTTTTAATTTAGTGAAGACCTTATTGTCTTGCAGTTTAAAAAAACATGCAATACCGCCCTAATGATTCAGTTAAGTAGGTAATTTCTCCTTCAAATCTTCCCTTGGTTATATATCCCTCGGTGTGACGTGACACACAATTTGATAACCACTACTCTAGATGCAGAACACATTTTTCTGATTCGAGAATTAATTTTCAAAACTGGATCAAAAAGTATGTGTAATAAACATTACACATGAAAGTTTAAATTTACATATGACGCGTAATCATAAAATAGATATTTGAAGAAATGTTCAAAAGAAACACAACCAGAAATGAATCAAACAATACAGTAACAGAATAACAGGCTGCTCTAAAACGAAGCTGGACTCTCTTTACATTCTCCACAAAACTTTCCATAAACTGTTCCAAAACTTTCAATAAACTTCTAAAGCGACTACATTTATTCGTAACTGTTCCGTAAAACATAATAATCGGTGAGATTTTTCACAACAACAAGAACAACAACAACAACCCCAATTACTCACCTCATCAGTGTACACAAATGGCCGACTTTTGTGTTCGGAGTACATCCTAAATATTGATTATAATGCTGCAGCTTTCGTCGGGGCGCAATGTGAAGAACTCACGTACAGGTTGGTCAACATTTTGTCGATCACTATTCTGAGGAGCTTTACACATTCAAAGCCCTGTGTGAGCAATTTTTGCTGCTCTGTGAAGCAAATAATTACTATGGGAGTCGAAAAAAGTCTACCAGTATTATTTTAATCAAGCCGAAACGACGATGCAATCTAACACTACTAAGCAATCAAGCACTGAACAGTAACGACACGAGAGCATCCTCAGATAATTACGTCGCTGACATTACCCGTCCGCAACAACCCAGACCCCAGCTTAGGATTTCATGTCTTCTGTCTCTCTCCCTCCACAGCAGCAGTGGGAGCGGGAGCGAGAGCTTCAATCACCGCGCGAAGCTCTCGCGAGACTACGTGTTGCACCACAAACACGACCACAACCACAAGCACCACAGCGTCCACAAGCACCACCACCACCTGCACCACCTCCACCGGCAGAAGGCGCGACCGCCCGAGTCGGCGGCGCAGCTGCTGGGGGAGGCGGCGGCGGCGCGCGCCTCGCCGCGGCCGCCGCGGCCGCCCCCACCGCCGCCGCCGCCGCCGCCGCCGCCGCCGCCGTCGCCGGGGCAGCGGGGGCGGGCGCCACGGCCGCCCGAGCCCTTCTCCACCGTGGAGGCGTTCGCGTGGGACTGGCAGGCGGCCGCGCTGGTGGCGGCCGTCGCCGGCTGCGCGCTCTTCTTCGGCGCCGCCGCGCTGCACGGCCTGCGCCAGCTGCGCAAGGACGCCGCCCGCTCAGGTAAGCGGCTACGCGCGTTCCATTGGCTCATTTCGTGTTTTCAGGCGCATTTTGTTGATCGTTTCCCTGCTAGGGTCATTAGTCCTATAAGTGTAGTGCATTTTCTTCCTCGGGAGGTGACACTGATCTTCCACTATTGTATGGTGAGATTTGACTCCGTCCTCCGTCGGCTAGCGGGGTTTTCCGTATCTCCCAACATCGGGAAACCGCCACAGCCGGAACCACCACTATTGTATGGTGAGATTTGACTCCGTCTGACACGTCGGCTACCGGGGTTTTTCCTCAACTAGGTATCTCCCAACAGCGGGGAACCGCCACAGCCGGGACAAGCCCCAAGCTCCCGACTGATGTTCCGAGATGTGTGGTAGTGTGATGAATGTATGTGCAAATGTGTGTAAGTAGTGAGGATAGGACAAGGAAGAGCAAGGAAAGATCGCGCGCGGTCCGTGACCCGTTTGTTACAGTTCTGCTCCGGCATTCACTTGGTGTTGATCGGAGAAACCACGGAAAAATACCGATCACAGCAGCCCGCCGCTAGAATTCTCCTCCGGAGAGCTTCTGAATTGGACCTAGCTATCGTGTTGAAAATGGTGACATGGACGGAAATAGAACCCTAGGATCTCCCGATTAGAGGTAGTGCAATGATTTCAGTTGATGCCCTGAGACACCTAAGCCGGTCACACATTCGACATTCGCCGAACAACGAACTGTTTCTTGCCCATTCCCGAGAAACTAATGCGCTCGGCGAATGTTCGGTTCCTTTGATGAGTCCAGAAGACCGACACGCGGTGGATAGTGCAAGCACCGAACGTTTGTCACTCGGCAAATAGCAAGCAACTCATCCACACTACTCGGGATTCGGCGAGCGATTACTCGCTGTTCGCCGAATACCGTATGTGTGGAGCCGCCCTTACGGTCACTACTGATCCGTGCTGAACTCGACTCACGTTCGGGCAAACACGACGAAAAATTTCAAAGACATTCTAGAGTGTTGGTGTAGTCATACGACAGAAGCGTTCTGGTAAACATGGCCGAACTTCCATGTCGGGAGAATTATATCAAATTAATTTGAATTATTTTCCCAAACAGCCATTCAACATGGACGTAGAGAACCTTATTTCGTTATTTTATGACCAAGAAGCTCTCTGGAAGACCATCAATTTATTTCTCTAAAATTATGGTGGGACATTTCAAAAGAAGTTGTTGAATGCTCATAGTTTCTGCGAAACAAGAACCTAATCTCGGAAACCTAACCTCTTTACAGATACCCTAATGTAATGTGTCTCAAAATACGGTAATCGATGATTCAGTATGGATCTGAGTTGGACCTAATGCGGGTTATGATGAAAACGATTCTTCATGACCGAAAATTTTACTCTTAGTACACGGTCACAGTTTCACTGCGCCACATACGTTCTGGCGAACACGGACGAGCTTCATTGTCAGAAGAGGTATCAAATGAACTATAATTACTACGCCGGACTGACACATTCAGCACGCTCGTGAAGAAATTTATTTCGTTCGTTTATGAACGAGGGAAAAACATGGGGGAAAACGATTCAGGTTTCCACAACACAAACACATCAACATGAAATTAAGGCATGAAGTTTCAGATGAAATTGATGAAATGGGTACAAGATACTTTCTACGAAGCAAACACCTAATCTGACAAATGCAAGAGGAATGTTACATCTCTTCTACAATCATACTTCTCATGTCGTATCATACAGAGCTCCAAGTAAGCAATTTTAATCTTTACGCTTCCTTTACATGTCGCCTAAACGTAATGACGTGAAGACGAACGTCTAGCACTCGAATGCTGGGTGACCATTACCGTTCGACAGAATCAGTCAGCGGTTCGCGCTCCAACTTGTCTTCGGCCTAAACACGGGTCCATTCTGACCGTACTCTACGGGCTATTTGCTTTTTATGGTCTAATCGCCCCGGCTGGCCGCTTGGCGCGGTTCAGTCCCCGATTTTTTCGAGACTTTTAACCAGCTGTCAAAGAGGCGCCGCGTCATAAAACCGCTCCGCAAGCCACGAGGGCACGGCGCCCCCCTCGCAACAGCGGTGATAGGGCGGTGGAGTTGTCTTGGCGTCGATAGCCTTTCCACACTCTCTGAATCTGAATCAGTGAAGTTGTCGCTGATTCAATCAGTGAGAGCCGAAGCCACTGATCTGTTCTGTCGAAATGTGTAGTTTCGCTGACAATCAGCTAATATGCGAACCTTTTCATAACGACCGCCAGCATTTCACTGGTCGTCAGTGGTTAAAGTGCCGCGCCACCATCGCTCACTGATCCTTCAAGTCACAGATTTCACTGATTCAAACAGTGAAGTTTTACTGATTCAAAAAGTGGACCCAATTTTCACTGATTTGTTCAATTCAATTCACTGATTGTCAGTGGCAGGGTTATAACTGACACCATCAGTGAATAGTCACTGCCAACCAGTTGTTTTTCACTGATTCGGACTGAGAGAGCACTGTTCAAACGTTCTCGAGAACCGTAAGCGGTTAACTGCAGTGGTTAAACAGTATTTGCAAAAGGTCCCGAAGGACCACCCAATACGTATGTCACGATAATTGAGGAGCCCCATGTTTTGTCCTTTTTCACAACTCCCTAACAGAAGATTAGCTATCTTTACGAGGAAACACACACTGTGGGTAATTGGGTGACAATCATCAACTGAACGTGCTCCACTCTACGAAATTTACTGAACGTGCTCCAAACTCGTATGCTCTTAAAGCAGGTCAAGCGTCGTTGTTTTAGCGGCTCCGAGATTTGATGTGAATTTTGTTCATTTGTTCCGATGATGCAACGAAGTAAAAAATAAATTATTTGTTATAGATGATAAAATTAATATAAACATATTCAGCTGTGCATTTTCATCAATTTTATTTCTTTTCTCTCTTCTACAGCGAAATTTGGAAGAAACTATGTACTCATCTATCAGTAGATTCAGAGATCAATTTTAAATGTCATTAAGCAACAGTTCTACACATTTTACATGCTGAGTTATATTTTGTGAAATTATCGTAATCGGGACAGGAAAGTCAATTGTGGAAGTGGACGTTGTTCGAATTTTTATTTGCAATATGAATGCCTGGATCTTCCCTGTACTTCTGTTTATAATTTGAAAACATGTAAATCGCTATAGAGGCATTCACTTCAATGTTGGTAAATTTTCTAATAACAGCAACAATAATAAAATAATAATAATAATAATAATAATAATAATAATAGTAATAATCATTTCCCCTTTCTCATATTTCAGTAAGTGGAGAACATTTTGAACGTATGTAAAGTTGGTTTCTCAAGAATTCGACGAGCATGTATGTGGAGAAAAGGTGCGACGAGTTCATGGAACCACAAAACAGTGTTGTATTTCATAATTCTTCGAAAATTACTTTCCATTTACCTCACCATATAATCATGCATGACGTTAAATGTGCCTAGTGGTGAGATGGCCACTTTAGACACCTTTTCCCTTTAAGACAATTTTTCTGTAACGTCTCATCCTAAACAATTGCAATTTGTTTTTTTATGACAGTGACGCCACTTATTTCCTTCCATAGCATCATTTATTACCACTATAATGGCCTTCGACCGTACCACCCATAAATCAACACTTCCAAACGCAAGGTCGTTATTTTAGTACCCTCTTCCCTTTGCGTCGCCGTTTTACCTGCCTACAATTACACTTCAAAAGGAAATGGCCCTGTTCTGATGTAAATGGTTCTTCTACAAGCAGATAGGCTAAATGATTTATAGTACACTTTTCTTAGGGAAAAACGATCACAATTCGCAATAGTGTAATCGACATTATAATCTTTCTAACACTCCTTGTATCATAAAATGCACCGATTCGTATCTGTCAGTTTCCACCTCTGAAACTTTGAAAGAAATCTTCGTGTTTTTTGGTGGCTTCCTGAACATTATCTATTCCGATCTTTTTCACGAAACCTATACGAAACGTGCCAAGCAAACAGAAACAAAAATAAAAACAAAATTCTTGAATTCGAGTGACAATATGCAGTTTACCAGAAAATTATCTACTAATAAAACGTTTACAAGCACATTCAATTATTGGACAAGTGTGTGTGTGTGTGGACAGAGACAGTCGGAGAAGGAGAGAGAGGGAGAGACGCCAATAGTTTCCGCCTCTAGTGTCACCGGCCACTGCGCTGTCCCTGCACACGTCAGCTTCTTTGTACCCCCATCAGTGACTGTGCTTGCTGCTGGACAGCTCAGATTTCCTGAAACTTACGGAATAGCTTCCTTCCCCTTCAGGAAGGAAGCAATAACTTTTGATGCGTGGAAGTACACCGTCCATTGAAAATCGTCATCCGCCACGAACGGCCACGAGACGGCGGTGTCAATCGGACGAGTGGCGATTAGAGCGCCAATTCTGATGTAAAAATTCTTTGAAAATTACCTATAAAATGAATAAAATAATGAGAAAACGCCCCATTTTTTTAAATACTCAAACATTTGTATCCGTGTAATTTAGAGAGCTCGAAAACTGAGTCAACTACACTAGTGAATTTCGTCATGAACAATAAAAACTTTATATTAGTATCATTGTAAATTCATGAAACATTTACTAACAAAAAACACGATAAGGAAATAAAATCCAAATGACCCAAAGGTAAAAAATAAAAATGACCCAAAGGTTAAAAAATGAGCTAAAAATTGAAAAATGGCCCAATAACTATACATTTCTACCACTTGTACGTCGGGATAAACATTTAAGTTAGTTACGTTTAAAGTGCACAAATAACTTTTTATTTCTGTACATGTCATGAGAATCGGAGCACTGGTGATGACTGATCGTGAGCAGCACAGACTACACACGCCCACTTGTTTACACATCGTTCCTCGAACCTCGTACTCCCGGGGAATCCCGTACTCACGACCACCGACGAAGAACAATCGCTGACAGCATTGTGATGGCTCTAGAGGCGCGGCTAATAGAGAATATTGATTAAGACATCGGACAAGGTATTGGTCCAAAGGAGGCGACTAACCTATGTCAGCGGGAGGTTAATGTTTGAACGTAATTCAACATATGTATTTACAGGTTTCAATTTATTTTACGGAATATGTATTCTAAGGCATCGTAGGAGTACATTATACGCATACAGAGATTGATATTTTTTGAAAAAATGTCTATTGAAATCTTAATTTTTGCTTTATTTACCATCAATCAAATGTGCAATATATATTTTCCCTTAATATTACTATTAAATTTTTTTGAGTCATGTGTCAGAATAACATTGATCTCCCGTAACACGCTCCAGTTATTACGACCGAGATATTAGGTTGATAGCCTTACAATAAGAGGGTAATTGTGAGCTCATTCGGAGAGATCAAATACAACGGGGTAATTGATTGGGATACGAATAAGAAAATGATAGCAACAAATTATTGCTATCAAAATCTATTCAGGAAGCAACGAAATGACGAAGGATTTCCTAAGTACAGCGAGGGAGAAATCAATACATAGTTCGTAATAAACATTACCTTGTTAAACCCAGTGAAGGGTACAGTAAAATATGTCAGCTAATTTCGGGCTGTAAAGGCAAATGGCCTCAATAGACAGGTCTTTGTTCAGTAAATTGTTACAGACAAACCATACAGCATTCAGCGATATTTGAATGACTTTATCGTACTTAGCAAGAGTATTTATTGATTGACTTTTATTGAAGCAGACCGGACAAGGATAAGATATCAGAGAATAGAATACTTGTATAAATCATTACCATGTCCACGACGTAAGTACGAGCGCGACCCAAATTCTTCCGATGTAGTGTGTTACAAGCATTCCTCGCAGTCAGTTTTGCCATCAGTTGTTATCAGTTTCCTCTCAAAAGTAGCTTTCGGTTACGATAGGATTCTCTGTTCTTTTAGTTTCAAAACATTTAAGACATATAATACCACCATAGGAATGCTGAATACATACACTCTCTTCTATCTTCTTTCATGGACTATCTTCGTTGATGGAAACATTTAAGAAACTTCAATATTTGCAATAATCTTCTGCGCTAGATTGAATTCACGTATTTAATTTAAGGAGACGGTAGAATCTGAATAACGAGTAAACGTTTTTACAATAACCTGCCTCATATTTTCGAAAATACGTGCAGATACTTAAATTACCTGAAAAATTAAGTGATATTAATAAATTCTAAAATGTATCAAGAAACGTTTTTCTATCTTCATTAGTGTAGCTCGAGAAAGACGCCAAAAAAATTGTCAATTTTTGCAATTTTTGAAAAATTAGATTAAAAAAATGAGACCTGCACTACTCTGTACTATTCTGCACATTCTCTTAAGCGTCCTTTTCGCTACGCGAGGAAAAAATTAATCAACAAATTTGGAGTCTTTTTTGAAATTTGGAAAATGTCTCAGGGCTTCAGGTGAAGTATACCGAAAATTAAAATATCTGTTTCAAATTCAAGAGGCCGCGACATCAGCCAGATTGATTGGGAATATCAATTTTGGAGAAAATCCTGCTTACGGTTTAGCCGTTAGCGTGGTTTACAGATGGAAGGCCGGATGGACGTTTTGCCATCAATCTATTTTCCCGGATCAATGGCCCACAAAATATGGATTTTTGCTACACACCTTGTTAGAGGAAGTAATTAACTTGTATATAAAGAAACAAGGTTTAGTGGTCATCCGTAAATTACGTAACGTTAAAGGGGGAGGGAAGGGATCTGAGTTAGCGTTACGCTGCGTTACATAGAGATAGGAAGATTCCTTACATGGGGAAGGGGGTATTAAAAATACTCGAAATTTGCGTTAAGTAATTTATGGATGGTCCCCTATCCACTTTTTCGTTATCAGGACCCGGCGATTAAGAGTTTTTTTTGTTGAAAATTCGCCGTTTTTTCCCGCATCATTACCATACTTTCTCTATATTGCGTAATCATTAGCAATAAAGTAAAAATCCAATAGGAACATTCAAGATAAATAACTAAAGAAAAATGGAAAATTTTTATTACTCTTTTTCAATCTCACCTCAATTCTTGTTTGTTAAAAGACAAACCAAAATATTACATTTCTATTTTCTTTTAAAGAGCTGTTTAATAATGTAAGATTAATTACAATTTGTTTTTCTTACAATTGTTGCGTTTTACCATTTATATATTTTTCAATTTTTTCCGATAATTTCTTTGATCATGGACGTAACGTGCAGTTTGCGATGGGGCGGTGGCAAAAATAAAACGAAGGTATCATTTTTGTCTCCACTTAGTATTCCAGCGATAATTTTTAAATTAAAATATAATGATCTCGTCTGATCATCAAAATTAATTGTTAAAATTGAAAGTTTAATAATTGTTCATGAATACATAAAACTTCTTTTAGAAAAATGAATTTTTAATCGCATCAACTGAGAGGTTATTAGCGACTTTTGCATAAGTTTACAATAAGGTGGTTGAAAATATGTCACTACATGTTGTGATAATATACACAGTACATATACTCAAAAACATTATTACAGTTCGTTAGAGACATTAATTGATTTATAGGATTTATTTTTTTTTCTTGTAGGGTACTTGAATGAAGTAAAGCGTCAATATTAAAGTTCTGAAAGATTGATTGGCGGAATTATTTGTACTTAGGACATTACTGAATAGAATAATGTGTATTATTAGTACATAACATATGTTAGAAATTGGGAGAATATTCTTGTTTATTAAGTGAAGGTGAGTTAGCCTCGTGTGGTCTGATCTAATTCTGGTGATTGTAACTTGATCTTTGCGGCACATATAAAACTTAATTGTTAGAGCATTTTTCATTAGTTTTGGCGCTTATTTCACAAATGTTTGAGCACATTTGTATGAATATTTCTCCATTTGATACCTCCGAGCCTTAGTTATTAATGACACTATTACGTTCAGCTCCAGAGACATTGCTTCAGGAAGCTGCCATTGCAGAGGCACATCCCACGGCGCGGCGTCAGACTAAGGTTTTCGAAACCTATTTTATGTACATTTCCGTCGTATTACACTTAACAAATGTATTTTTTATTCCTACCACTTATTTATAATTATTACACGAGTTACACTTTTTTAAATTGCCTTTAACATTATAAATTAAAATGTATTTAAATATTTTACTTAAAGGTCTTCAACTCTCTTAACTTCGGACCATTTTCTTTTTGGCGAGACATTGATTTATTTAGAAAATAACTTGATGCTTATAAAATAAAATTATGCTTACGTTACACAAATATATCATAATTATATTACAATTATTGTCGGGAATTTTTAACATTATAAGGCGTCAGATGCGTATCTACGGTATGGCAGAAATGACATGTGCCGTGAGCGCCACTCACAAGGGGCGCTATTTAGAGTATACCCGCCAAAACAAATGACAACCTTAATTTGAAGTATTCTGACAGGAGCGTGAATTCTACGCTTGCCATTGGCGACTTAATGCCTAGATACGAAAGGCGTATGTGCAAGTTTTATATTTTGTCCTCCACTCTGCAATGTTACTGAACAACACAAAGCACCCGGTAACCATTTCATCCACGAAAATTTCCTAACGCCAATCCTGAAAATAGAATAAAAAATAATTAAAGAATTTTTTGCCTGTAGTTAAAAGTAGTGCTTGTTTGCAGGCCGACAAAACTTCAGCAACAAGCCGCATTGTAGTTAAAATGAGTATTTGTTTTCGGTCCGTTAAAAATTATACCATGCATGCTGTTTCCGGACTGAACATTGTTTTAGAAGGATCCGATTACATTGGCAATTGATTGGTCTTGAGAAATCGGATAAGCTATTGATCAGCACAGCAGGCGCCTTAAAATCCTCCACAAACGCATTTTAGGTGTTTAAACGAGCCCCAAAAATAAGTTGTTTTTTTTCGAGAATTACATTAAAATGTTCTGAAGGGATCTGGCGGGAAACGGTCATTCCTCCTCGAATATACGCGACGATTGACACCTCACATGTCCCCAGTGGTGGTCCAGAGGAGGTCTAGAGGCGGCTCCACACATTCGGCATTCACCGAGTAACGAGAATACTGCTCGCCTAATCCGGAGCAACTGATGTGCTCAACGAAGTTTGCTTCCTTTGATCTACCCAAAAGATCGACACGCTCCGGGTATGGCAAGCACCGAATGTTGCAAGCAGCTTAAGGGAAGCAAGCGATCCATCCACACTACTGGGGAATCGGCGAGCAGTCGCTTCACTACTCGCGGAATACCGAATGTGTGGAGCCACCTTAACCGTGAGTAACGAGCGGACACATGCAGGTAGTAAGATTTAATTGTGTTTTTAATAACATCCACTTATATTGCAATTTCTCTAACTTTGCCCCTCAAGACCCATCATCGCGATGGAATATCACACGGCATTTTGCGTCTTTCACGGTCTTGCCGGTAGAAGTCGCATGATCGCAAGCACTGCTTGATACGGTCGCGACCATGCGAAATTTCGCGGGACGACTGAGAAAGATGCGAAATACCGTGACATCTTCCATCGCGAAGATGGGATTAGAGTGGCCTTGAGGGCAAAGTTAGAAAAATCGCAATATATTTACAATTATTCGAGTTACACATTTATTTTAAATCCTTTTTAAATGTGCATGTTAATATGTATTTACATATATTTCCTAATTGTAAAAATTAAATAAAGTCCAAAAGTATTTAGGGGATGGGGAACTGCCCCTCCTCTAAGTTATGCCTATTCGCATTTGTTACGAACGGCTCGGAATATAGGCAGCCTCTAAATTGCCAGCCTGTTCCGAGGGCCAGAGGTGACATTCCACACCTCACTACATTGAGGTCACACTCGTAGAAGAATGGATCCACTGCATTGAAGTCCGGCGCCTATTGTCTTCAAGGCGTCCCACAAGGAGCTTACGCAACAATTTTCATTAGCATGGTTTGCGCTTTGCATACGAATGTCAGTATTCAATTATCATCAATTGAGTCCAGAATTCAATCACATGCTAAATCTGATAATGCACGTGACTAGGAACTGATTTATCGTAGAAGCGTGGATCAAGGAAAGGGTGATCCAGTCCAACGTCTACGCATATTGCAGACTCGAGTGAAGTGATTGATAGAAGCCTAGGACTTCATGAAGTGATTGATATTTCAGAGATGAGATGACTGATGTAGAAACGGAAAAATTTACAGTGATGGTGATAGACGATGGTGAATATTTGAAAGTTGTCATCTGAACAAGATATGAGGCATTAGTAAACTTCAACGCAATTGAAAAGGTTTAAAGGAGCAAACTTTTGTGTAAATCTGTGTCCACTGAAAGTTTAAACCTGATGAAAATATAACTGATTTTTCTAATCCAAGTTTTTCTGCGTGTTTTAGCATTTATGTAAGTTTTGGGTGGTTATAACAGCGTCAAGAAAATCTGAAAAAAAAAATCACGAATTATCCTTCAGATGTACACCACAAAGCTTCAGATAAATAGGTTGGATCAGATCAAAAATTGTATTTAAAATAAACTGTTTTAATACAAAAGTGAGGTAATAATGAGGAATAAAAGCAAAGAAATAGGGCAAAATTGAGGTACCCAATCGACTGGGGTCCCACATGCAAAACACAATTTTCCCTGGAGACCCGAAAATGCGTTTTTTCGTCACAATCTGGGCATCGATTCCTGTATCCTACATAAACTAGGAAGTAAAAAGAATCTGCTCAAAATGATGATGATGATGATAATAATAATAATAATAGTAATAATAATAATAATAATAATAATAATAATAATAATAATAATGTTTTATTAGTGGCTAGATTGTGAGGTAACGAAATAAATTAAATTAATCATCTAAAAACTTTGTGTTACTACGTTACAGTACAATATATTAAAATTGTATGAAGAATAAAATGATACACTAGTTTTTTAATAAATTTTGAAAATGACACTAACGGTTTGAATTGGTTTGATTATAAATATAATAATTATTTTCAAAAGAAATAGAGGAACAAATTAAATTTTAAAACATAATGCAATGTGATATCTGGGGTTGCAGAAGGAAGAAATCAGACAAGAGCGAAGAGAACAGGAATGCACCCCACGGTAATGGGTCATTCCTTGCGGACGGAACACAATGAAGAAAACGGAAATTGAAACTTACGACCCTAGCATACTGAAAGCGCAGAACAAAGAGCATTCTTTTCGGGGAACGAAATTTCATTCTCTAATCTAACAGGAATTCCATTGGAATAAAATTAAGACTCGAATGAATACCTATGTATTTGTCAATTTTGTTGGAATAAAACGGTCTTCTAATGTTTTGCTTTCTTTCGTCTGAATTCTCACATAGGATAATGCTCAAATACTAAGTCATGTAATTGGTAATTGTGATTGCTAACTTCAATAAATTGGGAAAAATGATTGTATAATATTTTAATATCATGTTTTAAACAAGTTAAACGTTTAACAAATATTAATATTTTTGGGGAAATTTTTTACACTCTGATACATTAAGCTCTTTTCAAAACCAAATTTCATTACTTAATGGCTTTTGAATGTTATTACTTCGAGGTTTTCCTGCCCTTGATAAGAACTGGCTGCGGAAATTTTAACGATTAATGATCAACCGAAGTGCCCATTGGGTTAAGTATGGGTTCAGATTTCTAATCCGTGGTAGCACTTTTATGAGCTTGTAAGGAGACAAGAATAAACTAGTGGTGCAAAAACAGCACGTACTTTCGCTCCTGTATTTTCACGCAAAAATTACCCTAAAAGTAGTACTCAAATTTTCCAAACATTGTACATGACCTTATTTCAAAATTTATCTTTAAAGATTTCATTAAAGGAAAATATCTCTATCTTTAATATTTTAGTTGTAGGAAGACTAAAAAAAAAATTGAACTTTTACAATTTTCGAAAAATCAGGGTTTTCAACGAACATGAGACCTGCACCATTCTCTTAAACGTCCTTTACACTATCCAACAACAAAATTTAATGACAAACAAAGGAGCCATTTTTTTTGAAAATTTGAAAAATGGCCCAGGAGCTTCATGTAAAAGTACCCACCAAAATTAAAATATCGGTTTTAAATTCAACGGGTTGCGACATCAGCCAAATCAATTGGGAAATATCAATTTTGGAGAAAATGGGCTGAACGGTTTAGCTGCTACCGTTGTTCACAGACGGACAAACAAAGGGATGTGCGGATGGACAGACGTTTTGCCGTCATTCGATTTTCCGTAATCAAGGACGCACAAAACATGGTTCTGGCTATACCACGTGTTAGAGGATTCGTTTTTCTATTTAGCAACTGAAATTATCCACTTTTTCGTTACTAGGGCCCTCTACTTCGTAGCGGGAAAGTAGAAGGAGACGTGAGACAACCACTTATATTCGAGTTGAAATCTTCTTCTAGTATTTAAGTGTGAAATGGGATACCTGCACGTAGTGGCCCAAGGCTTCCCTGAAGGAATCCGCGCCCTGCTCACTTCCCGTGCGCAGCGCCGCTGGCGCGCCTTCGCCCGCCCGCGCCGCACTTTCCCCCTCCCGCTTCCGCCTTCCCTTTCTCCGCGCGGCCAATTTGGGAGCGCGCGTTCCGGAAGCGCCTGCCACCGCCGCCGCCGCCGTCGAATTGGGAAGCGCTGCCGCCCGCCTCGCCGCCGCGTGTCGCCTTACCCAACCGCCTCGCGGTGTCATGTTCTTTGCATGCTGCGCGGGAGGAGACAGAGAAGGGGAGGCAAGGACTGCGTGGGAGGCGAAGGCATGGTGGGCGGGCAAAGGTGGGGAGGACGGTAAGGTCTGCGAGGGCGGCGAGGGCGGCGCGCACGGCGAGGACGGCGAGGGCGGCGAGGGCGGCGAGGGCGGCGAGGGCGGCGAGGGCGGCGAGGGCGGCGAGGGCGGCGAGGGCGGCGCGGACGGCAAAGGCGGCGAGGACAGCGAGGACGGCGAAGGCGGCGAGGACGGCGAGGGGGGCGAGAACGGCGAGGGCGGCGCGGACGGCGAGGGCGGCGAGGACGGCGAGGGGGGCGAGAACGGCGAGGGCGGCGCGGACGGCGAGGGCGGCGAGAGCGGCGAGGGCGGCGAGGACGGCGAAGGCGGCGAGGGTAGCGAGGACGGCAAAGGCAGGGAGGGCGACGAAAATGTGACGGGAGGTGGGGGCGGGAGAGGGAGGGGGCGGACACGGCAGAGAGGGCGGATTGAATGGTAGTTTCGGGACACGTCTTCTGCTATGGTCTAGAGCCCCATTAGTGCAGTGTGTGTTATTTCGCGGAAGGTGGTGCACCACTTCCTGAAAAAGATCCGGCGCCGATCTACTCGAGGGATTGCCCTCGGCTTACGGAGGATTGCCCTCTCCAGATATCTCCTGTAGCGGGGTTCCGCCTCCACCGCGACAACTTCTAAGCTCCTTATTGGATTCTCAGCAAGTGTGGTAGTGCAGAGGGTTTAAGTGTAAGAACAAGTAAGAGGAAGGAAAGATTGCACGCAGTCCGTGGCCTATTTGTTAGGATTCTTCTCCGGCATTCGCCTGGTATTGATCGAAAAAAAGGAAAACTACGATCAAGGCAGCCGTCCGCCCAAATTCTCTAGACAGCGGCTGAAACCAGCCTAGTTATCTATGTAGTGTCGAAAATCCGCCTCCTTTGGGACTCGAACCCTAGGATAACCTTATCAGAGTTCCTACAGAGACAGCGACAATGCTGGCTCCGAGCTTAACTTAACCGTTGCGAAGAGGACAGAGAGGATGGAGAGCGACGAGAAGGCGAGAGCAGAGCGGGCGGAGAGGGCTGTGACAGCGGCGAACGTGACGAGGGAGAAGAGAGTGCAGAGGAAGTGGCTGGGGCGGTGAAGGCGGCGCGGAAGAAGAGGGTGAAGAAGAAGTGGCTGGGGGGTGAAGACGGCGAGGGAGAAGAGGGTGAAGAGGAAGTGGCTGGGGGAGTGAAGGCGGCGAGGGAGAAGAGGGTGCAGAGGAAGTGGCTGGGGCGGTGAAGACGGCGAGGGAGAAGAGGGTGAAGAGGAAGTGGCTGGGGCGGTGAAGGCGGCGAGGGAGAAGAGGGTGCAGATGAAGTGTCTGGGGCGGTGAAGGCGGCGAGGGAGAAGAGGGTGAAGAGGAAGTGGCTGGGGCGGTGAAGGCGGAGAGGGAGAAGAGGGTGAAGAGGAAGTGGCTGGGGCGGTGAAGGCGGCGAGGGAAATGAGGGTGCAGAGGAAGTGGCTGGGGCGGTGAAGGCGGCGAGGGAGAAGAGAGTGAAGAGGAAGTGGCTGGGGCGGTGAAGGCGGCGCGGAAGAAGAGGGTGAAGAGGAAGTGGCTGGGGGGTGAAGACGGCGAGGGAGAAGAGGGTGAATAAGTGGCTGGGGCGGTGAAGGCGGCGAGGGAGAAGAGGGTGAAGAGGAAGTGGCTGGGGCGGTGAAGGCGGCGAGGGAGAAGAAGGTGAAGAAGAAGTGGCTGGGGCGGTGAAGGCGGTGAAGGTTGCGTGCGGGGAGTGGTGGAGCGGGCGGTGGGGGCGGCGAGTCGGCCGCGAGGGAAGCGAGAGCGGCGAGCGTGCGGGGGACGACGAGGGGAGAGGAAGGAATGGCAGGAGGGGTGATGGGGTGCGATGAGGTTAGGGTTCAGCGGGGTCCGCCTGTGTGGCGGGATCACACTCTGAGAATCCGGTGCTGCATTTTCGTTTGTTATGATATGGACAACGCGTAAGGCAAGGATTCAGGATTCAACAAAGTGATCCGATTTGTATATGTGACAATATTTACTGATTAATTCTATTAACAGACGATGTTTTTGTCCTGCGCCAAAATACAGATTCCATTTGATTTATAATGATATATTTTATAATTTTTAAATTATTCCTAACTTTTCAGTGAAATGCAATTTTTCAAAGTGAATTTATAAAATCTACCGAATCTACTCACAACTTCTAAGGAACGCATGTAAAATTGCATGCGGGCGTGCCCACGCTCGCGTGTGTGTCAGTGTGTGAAGTGCAGTTGGCCAACTAGTCTGTAGTCGATATTCTCATACAGTCTTAACCGGAAATCTGTCGTTCTTTGTTTAAAACATTCACTTTGTTTAAAACAAAGTATATATAGTAACTTCCTACATCCAAATACAAAGTAAAATAACCCTGAGTAAATCAAATTACCATACATTTGTACTTCTACTAGGTTATTATCTGTTGCACTAGAGCCACTCCAACCCAAATGTACCGTTGTCAATTTGTTTTTAATTTTCCAATTGTTAAGTCAATTTTGAAGCAGGCAATCGGAAGCTTAGAAAGAACTCAGTTATATAATCCCAAGCTTCGTTTGTTGGTCACAATTTTACATAATCACGATTTCATCAATCTTGTCTAAAAAAATTAGCATTACATTAATTTGCTCATGCAATTATTGTACAGTTGTTAATTTAATTTAGTGGATACTCTAGTTACAGACTACAGAATACATATCATTTACGAGGAAATTACGTATCCTCGAAGATTTGATGAAAAAAAAGCCGCAAAAAGTAGATTGGTATGCTCAACATTGAACCACGGCTTTCTTCGCCATTGCCAACTAATTGGAAACGCCTTCCGACTTTTGATTTATTTGTCAAGTAGAGGAATCTGTTTCTGCTTCAGCCGATGATTGGAAAAGAGGGCTCAAAGTCTAACTGCTACTGGAAACACGGACGCAGGCGGGTCGGGGGAGACAAAAACAGCAACCAGTAGTACTACGGGGGATGTGGTGGAGAGAATAATGTTTCCGTGGATCGAAATAGAATCGACGCCCGGGGGAAGCGTGCGGGAAGTCGCGAACGCAGACTCGTGTGTTGTATTCAACAGAAAGGAATGATCGGTGAGGATGGAGTTGGGAATGGTGGCGTTCCTGAATAGAAAATGAAAGACAAGGTTACGAGTATGACTTTTTTTGGTTAGAAATAACGGAAGATTAAAGACAAGACAAAACTTTCGAAATCATCATAATATTAATTTGTAGACGGTTGTATTTTATAAAAATAATCTGCAAAGTACTAACAAAATAAATGTAATGGAATGGTTATGGAATTCAGAGATAAGTTTTAGTGAAACTCAGTCAGAAATATCATATAATGAAAGGAAAAAAAGGTGTTTTATGTAATGTTTAAATTATCTACGTTTTGTCATGTTACGATATAGCATTGAATAAGGGAAACGTAAAACATCACTATGTTTAGAACTGATTATAGAAAACAAATTTTTAATATAATATATATTATATATTATAATATATTATATATATTATAATATAGTACAATATATATTATATATATTATAATATAGTATTATATATATATATATATATATATATATATAAATAGGGGAAAATGTTATAAAAGCAATCGTGAAACAATGTATACTCTGATGTTGCTCAACTCAATAAGAGTACAGTAAACTTGAATACTGAAGTCAGGTTTACGGGGCTTTGTCAGTAGGAGGTATAATATTTATGGTGGTTAATAATTGTCCATGTTAACTTGAATTGTAAATGAAAAATTGTCAGAAGCCAAGTGTGGCTACAGGAAGAAACCGAAGAAAATTCCTCTTTTCCTTATTTCAAACATACATTCGCTTTAATCTACATATTCTTAGTTTACATATACGAGTACTTTCCTCACAAGCTTTCAGTGATTACTTATATTACATATTGAGTTGCCCATCCTCAGGAACAATTACTGATAATTTCAGCGTACATGAGCCGAAGCGCAGAAAAGCACATACAAGTATATATATATATATATATATATATATATATATATATATATAGACAAGACTTTTTTACGTAGAAATACATTCAACCCAATTTGATTTCTTGTATCAAGAAATCTGAGCAGTCGTGTTTTGTATACCTTCATGATATACGTTTATAAGTTAATGATGTATAACTTGATGATAAATTATTCACCAGTACTCCAACTCTGAAGTCACTCCGCGTTAAATCTGACTCAAAGGAGACAACCTTTCTACAAAGTATTTTGTCTTTGCACCGTATGTGCAGTTTGTGGAGAGTTCAGTTTATAGCGGCATTTAACTAACAGCAGATTCTTCCGCTTGCTTCATCCCACGCGTGCGGACTTCGGAATCACACTCAATCCTCTGTCGTAAAATGCACATTCAGACTGTCGTCGTAAGCATCGGTGATCGGGTCTTTATAATGCAAGACAGCTACTGGGAATCGAGGACATAACCTTGTTAGTCCCGAATAGCCAGGTGGCACGTGTTTGATATGCATGACGTGCAAGAGCTACAAGCTCTTATTTTGGAAGTACAGCTTCGAAATAGCGATCAAGTTTTTAGATCGATATTGATGCACGATTGTCAGGAATTATTTCCTGCCAAGGGACAGAATTTGTTAATTTTATAGGGTGTGGTTAACAATGTAGTGCGTGATCGAACTGTTTATTAAATTATTAGGGTAATTATTTTCTATCGTTGTTTAAATAACGAAATTTGTATGGCAATTCGTAGTAATATTATTTACTGAAATAAGAAATGTTTTCACATTTATTCATAGAGTTTATGGAAATTCAAAGGAAGTTATACAAGGTGTTCGTTAAGTAGAATCTCTTCATTTTGAATCTGGAAGAACAGGAAACAACTTTCCAAAATTTCGATTTCACGAGGCCTAAGTTTGCGAAAAATGTGAAATTAAGGATCCCTAAAAGGAAAAAAAGATAAAATGGAGTGCGTGATATCGAAGTATGAATCATTCCACTATCAAGGTGCCACTTAATTACACGAAGGCTTCGAGTAGATGCAAGGATGAAATTCCTTTTTAAAAACTCTGTAAATTTCTTCCTTCGTCACAGAATACGTACGAGTATAATCGCCTGACATTGCAATAAAGTCGTTTACACATGAAACATTTCGCAGTAATGAAAATCCTGGGGGCAGAGAGGGACGTCATTTCAAACAATTTCAAGTTATTCAAGTTCAGCATATCTCTATGCTCTCTGAACAATATTATCTTCGCAGTCGCATCGGTATAGCAGTTTTTCTCATTACACGAATGAAAATACCTAATAGATTTTCTTCATCCTGTATTGATTTATTGGTATCTGACAAATTAGTTGTATCTCAAAACCGCATTTCAATGGCTTATGATTATCTCTCACCGACATTAAAATGTCAGACCCTTGACCATTTAAATATTGCAACAAGCTTGATTTACAATCGACTCTTCTTCCGAGAGACCTGTCGTCGAGTTAGAACTGTCTGTCTGTCGAAATGCATTGGCACCTCTCCAGTATGTCTTGCCACATGCATTCACATATCAATCGCCACCGCAAGCCGGTCGTCGACCTTTCTCCTTAGAATGCAAAGCCTGCGACGCAAGTATTTCACCATGGGTACGTCTGATTGCACTCTCATATGAACCTGATTGTTTTGCAGGCCGGAAACTAACTTATGCACTTATCATATTTTCTGTTGTTGATACAATTACATATTTAATTCTTTGCGTATTATGAAAAAATATACAGAGCTCAGTAAAAATAGACACATCCTTTTCATGTTCTTTGCTACGTAAGAAGAGAAAGTATTGCAATCTTGCTCCGGATAACGCCGATTTTTCGAAAGAAAAACTCTCATTGCCGGACCCTGGTTACGCAAAATTGGATAAATCTTGTTCCTATTTGTAGTTAATTACTTCCTCTATCACGTTGTGTAGTCAGAATCATTGTTTTCTGGGCTGTTTTTTGTGCCGAATAATCGATTGACGGGAAATCTGTCTGCAATCTCGTCTGTCTGTCCATTCTTCCGCCCGCCCGCCCCTGCGACCATCCTCTTGTCGGTCGGCCTGTTCGTTTGTCTATGGTCAACGTGAGCGCCTAAACCGTTCAGTCCATTTTCTTCACATACACAAACAAACAAACAAAAAGGGAAAAAAAAGCTGACCCTCTTAAGTGACATTTTGGGGTTAAATTCATTTGTGCTCATGAGCGTTCATGGAAACGATCGTTATTTTCTTGCTAAAAAATCATGCATAATTGAAATGCACGAAATGAAAATAAAATGAACCGCAGACTCATTAGAGTTAAAAATTAAATTTATTAAAATAAATGTGGTAAATAAATAACGATAAACATTTTCAAGCATAATATGCAGAAATATTAGCAATTTGCAGATGCATGATGCTTGCTAAGAAAACAGGCAAAATATACAAGATATGCTAGAAAATCAAATTTAAATAATGAGAAGTTGGGGATTTCATGCACATTCCAAGTAAGGATTCTTTCTGACTTTAACTCAAGTGAACTGACTGGTAAAGTATTAATTTCTATTTGCCGGAGATGAAATTTATCCCCGTTAGGGACCTTGTTTAAGCTTTCCCAGTTAAAGTCTTCCTATTTCAAATTTTAGAAAAATTATTTTTATACATCACTAAGTTGAAAAATATTGAAGTTGTTCCAAAAGCTTCTCAAGTGAGAATACTTTCTGAAATGAAAGTAATTCATCGTTATGGATTTAATATAATGTGAAATTAGTGAACTTTTAAAATTATTTTGGAAAAGCATTACAAACCTTTCACAAAACAGTAATGAGCTCACTCCTGCAAACTGGGAAAAATATTTTTGCTGAAACTGACAGACAACTACAACGCATTCTGAAGAACATTTCAACCTTGTTACTTCTGAAGGCCGATACACACGGTACAGTTTTCGTGCAGATTGGACGCACAGAAAACGTGCAGTCCAGAGACTGCACGAAAACTTTAGAGCAGCGATGGCCAACTGGACAAGGAATGACGTCGGAGTTGCTTTGTTCTCCGTGATAAGACGCACGGAGAGGCGGCCGAGCAAAGGGGGGAGGGAGGGAGGAGCAGACGGCGATCGTCGGCAACGAACACCTTGTCAGTGGGCCTTTGCTGGTGTTTCAGGAAACATGAGTGGGAAAACATCTACACCCGTTAATTTTATTTCTGCTAGGGAAAAAGGTTTCCTTTTGTAGATACTGGAACAATGGCGAAGTATTTAGTGTGTTCGAAAGAACTGCAATATGTTAAAAAGTCCTACCTACAGATGCATTATGTAGCTTTGGGACCTAGAGAAATCTGCGAGATTAAATTAATTCTGATAACTGACATAGCTCGCAATCATGGGATAAGTAAATGAATTTGCAGATTGAAGATTATTGAAAAGATACTGAAAATCACGAGGATTTACAACATTCTCAAACAAAACTGTACACCAAAAATAATCAAGCTGTGGGGTCAAAAGTCTCTCACGTGACCCCTACCGGCACCTAATTGTTAACATTAATTATTGTTTCAGAATGAACTAATTAGTTATATTCTATTCTATTGTATAAAATATTATTGTCTTAAAATGTTAATACTGTCTTTTCCAAAAATGTTATCTAATAGAAGAATGAAAGTAGAGTTGGAATTCCAGTACTGGTTATAATAAAGAGTCGGATATTGCTTTGAGTTATGTAATAATGTATGTTCTATTATATAATTCTTCATAGTATTATTGAATCATAAACATTTTAAATAATAACTACCATTTAAAAATATAATTATTGATTTTCCAAGTGAATCTTTTTCCCTCACTCCGTACCATCACTGGAACACTGCGCTTGCCGCCGCGTCGAGCTCTGCCTTTGCTCGACGGATCGGCTTGGAGCAAGAGAACAGATTTCGTGACGTCACAGAACATTGAGTTGGCAACCACTGCTTTAGAGCTTACTCGTAATTTTTCATGCAGAAAGCTCACAGGTTGACTCAACCGCCTCTAGTGGCAGAATCGTTCAATAACGGATTTGTTTACCCGACGCGACGGTAATCGGCCATTTCGTTTTTGTGGTTAGATGTGCCAAGGTGCGATTGTGTGAAGTGATATTGTGATAAACTCTCTCTTTCCCTATTCTCGCCTTCCCATTTTTCTTCTCTACGCTCTTCATGCTTAATTAATACTTAATAAATATTACAGGCAGAACGCACACACAGAAATACCGTCTCTCAATGTACTCGAACGGCGCAATTCAGTTGTTTCCCGGTAGACTCTAGCGGAGTCTTGTAGCGATTCATACAGAAAACGTAAACCGTGTATGCGTGACTTTTATACTTCTAGTTTAGGATCTTGACGTTTCTGTACAAAAACTGTAAGTGATACTTCACGAAAACTGCACGGTGTGTACCGGCCTTAACATTAAACTTAATATGACTTAACAAGTAATGAACTTCAACTTCCGGGTCAATGATCCCCATCTCGATTAGGTTTTTGTCCAGTTTCCCTGATCTATTGAGCAAATGCTGAAATAGTCCCTTGTTTTTCTTTTGGACATAAATGTAGCTTCACTATTCGTACGTTTTGTTGAGCTTTCCGTTTGCCAGTAGTAGTAGGAATAGAGCTGGGAGTGAGTTACTATTTTGTTAGCAATGCAAAAAAATCAAATCTGCAATTTGTTTACGGATGCAAACAAGTTTTCTTTTACTTGAGAACGAACAGTCTCGTTTTTCAAATGTTGCTAATCTCGCACTTTTTAAAAATTTTATTATTTATTTTGTTTGTTATATTTTTAAACTTTTATTCATATTTCAACTTTTTGTACGTAAAATGTTGAGAAGGGATTCTGCAGCTCAAGAAAAGTGCGCCGATGATATTCTTCCCAAACGACACATACATTTTTTTTACTATATAAATCAAATGAAATAGGAAACAATAATTATGCAGCTGCGTGAAAACGCTAGGGAAAATATTTTGGCTCAAACTGACTGGCAACTACAGCGCATCCTAAAGAATACTTCACCTTCCTTCATCTAACATACTTCCACCCTTCTCCCTGCGGGGCGGGGTGGCGCGGGCCCCTCTTGGGAGTGGGGGGCGGGGAGCGGGGGGCGGGGACGCGGCGGGGCGGGAGCGGGGCGGGAGCGGGGCGGGGCGGGGCGGGAGCGGGGCGGGGCGGGGGAGGGGCAGAGGCGAGGGCGGGGGCGTGGCCTCGGTGTTGGCGCTGACCTCACCCGCGCCCGCGCGTAAGGAAGGGGGCGGCGTGTGCAGAGGCGCAAGCGGGACATTAGGCCGTTGGGGGCAGCGGGCGCTGGGCGCGGCTCGGCCGTCGCCCACGCCCACGCCCAGACCCTCGCCCTTCCGCTCCTCCGCCCCCGCCCTGGATTGCGAAATACGCGTCTCAGGCGCGGCGGGCAAACGGCGTACGACGCAGTGATGTCTTCGTTGAGAAGTACGTTTTTATTCACTTAACGACAAAAATACGTTTATTTTTTACTGATACATTATTGCTTGTTATTGCCTTTGATACGCACTGCATAACTTACCTGGTTCGAGAGGATCATGGTTACGAGGGAAATATGAAAACTGTTGAATGATGCTACATGTTCTCTTATGGAGGGAATTATGAGGCGGAATTATGCAAGGGAATCATGGGAGGGAAATATGAAAAGACGAAACGGGTCAAGTTAACATCTAATTAATTATTAAATAGACAAATCCGAATCAATACATTTAGGTAAAAAATAGAATAATGGATGTACCACGGGTGTTAACTGGTTATAACGAGCTCACGTGACAAAAAGCCCTCCGACTTTTGTCACCGCTGAAACAAACTATAAAGAATTTGTTTTGTTTTGTTTGATTTGGTTTTGGAAAAGACTAGAGCTGCAACTTGAATAGAAGCAATGCACGGAACCAAATCATAATTCTGTGTACCGTAAGGGCAGTGACCACCGTTTAGTGGGGACTGAAAAGAGGGAAAGCGATCTGCCTTAATAAATTATTTCCACTCTTTTTGCAGTTCAATCAAAATGAAATTGGTAATTCATTCTCGTGAGTGGAAGGGAAAGCTGTCATGTTAGAAAAACACTACTATGCATGTGCTTCCGGTGCACGAAAATTACTGCTATTAACGGTAACACTTTATAACGGTAACCAAATCAAATTCATTGTATGAATGAAAGCAGGTAAAATATAATTTCCTATCTCTATCTAAATATCTGGAGGAACTAGAAATTTCTATATTAATAATTGTTCTTACAAGTTCTTTTCTGTGCAATTTATTTCATTCAGGTGTTAGAGAGCCCGAATTTGTATGCAAATGCATATTTTTTGTTATTACTTGGAAAATTATCAGAAATCTTTACGAATCTGCCTATTTAGAGCATTTCCAACGAATTTTATTTTGTGTATTTTTACATCTTTTGCCATATTTTATGGTTATTGCATATTTCTGCATATTCAGCGTAATTTTTGTAGAAATTAGGCGGAAAAGGAAAGAATTTACTAAAATCAAAATTCTTGAAATTGGTGAATTATGATTTATGTGGTTCATGAAACAGTTCACCAGTCACCATTGAAAATAATTATCCTTTTAGCCTCAAAACGCTGCGAACAAAATGGATGTAGATCTAGTGCATTTCGCTTGTACCACATGCGCGAACAAAGGTAAGACAGAATTTCGGGGGAAGGAGGACGGGTCGTCTCGAACTCGAAACGAACTATTTTCAAAACATTTTTTTCAACCGATATTTCTTTTGTTTATGTTTCAAAGAGGCAATACCGTCGTAACAAATTTAAATTTTTCTACAAGTATTTTGAATTACTTTTAGTGATAAACATTTATTTCCTTCTGAATTTAATGCCGCACATTCATTACATATTTTAAAGATTTATAATACTTATTGAATGGAATATTTTAGACATTTTTAATGCATAAAAATCCGGGCTCTAGTCATACATTTCTCGATGTGTTCAATGACATTTCGCCACTCTGTCATTGTCTCTGTCATTGTCATTGTTTTGTACGACTTGTTCCCCTCTCTCTTCGAAATAAATATGTTTATTAATATTTCATCTAACAACTTTTCAATATAATTTCGCCTATGAAAGCCTACGACGTCCCTTGGACCACCGTTTTTCCTCTTGACAGTGCCACCTCAAACAACGGCCTCTTTCTCCGTGGCTTCACCCACACTACCAGTCAAGTCGCCCGTTTCCTTCCTGCGCCCGCAATCCAGCGAGGGGTGGATTAATTTGTAAGCAGACAGAGCACGTGCTCATTACCCCCACTGAAGAGATAATATCAATATTTTTTTCGCACTTTTTTACTGAAATTATAAAGAGGTAAACATATTTTAAACATTTCTTAAAAGAAAGAAATGCAAAATAATTTAATGGTGATAACGAATTTAATGGTGACCTTGAATTATACGTTTAAAAATGATTATGAAATACTCTAATTGATTTCTTATTAGTTTGAAAAGTAGTATATCCAAATAAAATTATTTATTTTTTACTGATACGTTGTAGCTCGTTATTGCCTTCGTTACGGACCTCGATGTACACTGAATACCTTACGACGAGAGAAGTTTGAAAACAGGTGAATGATGCTACATGTTCTCGTATGGAAGGAATTACGAAAGAAAATTATTGGAGGGAAGTATGAAAAGACAAGCAAATCAAATCAACATCTAGTTCATTAGTAAATAACCAAATCTGATTCAATAAACTAGGTAAAAAATAAAATTTGTGTGAACCAAGGTCGTTACCTGGTTCTAATGATCTCGGGCGACAAAAAGCCCTTGGGCCAAATGCCCTCGGGCATTTTGTCGTCGCTTGATCATTAGAACACTTATAATGCCCTTGGTGCATAAATAACTATTGAAGTCAATATGGATATTATGCAATTATTTGCCATTATGATTGCTAATGGAAGCGTACATCATGAACGGCGTTGAAATCGATTCATAAATCTCTGATTTTTGAACTGAAAAGGAGTAAGCAATTCTAAATCACTATTGAAGTTCATATGCTGATCTTTAAGCGCTTTTACTTGTAAGCATCTGATTGACTCCACATTGATTACGTAATATTTCCCGATTGAAAATGGGTATTTTCATGTTTTTGGAACTTTTATTGGGCCCCCAAAGTTTGGCCACGATTAGGGCGCCTCCAAGACATTCATCCGGGGCTGGGTCCAGTGGCCGCGTGTCCACGCCGTGACGCAGTGCTTTCGGATGAGTGGAGCAACCGTCCAGCCGGTCGCCGCCACCGCCGCCTCCACCGCCATCACTGGCGTCACCGTCTCCACCGCTGCCGTCACCGCCATCACGGCCTTTATCGCCCCTACCACCGCCGCCACCACCACCGAGGCCGCCACAGCCTCCATCGCTGCCGTCGCCGCACCCGCCTTCACCGCCGCCATCGCCGCCGCCACCACCACCGCTACCGCCTCCACTGTCGCCACCACCAGCCGCTTCACCGCTGTCATCGCCGCCACCACCTCCGCCATCTCCGCCGCCGCCACCACTTCCGCCATCTCCGCCGCCTCCGCCGCGTGCCGTGCCCGCCGCGGAGGCGTTTAAAAGGCCCCAGTCATGCTGCGAGGGGCGAACGAACCGCCGCGCCGCGCCGCGCCGCGCCGCGCCGCGCCGCGCCGCCGCAGCGCCGCGGGGAGCCGGCCGGCGACTCACCGAGGACCTGCTGGGAAGGCCAGACTCCGCAAACTGCACCTGTTCGTTTCTCGGTTCTCTATGCTCGCTGGCAAAGGCACCGAATGATTCGAATGATTCGATGCGATTCGATTCGATGATTCGATAAGTGTAGTGCATGTTTTTTCACCGTGAGGTGACTGATCTTTCCCCGCTCGATGGCGAGACAGCGACTGAATTCAACCTTGCTGACAAGCTAGTGTCGAAAATCCTACCGCCGTCGGGACTCGAACCTAGGACCTCATGGTCAGAGGCACTGCAATGACATCAGTTGATGCACTGAGCCACCTCTCCAGGTTGCACTACCGTCATTCGTATCACATTAACATCATTACGCCCATCCACATCTATGGCATGGCCGAAAAGGCTAGGAAATGATAATTATAATAAAGATATTTGACGAATTTAGTGTAGAATTGTTATTTTCATCACAGATGAGATAGTCGAATATCTCTTTCTGCGTCCTTTTTTATGTACCTCTCTGTTTTCGTTTCCTTGTTTCTGTCTCTCATCTCTGGCGCCGAAGCTCAGAACGCGCTTCTGGCTCCCATCCTCGAGCACGCACTACTTGCAATCGGAGAGTTTAGAGATGGAGGAGGATGGTCCCTAACCCGCCCTTACGCAAAGTGGAAGAGAGAAAGGGAAGGAACCATCACGGGCGGTACATGGCCCGTTAGCTTACGGGACTTCTCTGACATTCGCCTCGAGTAGATCGGAGGATCCCATGGATAAATCCGATCAGAGCAGGCGCCCTGTAGGATTTTCATCTAGACACTAGCGTCGTCCGATCGAACATTCAGCTCGTACCGTGAATCCACCAACGTGTTCAGTCGAACTTCGAATAGGGGGTCAAAATTAATGTGGTACTATAATGAAGAACGCTCTTCTTAAGTCTGTCGGCGTTCTTTATTGCAGATACCGCTTACATCACAAACACCTAGGTGCTTTGAAGGTCAATGACATGTACCTTTACACAGGGTTCGATCTACAGACAAAAGAATACAGTTATTCTATAACCTTGAGGTATTTAGAATCTCCAGAGGGGCTCGCAATGGCAGGTATGCATTTAATGCCATTTCATAACGGGATTCAATCTTCGCTAACTAAGCACTCAGAATGCTGACTAGTTCCATTTCCTGTTAGAATATTGATCTAAAACACATCAGATCAGGATAAACATCCTCAACCACTTCTGAATAATTACCTCAGTACTCATATTTATGTGAAGTAGTAGAAAAACGACATGTTATATCCGTACAAAATCGCCCCAAGTGTATTCTAAATATCGCTGATGGATCAAAATCTCTCCTTCTCGTCTGTCAACATGAACAGAGAAGATAGATCAAAGATGTTACAACAACATTTGATGCATCTAACAGTCTAGTGCAGACATGTGATTAGGGTGCGTACCTAGAAGATTACGGTAACTGTAACACTGGCAGAGACCTGTAACTGTAACACCGCATAGAGAAAAAAATTTGTTTTAACTTTTTGGAATCAATAACACCCTGTTTATCTTTCCTCGGGTGCTCAAAAATGTGGAAGCGATCGCGTCAATCATTCAAAACTTTTTGTGGAATTCACTCACGTCCATCCATGTTTATGTATCAAGATTAAAAAATTAAACTAAAATGGCATTTGTTCAACTTATAGAATGTAAAATTCCAATTAATTGTCTTAAACAATTACAATTATAATCCAAAAATTAGAACGTAGAACTTACTGTTGGGTGTCACATATGTTACTCGGACTTCTTTCGACGAGAATATTACAAGTACATAATAATATTCCCAGCACAGCGTTTTGGATGAGCTGCAACCTGAAACGCATTGGATGTCGCCTTGAAGTATACGAGTAAACTGATCTTTCGAGTAACATTACCTCCCACGAGAACGCGTCATGATTGCTGTAGTAAATGGCACGTGATCTATCTAATACCACAAATCGACAATCTACAGCGCCACAAGTGACGACATCAGCAAAGCCTTCAAAACTTCACCTCGTTTACCTAAACACGGGAAAATGGTGCAGTCCTCGGCTCGCCAAGACGGTAGCATAAGCCAGTGGTGTCAAAGTCTTCTACTGGTGTCTGTGGCACGCGTCGTAGCACCGTAGCATACCACGAGCTTTTCTGCGCAACTAGCGTCGGGAAAGGGAACTATTACGAGCAGTAGTAACCCCGCCCTTTTACAATAGGGATGGCGTCTCTGGTAGCAGGGTGATGAACTGCGTAGAGGGGCGATTTCGTCGAGGCACTTGTGCCACGGGCTCCCGCTCGTGGCATCGACCTTGGCAACACTGGCATAAGCGAACAGTAGGGGAAAAAGAGAAAGAACGAGTCTTCAAAATTTTAAAAGCAGATGTTGATTCGTAAATTCTTTAATTACAATTCATCACATTTACATGATCATATATTGGCCAAGGGCCAGCTCATGCCCTGCACCTGGCGAGGCGCCACTGGTGCCAACACTTGGTCCCACGACCGGCGCGCATGGACGCCGCGTCGCGTCGCGCCGCGCCGCGCCGCGTCGCCCCCTGCCTGATCTCTATTCTGGCACCGCCGGCGCTGCGCCCCTCCCCCACCCCCGCTGCAACTCCTTTTCCCGCCACATCGCGCCGCGCACGACTGCACCCGCGCGGGGGAGGCGACGCCGCCGCCGCCACCGCGTCGCTCGTCACCTCTCTTCAATCTCCATCGCCGATCAGATCGCCTCCACGCACACTTTCATCTCTGCGCCCCGCCGGCCGCCGGTCTCTCCGAGAGCCAAGGCCACCACGTACTGCCAAAATGGTAAAGAAAAATTCGTCTTGCACTGGCTCGAGTCGGACGTCGTGCAGACTCATCTCTTTGCTTCGCCGTCCCTCCGAAACCAAGGCCACTGTGCCGAAGTGGTCAAGTAAATTTCGCGTCTTTGCAGTTTCCTGAGCGTTTGTTTAAGTGATGCGTAGCTCCACACCTTACTTGAGCCTTATCTCCCTTCAAATCACCTCTGCGAAAAGTTTCATTCCTGCGCTCCGCCGTCTCTCCAAAAACCAAGGCAACAAAGAGACCAAATGGGAAAGGAAATTCGTCTTGCACTGACTTGAGTCAGATGTCACAAAGACTCATTTGCTTCGCGGTCCCTCCGAAAGGAAGAGCACTTTGCCCAAATGGCGAAGTAAATTCGTCTTGCAGTTCCCTAATCATTCGTTCAAGAGATGCGTCGCTGCAAACCTCACTTGAGCCTTATTTCCGATCAGATTTCATCGGCGAGAACATACCTTTCCGCTCTGCGCCGTCCCTACAAAAACCAAGGCCACTTAGGCCAAAATGGTAGAGAAAATCTCTCACTGACTTGAGTCAGATGTCGCGAAGACTCGTCTCTATGCTTCGCCGTCCCTTTGCCAAAGTGGTGAAGTAGTAATTTCGTCTTGTATTTCTCTAATCATTCGTACAAGAGATGCGTCGCTCCACACCTGATTTGAGCCTTATCTCCCCTCAAACTACCTCCGCAAAACTTTCATCACTGCGCTGCGTCGTTTCTTCAATAACCAAGCCCACATAGAGACCAAATAGAAAAGAAAATTCGTCTAGTACTGACTTGAGTGAGCTTCACGGGACACCTCAGTCGAAACCTTACATAAATATTCATCTCCGATGAAATTACCACGAAAATGTTCATCTTTTTGCTTCATCGTTCCCCCAAAGTATAGACAACATACTGCCAAAATGATATGTCTTGCGTTTTCGTGATTATTGGTTCAGTATTTGGGAAAAGTACTTCGCTGTACCTATGGAGTAACGGTCACGTTGCGATAGTGATAAGTAGGGCCCAGATAATTATGTACTAAAAATTGGGAAAATATGTACATATATATGTACATATCTTAATATACAGAAATATGTACTCAAAAGTATGAAATATGTAACATTAAATATCATTATATCAATATTTTTTTATTAAAATACCTTTATCTTAGTATATATTGTTCTGTAGACTTGATAGAAAGACTAGAATTAAACATTAGAGTTCTCATAATCTTATTATTTACCAAGATCCCGTATCAATAAGAAACTTATATCGTCTCCGATATTATTTCAGTAGTATACCTTCCCTTTGCTGCTCTAACACGCAAACAATGAGGTCTCTAAAGAAAGAGAACTTCAAGGAGACGTGACGAATTGCATTTTGACTTCATTTGACTTAACAATATTCATGTCAAATACACTTTCTATCCTTCTCCGTGTTTTCTGGATCCCGTGTTGCGGAATTGTCCCCTCATAGCACTGCACTAATAGCACAAATTGTTTGAATCCTGGGTTTTTCTCCAGAACGAAAGACCTCTTTTTCTTCAGTAGATCCCCCTATTGACCCTCGAAGCAACTGCTGATTGGGTAATTTCAAAGCTACCAGAAAGTTTCAGGGAAGATGTTTACAAAAATTTAATTGTAGTGCTTACTGAAAAGTGAGGCAATATAGTTATTCAACTTTTTGAGTATCAAACAATTGCTTCGATATGCCTATAGATCCTGCAGCTTAACAATCAAATTGATGTATAACTTGTTTTAAAAATCAAAATTTTGAGTATTGTAGCTCATAGCGTCGATCCAAGTGCCCCATCTCGTTAATCCTTTTTACTTTCCCGTATACGTACGTATACACGGAGTGATATACGTAGTATAGGGAAAGTTATGTAATGCTGCGCGAAAAAATGGCCAATTTTCGGCGGAAAAAAATTAATTGCCGGGCCGTGAAAACGAATAAGTGGATAAAACTAGTTGCTAAATTAAGAAAAAAAAATCCTCTATCTCGTGGTGTGGTCAAAATCCATGATTTGTTGCTTCTTTATACTTAAAAATCGATTGACGGCATTCCGTCCGTCTGTCCGTCTGTGGTCAACGCTAGCGCCAAAACCGTTCAGTCGATTTTCTTCAAAATTGATATTCCCCAGTCGATCTGATTCTAGTCGAAGCTTTGTGATTTTGAAAAAGATTCTTTAAAATTTGGGGGTACTTTATATGAAGCCCCCCGGGGATTTTCAACATTTTCTTTAAATTTTTTCTTTAAATTTCTTGTATGAATAGAGGAAAATACACTTTTTAACATGGCATAGGTCCGATTTTGACGTACAGCTCTGAATTTTCGAAAATTGTGAAAGTTTGAATTTTTTTCGGCGTCTTTCTCCAACTACAAAATTGAAGATAGAGATTTTTTCTTCAAATAAAATTTGTTGAATAATAAAGTTCTTTAATAAAGGTCATGTAAATGTTTTTCACAATTTTGGTAGTTTTCGTGCAATATTGCGTGCAATATGTGCAATTTTAAAAAATTACAAAAACAAAATTTTCTCAAAAACGGCTCCAAATTTTTTCTTTAAACTTTTGGTAGGGATAGTGGTAAATGTACTCTATCAATGACATAAAAGCCATTTTGGTCTATCGGTTGGTTTTATCAAAAATTACCAAAATGTAATTTTTTTTACTTGTCTCTCACGTTAATATTTACATTATCGGCGATTTTTTTACATTATTATATTTACGAGTATATATGCTTTAAATAATGTGAAGTAAAGTTTCTCGAAAACACTACCGTTTTCTGTGAAAAGTAGCTCAAATTTCGGCATTTTCAGAAATGCTCAAACGTCATTTTCTCGTATATGGCTGCAATTTTTTTCTTGAAACTTTTGTAACGGATAGTGCTAATTACACTCATTAGTATAGCGTGAAGTTAATTTTGAGATTTTTTTTGTTTTTTTCAAAAATTATATAAATGTAAATTTTTTGAAAGATCTGTCACATCTTTAATATGCACATTATCTGCAATTTGTAAAGATGATTATATTTGTGAGTGTAAGTGCTTCGAATAACTTCAAATAAAGTATTTCGAAAACTCAAAAATTTTCTGTGAAAATGAGCTTCAAATTTCGCATTTTTAGTAGTGCTAAAACGCCATTTTCTCTTAAACGGCACATAATTTTTAAAAGAAAATTGCCATTTACGGCTAGGTTTTTGTGTTCTTTAATATTCTAAAATTAATGTTTCTGTTCTACCAATAGGAAACCGAAAAACTACGAAAATGACAAAAAAATGTACTTTTGGCGATGATAGATGGTAGCTGGCAAGAAAGAGTATGTGGCAATTCCGAATAGCTAGCGAAGACCCAGGAAATAGAAAACTAATACGGGAAAGTCTGTGCCATTCTGTAGCACCACTAGTTTGTATTGGAAATCAATGTTTCAACTTTATCAAACTGAGATCTAATCAGTTCTGCAAACGCAACGCACGCACAAGATAGGTTCGAAGTTGTAATTTTGGAACAATACCTGCAGGGCTTCTGTTGCCTTGCATATGTACGGCGCTGCACTAGTACCGGAAGGAAGACATTATGTTTAACTTCATTATGCCACAAAAATCCCGTTGTATTGTTAAAAAGTTTTGTAATAGTTTGATGGTTGCATTTGGGTAACACTTCACAAGTTAACAAAATAAGACTTACACTTTTAAACGTTCATTAAACCTATTACAACCTTGCCAATACAATTTCGTTGCACATCAGCTCCACAGCGAGATTTTACTTCAGATTTGTGGTCCAAAGAGATAATTTACGAAGAACTGTAGAGGGACGCATGTAAAAATCAGGGCAAGAAAAATGTCAACAGCCCTTCTTGAGCTGGTGCGTGTAGTTTTCTGGCGAAGGGTATCAAGGTCAAAGGAGACCTCTAAAATACGCGAAGTGGGTGCGCGATATCGCCTGCTAAAGATATCATTTTCACACATTTCAAACTTCCTTTCTGTTCTCTGCGATACTCGCGCTGGAAACTAACAGAACAGAATCTATGGATTGCATCGTCGCCTTCCCCTTTTACTTCTAATATCGTTGGCATTTGTGGATACACTCATTTCAGCACGTAATAATAGCTTCATTTTAGTGAGGGGGCTACAGAATGTTCGACAATGCTGAATTGTTTGTTTGGATGATTCCTCATGCAAAACGGATAGGAAAAGTGAATAATTATGTTTTTTAAATGTAGGATAATGGAAAAAATCAGTAAAATGTAAAAATATGTTCATTTGTGTAAAATATGTAAATATATGTAATTTCGGGCAAAATATGTAAATATATGTACTAAAAACTCAACGATTTTGGCCACTAAACCGATGTAAAACGTGAACATATCGTTGATTCGACTTGATAGAGTTACCCTAGGAAAATATGTAATTACATAATTATCCGGGCCCTAGTGATAAGCAACGTTCTTCTTGGATTTCTGTGGTCATTCCTTCAGTGTCTGAATTAAGAACTTTAACCGTCTTTCTGCAGACGATGCAAAATATTCCCAGTTTGGAAATAACTTTTATCAGGAGACTCATCGCTTATCACCTTTCTTGAGTCTTCATCTACGAATAAATCGCCTTCGTAAAGCTCTTTTTCTCTTCGTTACACCGTACCATAAACTTATCGAAGCCATATTTTGCCAAAGTGGTCAAGTAAATGCTTCTTACGGTTTCATGATTACTTGTTCAATGGTAAGGAGTCTTAACTGTTTTTGAAAAGTCGAGGCAAAATGTTGTCAAATTGGTTAACATTTTTCCTCTTACAATTTGTAATAGTTCATAATTACTAATATCGGGGTAAACATTGTTCGCCGTCCCACTGGCATCAAAACCACGTTTTGCCTTAAAAGGAAATAAAACATGCAGTTGCAGATACACGGTCATTTGATCAATGTCTGTGTAAAAGAACTTGGTTGCCGTCCGGAATGAAGGGCACACATTTACATTACGGTAAACATTGATTCATCTTGCAATTTCATTTCATTCTGCTGTATTGAGTTTTCGTCCGCCAATAACTCCTATAAATAATCCTCTTTCATCTCTTCGTTTCGCACTACGCCATTTCTCGGCGGCCATCGTCATACACTGGCATTGTGTGAGACAAAATTCTTCTTGCGAATTCGAGATTTTGTTACATGTTTTTGTTAAAAATGTATGTGGTTGATACGCTGAAGTCATAGGTACATATTAACAACGATCAATATTTTTCTTCTGGCTTTAATTATCGCGATAATTCGTTCGTTCTGAGTAATGGTATCTGAAAATCCCTGTTCAACCAAGACGAGACACGGTAAAAACAATCTCAATGAACTTTCTTGTACAGTTTGTTGAATGTGTAGGGAAAGATCTGACGGCAAGGCCATGCATTAGGGAAATATTCTTTTCTTTTAAATTCGTGATACCAATATTAAGAGCACAGACAGCTTCAATGGAAATTGCTTCGTTCGGGAGTCCCACTCCCGCGTTAGACATGAATTATTTCTCATCAACTGAAGCTTCGAAATTCAGGAAGTCCTATTGGGTCGAAGCCGACCACTGCCTAGATGATTCTAGCGATCCGATAAATCGTTTCTGGTCAATTCCAATGTTATACCGGAGCAATATCTTCAACAAATGACTACGAACCGCACGCGATCATCTCTTCCCAACTCATCCCCATTCCCATCCTCAAGGTTGGGCATTGAGCTTTATTCCCAATCCCCGTACGCGCCATCCCCTTGAAAGACTTCGACAGTTCTGTGTGTACGTCGGTATAAAACCATTGCCCCCCTTCTGGGCTGCAACGCTATCAACATTGTGCAGATGCTGCAGTAGTGCTTCGCTGACCTTCTCCTTGACCTTTCACTGCGGTTGGTCGCGCCCGGCCGGCTCTTATTCTCTCACCCTCCCTCTTTAGTCTTTCTAACCACATCCGCGCGTCCCCATACGGTTACGACGCCGGACCGGTGGGTGGTAGGGTTAGTTAGCGAGCTTGTTTACGACGCGGTTCCACGGGCCGGGAATGGCTTTTGAATGCTCTGTACGCAAGTGCGTGAGGTGCATTTTCGCGACCTATCGCTTTGTATGCACGAGACACGGCGGCTAGCGAAACTTCTGTTGCATATGCGATGAGAAATATGTAGCACCTGCCCTATCTGCCCACCGTCCCGGAAAAAAAAACTTGCAGCTGCGAATTTTATATGTGACGAGTTGGACCCGTGCATATACTCCGCACCTTTAAAATCGTTGTTTTAAAACTGAAAATAGCTTCATACTGGAAACCAAACTAACAAAGCTTCTGACAATCATACTGTAGAGTGAGAGTACCCTCAAAAACGTATCAGACCAACTAAAATAATCTTATTCTGTAGATTACATCATAAACATAACTTGTGATTAATTAGAGTGAGGGGAATTAGAAATCGTGTTTAAGGATCTGATTGCCCCTTTTTAACAACATGCTCTTCAAGTTGAGCTTATCTTTGATATGTGAAGCTAGTGGTGCTAAAGCACATACTTTCTCGTATTATGTACATAATATGTCATTACAATTTATATCGTACTAACAGCCATCACTTGAAAATCTCCTAACGAAACAAAGCAACAGATTTGAAGGGTGTGTGTGCGTTTTATTTATGCGTAGTATTGTGTTCTATTCTTAAAAAAAGGTTTAATGATACAAAAAAAATATTTTCCCTGGCAGGGATTTCAATTCCAGCATCGTATCCAGCTTTGCAAGATTGACACGTGACAAGATGTGTCGCGGGTTAAAATTGCTCAGGCCAATATCGTTGTGTCATAATCTGTGAAATTCGAATTTTTTCATCTTAAACTTGTTTGGAGCGCCCGTGAAGGGTATTCTCTGTCTAGTAGTACCACACTTATGTGCTCATACTATAATGTGAACGTGTTTTGAACAATCGTATAAAACCGTCATCTTTCCTTAGCGTATTATAAGTAGTGGGAATTCTTGTACAGAAAAGGATGCTTTTTCCCTAAATATATATTTTTTAATAAAGAGACGAAGAAAATAAAAATAAAAGATAGTAATTTCTTTCACAAATAAAAAAAAGGTGTTTGAATGTGTTTGTGGATATTTGGTAAATAAGAAGGCTTAATATTTTTTAGATAGATAGATAGATTTATTTAAACTGCAAATGGGTATAACCCGGTGGCAGCTAATTACAAAAAACATAAAAATACACAGTCATTAAACATTAAATTACATTAAGAGAGAAAAGAAAAGAAAAAAGAAAGAAAGAAAGAAAGAAAGAAAGAAAAAAAGCTTCTATACTCTAACTCCGCACTGAATGTTTATACAAACAGGATCACACTGCACTTCACTTCACTAAGACCTGAAAACATTTCCTTCTTTATTTCTCTGCTATACACTGCACGACACCTCACTTCACAATAGAACACTTATGCATCGCTATATAACCCACTATTCTCCCTCATTTACTTAATAATACCCTAAATTAATTTCCTAAACTGTTGAATGCTTTGAGGAAAGGGTTCAAAGGTTTTTGCAGGCAATCTATTCCATTCCGTAATCGTTCGATTTGTAAAAGAAAATTTCCCGACATCTGTTCTCTGCTGTCTTAAATTTATTTTGTGCCTGTGATCCACTCTACTGATGTATGTAGGAATACATAGCCGCCGATTAATTTCTTTCCAAGCTGGATGACCATTATAAGCTTTATACAAGGCGCAGAGTCTTGCTACTGATCGCCTGTTTTTAAGTGAATCCCACCCTGCCATTTTCTTGTCCCTGAAAGTAAATTTAGCTGCCCTATGCTGAATCCTTTCCAAGTGTTTACACTGCATAATTTTGTGCGGATCCCAACAAATTGTTCCATATTTCATTATCGGACGAACTACAGATAAATAAGCAATTTCCCTCGCGTTTGCGGTACTCTTTTTTAGGATGCGCATTACAAAGTGAAGAGATCTCCAGGCTTTCCCTACAACAAAATCTACGTTTTAATACGTCATTACTATTTCTTTTTACTTTAAATGTTCTGATGACGATTACATTTTCTGTTTTTGGTTTCGCTTGTGACAGATTTCGCTACTAATTGGCGAATTTAAGAGTGGAGGAAACCTAAACACTGATAAACGTGGAGCATATTAAGATTGGTATAGTCAACGAAATTGAAAATAAGCATTATCTCAGATTATTTACACTTGCTTAATTGGAAAAAGAAAATATTTAGTTCTTTGTTCTTGCAAATCCAGAAATTTGAAAAGATAAGACGTAAATATGCTCATTTTTCGTTTATTTTCTGTTTCGATACACGTCGAATTCATATTATCACCGTAATTACGAGATTCTACGCATACACCTATCTTTAAGATACACTACTACTATAAAAACAAATTATTAAAAAGAAATTTATTATATGTCTATAGACTTTGAAACTTATGACAAAGAAGTAAAATGTTATAGACACAATTTTAGCGATTTTCTATCAATTTAAAGAACGTGCACACGTTCTCATTTCCTGTTATAAAATGTGAAAGTGCTATCGAACAAAACACACCAAATAACTACATAAATGTGACAAGAATCCATGCATAACATAACAAAAACTTTAATACTTGTAAAAGTACCAGCCATTACGATATATTGTGCTAAAATTGCCACTCAATATTCACATTACTTTTAATAGTTGAACGGTCGACCACACACGAATCCGCTTACAACAGATCTTCTGCAACAGTTCCGCTGGGAGGTATTTTAACATCCACCCTGGAGTCAGTACGCCGCCGCACCCAGCGACTTCCATCTTTTCTTACACTTCAAGAAATTCCAGTCCGCATTAAGGGTATCACAGTGATACATAATTGCATGTGTCAAACACTGGTACCTACCCCAGGCGGCACACTTCTACAACCCAGAGATATACTCGTAAATATTGATCCCATGTATGACAAATGTCCCAATTCTCATGCTGATCCACCATCAGAATAGCATGTACTGCATCTACTGCAGTACAGCTTTTTCATGAAATTGTGTTTTCTTTGAGTGTACCCACGGAAACTTACTTTTTGGATGCTTCTTGCACCTTCAAAAATACTATTTGGATGTAATCAAAATATATTTACAGAAAAACTAAATATACGTAGTACGCCAAAAGAATATTTTGAGTGTCACTTTCTACGTTCAAAAGAATTTATTTTTACATGCGTATTACGTACATACGTACATTTTCGAATTACTTTTTTATTCTCCATTCCAAAAACAAGGATAATCTAGAAAAAATGTAGGTATCTAGGAGAAAAGACAAAAGTCACTTGGGCAGTAGTATTACATAAATCACAATTTGGAAATTTCGCCTCTTATCAAATGGCTTGAACTGAAAACTAATTGACTGAACTGAGAGTGAAAAATTATGCAGGCGTTGAATTAATATTTACTTCGTTCTTCTTTTGGATCAAACAAGGTTGTAATGGGGTTCACAGACACGATCCCCTGCTATTTGCGAAAGAGCGTGAAAACGTCCCACATCGTTTCGAGAGGGAAAGTCAGTTCAACCACAACAAAACATCTGTGGGAAACGAAGCACACCGCACGTGAGATAATAACAAGGGGAAGGAATTTCGCAAGATATAATCCTTTCTCTCTCTATAATACGCCAAGGAAATGCGTCGGTTTTGTACTATTTATAAAAATCATAGACACAAAACACCTACGTGTTTTTGCTTATAAGGAAATTGCTTAATAATAAATTGGCCCTCGCTCCTGCCTTAATTTGATGTAAGACGAAAAAGTTGAAGTTCTTAGGTATCGCAAGGTGTAAAAGGTGAACATGCAACCCGCTTCACTTGAATTGCACTTACAAAATGATCCCCTCACTCTATGTGCCAACTCCCGGATGCTGTTCTGTCTCCCTCTTTTTCGAGAGTGCGGCGACCTAGGTCCACGGTAGTTACGTTTCTAAAATCTGTATCTGTCATACAAGGACACAAAAAGAGCGCTGGAGAAGTTCCAGAAAGTCACCCAAGGTCCAATATGATGGTACGTATTCCCTAGTATTTGTCTGATTGTTAAATGCACGAACGAACAGACTGATCTTGTTTTCAAGGAAAGAATAAAAAATTCGTGGATAACCCGTGATGTAGTGATCGGATCTTTTTCCCGTTTAGTGTCCGGTGCAAATTCCGGTCGATACGAGTTCGAATTTGTAGCAGACAAAGCAGCTTTTCTGTAGGTTTTCTGTTTCATTTTTCCATCTTTTCATTCCACTATTGGTCTAATATATATTTCTAATAATTATATTCACGTCACCGCACGTTACCCTTCACTAAAAACCATTCACCCAAAGAATGGTCGATAATGCTGGAGGATCATAGTAAAGACAATCACGGAATTCGAGTGAAGAGAATGTAAAGGATTTAGATTTCGGGTTATCGAGGTTGATGCTGACAATGTTAGAATGATTGAGTTTCGAAAAATCGAGTTTCTGGTTGTCAAGGTTTCGAGTTGTCGAAGTTCCTTTGTGTCAGATTCACGCAATTTCCCCAAATTATGGCCGCTTGAGGTGGCTTCAAAGTGGCTGAGATAAATCTGCCGTCTTGTTTCGCGCAGAAGCTTCTCACTCCCACGCACCATTGCGCAAGGCCCGCAGAGGAGACGCGGGGGTTACGCAGAGTTGGTAGCGATATGGGAAAATTAAACGATCTTATCTACAGTGCCGCACTCAAGAGAAGGGCGCATTAGGACTTCAGTTCCAGCCCCACGAAACGAATACAACATATTCACAAATATTGGTTTTACTAATTTATTCACGGAAGTTATTGAATATCTCACTTGAGTATACTATAAAAAACAATAAATCAACAAATAAAAATACATTTTAAATTTAGCATAAATGAACAATTCTTTATGAGAAAAAAATAATTCGGCTGGACTCTGTACCTTTATCCCCTCTTCTCTATAAAAATCCTTGTTAGGCCACAGCTCTCTTATATTTCAACAGAGGAAAACGAAGCGCTAGAAAGAACATAAATGGAATTTTCAGAAAACAACAAATACTACGACGATGGCGATTTGTACTTCTCATTATTCCACGCTGACACAATTTTACGAAGTGCGAATGAGGCAAATTAAAGATTAACGTAAACGAATGATAATTGCATAATTCGAAGTTTCCGGAATTCGAGTAACCCCGTTTGGATTTACTGTGCTCCATCTTTACCATGGACGTTCGGGATATTGAGGTTCAAATAACCGGGTGCCATTTCTTAAGTGTCACATGTTACGCATTTCCGTACGAGCTTTACTTTGGTGCGTATGAAACGAAATCCGCGTTTTAGTTCCGCGCACACGTGTGCCGCTCGCGCGTCGTGGCGGAGCGAGGACCTTGCGCAAGTGCCGCTGAGGCGGAGCGCTATGGCCGAACGGGGTCCGCGGCGCGGCGCGGCGTCGCGCAGTCCGAGACGCGCGGCACATAGCGTCACGCGGCAACCCACATACTGGCAGCGCTTTCCACCGCCGCCGCCGCCGACGACGATGGCAGCTGCCGCGAATGACAATGCGCGTCCTTTCCGGCGGAGTCTGGCTCTTCGCACGATCGGCCCGCTCGCCGCCAATGCCTCTCGAAAGCAAGGCGTTAAGGAGTTGGTCAGGCTCCTGGGCGAGCGGCGTGGGTGGCGCCGCTCTTCGGACATTGCGTCCGTGAATATTTTTCCACTGCCCGGCCCGGGACGTCCGCGAACTTGCCACGAAGCGAGCTGCCGCTCCCGACAACCGAGGAGAGCTCCCGTGCCTCCAAGACATTGAAATTTTTACAAGTCCGAAGCACGGGAAGCCACTTCCAAGGCTCCCGGTCGATCGACAGGCCGCCGCCGCGGGTCGCCCCCGCCTGCCTGCCCGCTCGCACGTTCAACCGCCCTTCCCCCTCGCCCATGCGACAGTTCGGCGCCTGTTAGGGTCAGTTCGCGTCCGCCCGCAACTGCTCTCCGCCTATTCTAGCTCTCTATCTACAGTGCGATTTTTATAACTGTGTCTCTCAAGGCCCGTCTTCACGATGGAGTATGTCACGATCTTTTTCGTGTCTTTCTCAGTCGTGCCGCTAGATATCGCATGATCGCGACCGTATCAAGCAGTGCTTGCGTTCAAGCGACTTCTAGCGACACGACCGAGGAAGGCGCGAAATGCCGTGTGATATTCCATCGTGGCTCGTGGTCTTAGGGGCTTGAAAGGCAGCTATGTAAAATCGCACTATACTAAGGGATGAGACACTGATATTGTCTGGGATCAATGTTTTATTAGAGCTTAAAGATCTTTTTCGATAGCTTAGCTATCATCATCAGAGCCATCTTAAAAAAAAAATACAAAATTTTGGAACGAAAGTTGCAGGGGTTTTTTTTTTTTTTCTTTCTTTCTTTTCCAGATAGCTCTGATGATGATAGCTAAGCTATCGAAAAAGATCTTTAAGCTCTAATAAAACATTGATACCAGACAATATCAGTGTCTCATCCTTTATTGAAAAAGGTATCTACATTATCAACAGTTATACTAATCGCACTATACTCTTCTACGGTGAGGTCGCGTTCCCCTGTCCTTTATACCTGTTTCAAGGTGCGGCGATGGGGGTGTATATTTTTGAGAAAATAAAATGCAGATTATAACGAGGAGTGTATTTTCTTCTGTCTGCCCCACAGTCCATATTCTCAAACAGATCCCCATCAACCACTCTCATGATGTGTGGCTCACGTGTCTATTTGTGAAGTGATGGGCATAATTTGATAAGCTAGAAATGAAGGAAGCAAAAGAAACTTCAAAAGAAAGCAGACGAGAACCATGTTTAGGTGAGCATTAGACGATCACAGATAATCTTAAGAACATGAAGATCTTTATTGAAATATTGCATACTGTTTAGAAAAGGTTTGAATACTGAAGAAAATTTGTGAATACTATTTAGAAAAGAAAAAGGTATTATCCCATCATTTGCCTTTAGAAACATCAGAAAATCGTTTCACCTTATTAAGGTCATCTCTTACTTACCCACATTGATTTTTCGTTTCCACTAACTAAGTCACATTCTTATTGCGCCTTGTCACGGCATTCTCCAGTAATGTCATTGTACAAGGACAGATTTCATTAACTAGTGCTACTCGGTTGATTGATTGTTAGTGAACCGGGACGCGTCAACTACTGAGGACATTAGTGTAATGTAGTGTGGGTCAAGTGTAGTGCATGTTTTATTCATTGGAGGGTGGTGGTGATCTCCCTCTGCTGGATGGCGAGATCTGGCGCGACCTACCATCGACAAGCGGTGTTTTCCCTATCCAGGTATCTCCTATCAGCGGGGTACCGCCCCAGTCAGGACACCCTCTAAGTCCCCGATCGGTCTCCCAGCATTTGGGGTAGTGTAGTACCTGTTAGTGTGTGTGTGTGTAAGGGGTGAGGATAGGACAAGGAAAATGAAGGAAACATCAAGCATGCTCCGTCGCCCTTTTGTTAGGGTACTGCTCTGGCATTCGCCTGGTGTTGATCGGAGAAACGAAGGAAAATCCGTGGATCCGATCAGAGCAGCCGGCCGCTAGTTTTCTCTTCCAGACAGCGACTGAATTCGACCTAGCTGACAAGCTAGTGTCAAAAATCCTGCCGCCGTCGGACTCGAACCTAGGACTTCCCGGTCAGAGGCACTGCAGTGACATCAGTTGATTCACTGAGCCACCTCCCCCGATTAGTGATACGCGAAAAACTGCATACCTATGATTATGAAATTTCGTCAATTTCATTCCAGTTTGTATGCCTCTGAACACGAAATCTATTTAAATTTCATGAGGTTTCAAAAGAAACCAGAGAAATATTTCAATTTTAAAACACGGAGGAGCCAGTAATTCACACAAACGGAACAGACCAACTTGTTTTTGAAATAATTACTCCTTCTGAAGTTCAAAAATCTAAGATCAATATTGATTACAACAGTTCGTGTGCAAGAATTTAAAAACACGCTCTTCATTATAGGCACCCGCAAAAAGGTATGTTACGTCCCCCCCAAAAAGATAACAGTTGACATACACGATAATTCTGATACGATAAATCGAAAAAATGTAGCAATTCTGCAAACACTGTTGCAAAGCAATAGAGTCACCTTACCCATAATACTCAAAGGAGTAAACCTACAAACTTGTGTGCCAAAAATAACATTTATGTTTTATTTTTACAGAATAGTATTTAATTGTAAAACAACTCACTTCATAAATCTCTCATTTTGCACACAAGCAAGTAACTCATGAAAAAAGAGAATGTCACTTCCATCATGGAATAGGTATTCTTCTCAACCTGCAAGAATACGATATACGAGTGGTTTCCGAGTCCTCATCTATCTCGTAACTGTGTATTAATGACACTACGTAACGAGAAAGAAAAACGTCGTCTAGACACTGATCCCGCTTTCCAAACTTCCCCGCCTCTGCGGCGATTCCTGGAAAGGCAAGGGGTTGGAATTCCTAGCGCTCGCTTTCCACGCGGCTGGCTTCTTGTGTGCTCGCCGGCCGCGCGCCGCACGCGCAGGGAGAGCTATTGTGTCTGCATTCCGGGGAGCAGCGTTTATGGGCCCTCAATGGCGGCCGCGGCGCTTCCCGGCGCGGCGGGGCGGGACGGCACCTTCCCCTGACACGCCACCGCCGCCGCCGCAGCGGCCGATATATACTCTCTGGTCGGGGGACGAATCTCCGCGAACGAGAGCCCACGGATGCAGATTCAGTGATACCCACACGACGCGGTGACCGGTGGTTTTGTTTGGTCGGTTAAGGATTTGGGGCGCGTCAACTGCTAATGTCATTAGTCCCGTAAGTGTAATGCATGCTTTGTCGTTGATGTCTCCCCGCTGGATAGCGAGATCCGACGTCGACCTACCCGACAGGTAGCGGGGATTCCGCAATAAATTATCTCCCACCAGCGGGGCACCGTCCCAGCCGGGACAAGCTCTAAGCCCCCGACTGGTCTCCCGACATGTGTGGTGGTGTAGTGCAAGTGCATACAAGAGCATGCGTGTGTGCGTAAGGGGTAAGGAGAAGTCAAGGAAGGAGAAGGAGAAATCGCGTGCTTCTGAAAACACCGATGTTCGAAATATAGATGTTTTAAATGTGATGGAACATTGTATTTTCCCATCCTGTTCCCATTTTTAAATAAAGCACTTTTAATTAAAAGAGTTACATTTTGTTTTGTTACCTATAAGAAAAATGTAATAATAATGTTTATCGAATGTAGAGGAGGAAATGAAAATAAAGTACGTTGCGTTTTGCTGTTTTCCATTTATTCACTTTCATTCATAAATCATCAAAGTAAAAGATCCGGCTTCTAATGTGATACATAACATGTCAATATTAGTTTTAAGTATATTCTACCTTAAATTTGACTGCCAGCCTAATTTTCTTATCAATGTTCTATGTAGTCAAGCTTCAAAATGCTGTTTAACGATATTACCACATACAAAATAATCAAAGAAGATAACATCACTGGAGAAAGATTGCACATACCAAACGGTTTCGAGCCGCCTGGGGATCGACTCTAGTGACAGTTGTCAGTGACAGTTCATTGTGAGCAATCCACACAAAAATTAGATTTTGGAAATTTCATTTATATCACGATTTTTTTTAAACATGGATGTTTCTGAACAAATATATCGATATGAAGAAAACCTCGATAGCAAAACATCGATGTTAATATATAGATGTTTTTGCTAAAAAGTATCGATGTTTTAAAAACATCGATTTTTTTGCCATCCCTAGCCGAACGCGACCCCTTTTGGGACCTCCTTCGCCCGGTGGACGGTGCGAAGCGCGTTCGGCCTTGCTCGTGTGCATACTCCCGTGGCGAGCGGCAGCCGCAGCAGGAGGAGGGTCATCTTCAAACCAGTACTCGTTTCCTAATACGTCACCTCGAGGATGAAACCGAGCGAAATGGACGGTTGAAAATGTTTCTTTTTCCACGAAAATGACACTCTACGGGAGAGCTGGCGTCGTAGTGGCTATCTCGCCTGCCACCGCTGGGGTCCGAGTTCGAATCCCGTTCAAGCCATGGAGAATTATGTGAAATGTGGTGTCTAATGTGAGATTTCGGCATATTTCTCGGGTTTCTCGCGTTTCCCTGCACCTCATTACTCCATTTCCCCATCACAATCAATTTCATCTACTCGTTAGATGATCAGTAATGACACGAAATAATGACATTGAAAGGGTCTCTAAACCCTAATAAGTATGTAAATAAAATATGTACGAAAGAATTCATCAATTATGTTAAAACAATAATTTTTAAATTTTTACAATTTTTAACCCTTTAAAACTATAAGCTTCGTACTGTAGGTACTTCTGCTGAAAAATAGAGGAGGCTAGATTTATCGATTAGTGATTCCGGATTCGTTAACTGCGAAGGTCATTAGTCTCGTAAGTGTAGTGCGAACGTGTTATCGCGGAAGATGGCTGTAATCTTCCTTCGCTGAATGGCGAGATCCGGCGCAGACCTACCCGTTCCCAACCCGGTATTTCCCCAACCAGGTATCTCCCACCAACTGGGGCAGACCCTAAGCTCCCGACATTCGTGATAGTGTAGTACATGTGTGTACGTAAGGGGTGAGGGTAGGACAAGGAACAGGAAGAAAGATTGCGCGCAGTCCGTGGCCCGTTTGTGAGGGTTCTGCTCCGGCATTCGCCTGGTGTTGATCGGAGAAACAACGGAAGACTAGCGATCAGAGCAGCCGGCCGCTAAAATTCTCCTTCAGGTAGCGGCTGAATTCGACGTAGCTTTGTAGCTATTGTCGAAAATCCTGCCATCGTCGGGACTCGAACCCTAGGACCTCTCGTTCAGAGGCACTGCAGTGACATCAGTTGATGTCTGAACCAGCTAAGCCGGTGAGGAGGTTAGAACTCCTCAATATCAGCCTTTTACAAAATAAAGAAGGATATATCGCTGTTCACCCTGATGCTTGTTCCGCTTTCTTCCATCCGGGCAGCCACCGTTCGGCCTCCTTGATTCCGCTGCCAGGCGGCGACCGAGTGCCTTGGACGTCCGTCGAGGCCTCCCGGTGCAGCGGAAGCAAAAACGCGACACAGACGGTGGCCGCCGAGGAAATACCTCCACTGCCGCTGTTGCCTGCCGCCGCCGCCTTTTTATGCTTTGTTCGCAATCGGCAGTTTCTACAGGCATGCTTGCAGACAGCGCCCGAGACAGCCTGTCACATCCACGGATTCAACGCTTTCAAGAAACGGTACTGTTAGCTGGAGAAACAAATCACTTCGTACTTGGTGTCGAGCAACCCTCACAGAAATTTTTATTTCATCGCTTTTCAATACTTTGGGGTCACTGATCGTTGTCTCATAGTTTGCTGTTCGATAATGAATTGTCATACCACCTTCTGCACTAATGAATGTTGACAGTGCCATCATGACCATGCATTTTGTACTAATGTACAATTATTTATTATACCCACATTTATAGTTTAATTTATTACCATATCTGTGTTTATTGATGATCAATAGCTGATTTCTCAAAAAATTGATTCCACACAGCTGTTCGCCCCGGGCTCCGATATCATTTCAATCTGACGAATAACTTTTGAATATCAACACAGAAATATCAATATTTGGAGAATGGAATTCTCACATAAGGTAAGAGTCTTGTTACTACTTACTATTTATTAACAAAACATGATTTAATAACACTTATATCTGCAAGTAGCGTCAAAACAGTTGACTCCGGTTACTCTGAACGTCTAAGAACTAACATTTTTGGTTCACTGTCAGAGGTTCACTACATGATCACAAGTATAACCCAGTTTTTCCGTTGATTGGGTCTATTTATTCAAAGTTGCAGTAAAAATGCAATCGCGGCGAATTCAGAATTTGAATACCTTTGTGCTTTCTTCATATTTGATTCTACTTATCCACATACTCTGAATATCCTAGTGCAGTCTTCCTTCATCGCTTCTTGCACTATTGGAGCACTTTCTTCATTTTTGTATCCTATTAGTCATTACACTTCTTTTGTTTCGTTTTGTAAGATATTTTCACAGTATGCTTTCACCGTCCTAATAAGATCTGATTTAATTAGTATTCAACTTTTGCCCCGCGTTCATGAAGTCTTGAGGCTGGATAGTGCCGTCACTTATAAACGGAATCAATTCCTTCTGAGGCAGGCTCCCTCAATTCCTTTCATTTGACTTGAATATTACTCATGAGAACCTCTACCTGCTAACGTATGTTATAAGAATTCGCGGTGCTGAAGGAATGTCTTTTTTCTGGAAGTTATATTTACTATATTCACTATAACAGATGTTCAAGCTCACTATAAATGAATCTTTGAGGGTATATTAGTTTTGTGTGTGGATCGGGATCAGTGTTAACTATATAATCGAAAGAACATATATCCAGAGTCGTCGGTACTCTAAGATATTAGATGTATATTAAGTATAATAATGACTTTGATCCTTGTTAAAGAATCTTAGAAAATATCAAATTAGTTAATTTATTTTCTGAATTAATAACGGTTAGTAACTTCAACAATTAGCATTTTTAAAAATCATAATCTTTAATTACAGGATGCTTTACCAGTCATCTCTCTTCTGACTGTCTCTTCGTTTCTCTTGTTTATCGATATCCTACAAACTCTAATGTTTTCTGAAATGTTCGGTGTAAAGCGACATAGTGTGGAATAAACCATAACACATTACACGACAGAGAGGAATGTATTGCAAAAATCGTTTCAAAATTTGAACTTTTCCTCTCTAACCACTCGTACTCCTCGCTCGCTTTCCCCTTCCAGTCGCTTCCTGATTTTGAAACGTAGAAAGATATCTGCAAAGCGTTACTCTTCTAAAACTGAACAACTTCTTCAATGTTACTCTGCTAAAATCGAAAGAAAAAAACACTGCAATGAACGAGGAAAAAGCGAAACGAAAGGGATGAATGTTGAATTAAAGAAATGGTGATGGATCACGAAAAAAAGATCGCTAAAATAAAAAGCACGAGGAAATCACTTTAAAGAAAACAAGATTGAAAGTCGAAACGCCATGGAGAGAAAGTAAAGAACACAGGCGGCAGCTTGAGGCTAGTCGGGAAGGACGAAACGAAAACTTCCTGGGAAGGAGTCTTTCTGAGAAGTGGGAGCAGGCTCGAGTGCGGGGGCGGGGTCGAGAAGAAGATGTAGCACTAGATTGTTGAGGTGCAACTGCGAACGGTTGACATGACACGACGCAGCGTGGTTTTTAAGGGCTCATTCAGAATTAAACTTACGTGTAAACGTAAAAGCAAAAGCTTGGTACAATGTTATTCTTCAGTCTTGCGTTTTCTATGAAGTCTTCATTCTGACTGTGCTCTAGATGTTCCCCCTGTTGACTCGGCTAAAAAAGAGCCATTGTACAAGGGTCCCCCAACAAATAGCACTTACTAAAAGCACATTTTCCATTGCTCGAGGTGGCCTGCAGGCCCGTATTCTCAATGTGTTATTGCTGTACATTAAGGCGGCTCCACACATTCGGAATTCGGTGAAAAGGCGCTCACATTTTCGCCGAATTCCGAGTGACGTGGATGTGTTGCTTGCTATTTGCCGAGTGCGAACATTTGGTGCTCGCCCTACCCACCGCGTGTCTGTCTTTTGGGCACATCAACGGAAGCGAACGTTGTTCGAGTACATCAACTACTCTCGAATGGGAGAGCAGTCGCTTGCAACTCGGCGAATGCCGAATGTGTGGAACCACCTTTACCAACGTACCCTGTGGGCTCCTGGTATCCCGTGGGCAACTTGGCCCGAGTATTTATTGTGTCAAAACGTTTCTATATTATTTATAGACGCGACGTTGCTGCACGATTACATTAATAATAATAACAAATAATATAAATAATAATAATAATAATAATAATAATAATAATAATAATAATAATACAATATTGTACGACCAACCAGAGGCGTATCTAGGTATTCAGGCGCCCATGGCAAGCATAGAATTTGCGCCCCTGTGGGGATGCTTGAAATTAAGGTTGTTGATATTTGTTTTAACGGGTATACTGTAAATAGCGCCCCTAGTGAGTGGCGCCCATGGCACGTGCCATGCCTGCCATACCGTAGATACGCCACTGCGACCAACAAATTCAAACTGATCGCACGATAGCGGCAAACAAACCGGATATAGTTATAGGAGATTTGGAGAACAAATCATGTTTACTTGTCGATGTTGCTGCACCTTGCGATCAAGACATCGTTACCAAGGAGGCAGAGAAACGTCTTAAATAGAAGAGTTTGGAAATCGAGATCAGCCGAATGTGGGGCGTAAAAGCACAGGTCGTACCGATTGTTATCGGAGCTCTGGGATTTGTTCCGCAACATTTGTGTAAGAACTTGTCTAAACTCTCAGGTAATTCAAAAGACTGAGAAGTGCCATAAATCGCTTTATTTGGAACAGCCCACATTTTGCGCAAAGTATTGTAGAGGCACCGAAAGTCCCTAGATCTACTCCTTAGGTAGCTGGTTGCAACCTGGAGTAGATTTTATATTCAGCCGATACATAACATCTTTAGTCGTGATATAGAGAAATTAATAATAATAATAATAATAATAATAATAATAATAATAATAATAATAATAAGGAGAGTTTTGAGGAGAGTGGGAAGTAAGTAGAGAGGGAAGGGTCATGAGCCTTTGGACTCCTGTTGTCGGCCCATAGAGGGTACAGGAGAGAAACTGGGTTGGCACACCAGGCCACTGATTAGAGTGGAGGCCCGAACCTTGCATTAGCCAGCGAAGGAGGCTGCCTTCAGCAGTCAGTGAAAATCCCGTAGGGTTTAGTAATGCCGACTGGCGATCGGAGGGACCCCTTGCTGGGCCCTGCGGGGGGATGCCCCGAGGCCACTGTGGGTCGCAGTAACGGATGGCAGGAAACAACCCGAGGGTTAAGTGTGATCTGTGAACTCGAACTTGCGTCCTGCGAATCCTCAATTCAAACCAATGAGCAAAATGGATAGAACAAGCAATGTAATGAATCTTAACGTGCCTTGTTCTACCAATGTCCCATACCTGCTCAGAAACCGAGCTAATGTCACCTTGTCGACATCTGGCCATCCCACGGGTGTTAGTCCCAGGGACCCAGAGCCGGCAGTAGCTCGAAGCCATCGTCAGAGATGGACCCGGGATGAATTAAAGGAGGTGATGTGGTGCTTTTACTATGCAAAAGCGAAAAATGGGGGCTCAGAAATAGAAGTTTTCAAGGTATGGAGAGAGCGGAACCCAGATATGAGACCTACCCTAGACTCAAAGAAGCTTGCCAGTCAACGACGATACATACTCAGCAGTGGAAAATTCACAGCAGAACAACTTGCTGACATTGAGAGAAATGCAGAGTATGTACTTCGCTCGAACAATCCACATGACGAACATGTAGAACTGGAAAATGATGATCCCGTCGAAGGTTCATCGCTTTCCAGTGAAACACACGTCAGTGGTGACAACTCATCTGGCAATGAATTACACGATAAGGACATGATGCGAAATCTCCTTCGGCGCGAGATAGAAAGAGTTAGTCAACTTCCGTTTGAATCTCGCGAACCGTTGAGGAGAATATACGAAAATGCCAAAGCTAAAAGAGTGATAGAAACAGTGAATTCTGTCTTAAATGAGGTGGTGGAGACCCCAGGCAGAGATCTAGATATTACTGAAATCAATCACATCATATATGCAACTGGATATCTAGTATCTCAGATAATTTTGGGGCCAGCCAAGAACACCGACGGCCGACAGCAAAACAGAGTAAACAGCTCTGTACCCCCATGGATGAACAGAATTATGAAACGGATAGCCGACACCCGGCGTGAAATATCACTCTTAGCTGAGGCATCTTCTAAATCAACGCACACCTCTAAAGTTCAACGAAAAATATTCAATGTTGAACAAAAATACCAAATTGAAAATGACACCAGCAGGCTAATGGTAGTTGAGAAGCTAAAAGAGAAAATTCAAGCATGGGCTCAACGAATAAGAAGGTACAAACGTAGAATAGATTTCCGTGTACAGAACCGGTTGTTTGAAACAGACGCGAAGAGATTCTATCGCAATCTGACTCAAAAACCGAATGGCAAAGCTGTTACTCCTTCAAAAGATGACGTCGAAGCATTTTGGGCAGGAATCTGGGAAGAGAGCAGATCCTACAACAAAGACGCATCTTGGCTTCAATCTGAAGTTGATGCTGCCGATGAACTTGTAGAAACAGTGGAAGATGTTCACCAATTCTCGGAAGAGGACCTCTTCCAAGCAATTAAGAACATGGGAAACTGGAAGTCCCCCGGGATTGATAAGATCCAGATTTATTGGATTAAGAAATTAACAGCAATACATTCTCATCTAGCAAAGGCTGTTAATAAAATTTTTGAAAACCCAAAGGAAATCCCGGAATGGCTCACACGCGGCATCACGTATTTGCTACCCAAAGCGGGAGACAGATCTTTGGCGAAGAACTACAGGCCAATTACTTATCTGCCAGTACTGTACAAAGTTATAACTTCAGCCATAGCTGACAAAATGTATAGACATCTAGATAAGAATCATCTAATGCCAGCTGAACAAAAAGGATGTCGTAAAGGCTCTTATGGCTGTAAGGAAATCTTGCTCCTGAATAAAGTCATCTTGAATGATGTAAAGAAACGCAAACGTAATTTGAGCATGGCTTGGATTGACTACCAAAAGGCCTTTGATAGTGTACCACACGATTGGATTTTGAAGACCCTGGAGATCTATCGATTTCATCCTAGACTTACTGAATTTTGCAAGGCTAGTATGAAGTCGTGGAGTACCAGGTTACTAATACCCAGCGGAAAGGAAGCAGTAGAAACCAGAAGTATTCAGATTAACAGGGGTATTTTTCAAGGAGATTCACTATCCCCTCTGCTGTTTTGCATTAGTTTGATCCCACTATCGAGACAGTTGTCGCAAGCTGACTTTGGTTATAAGCTCCATGGTGATGAAAGGCCAGTATCACATTTGTTTTACATGGATGATCTGAAAGTGTTTGCTAAGAATGAAGCGATTCTCTCCCAAATGCTGTCTGTCGTGAATGACTTTAGCAATGACATCTGCATGAAGTTTGGTCTTGACAAGTGTGCAAAAATCAATTTAAAAAGAGGGAAACTCACAACGTCTGAGAACATTGAAATTGATACGCACACTGTGATTCAAGATCTTGAACCAGGTAAAACTTACAAATATCTGGGCATTGAAGAATGTGAAACCATCTCGAACGACAGAATGAAAGAGAGAATTCGTAGGGAGTATTATAGGAGAGTGAGACTGGTCCTGCAGTCCGCACTGAATTCCAGGAATAAAATATCTGCAATAGGTAGTTTGGCGGTACCTGTAGCCGAATACAGTTTTGGACTAGTGGACTGGACTGAGCAGGAAATTCGCACCATGGATCGAAAAACCAGAAAACTGCTAACAATGCATCATGTTGCCCACCCTCGAGCTGATATACATAGACTTTATGTGTCACGTAAGGAAGGAGGAAGAGGCCTCAGACAAATTGAGGCCTCCTGGCACAACGCAATAGTCGGGTTGGGGAAGTATGTAGTCAGCCATCAAGATGACCCTCTAATGAGGCAGGTCATGAAATCTGACCGAAGAATGGGAAACAGAGGCATTGTTAGTGTAGCAAGAAGCATTGCGAAGAAAACTAGGCAAGACACTGAACTTCTGATGCTGCTAAACATGAAGTGTGAGACACAAAAAATGTTAAAGAAATCGTGGAGAGACAAACCACTCCACGGACAATACCTAAAAAGAATGGACAAGGTGCAGATCAATAAAGATCAATCATTTATGTGGCTTAAAAGGGGAAGAATGAAGCCAGAATCGGAAGCACTTGTAATAGCTGCCCAAGATCAGGCCTTGAGAACACGACATTATGATAAAGCGGTTCTCAAAATTTCCCAAGATGATAAATGCCGCATTTGCCAGGAGCAAGTAGAAACCATTGATCATATTGTCTCAGCTTGTCCAATCCTAGCAAAGACAGAATACCTGAAAAGACATGACAGGGTGTGTAGCTACCTCCACTGGCAGATCTGTACCGCCCTCAAAGTTCCAAACACATGCCTCAAGTGGTACGAACACTCACCAAAACCGGTGACGTCTGTTGGATTGTGTACGATATTGTACGACCAACAAATTCAAACTGATCGCACGATAGCGGCAAACAAACCGGATATAGTTATCCGAGATTTGGCGAAAAAATCGTGTTTACTTGTCGATGTTGCTGTACCTTGCGATCAAAACGTCGTTACCAAGGAGGCAGAGAAACGTCTTAAATACAAGAGTTTGGAAATCGAGATAAGCCGAATGTGGGGCGTAAAAGCACAGGTCGTCCCGATAGTTATCGGAGCTCTGGGATTTGTTCCGCAAAATTTGAGTAAGAACTTGTCTAAACTCTCAGGTAATTCAAAAGATTGGGAAGTGCAAGAAATTGCTTTATTTGGAACAGCCCACATTTTGCGTAAAGTATTGTAGAGGCACTGATAGTGACCGGATCTGCTCCTTAGGTAGCTGGTTGCAACCTGGAGTAGATCTTATATTCAGCCGACTCAAAACATCTTTAGTCGTGATGTAATGGGAAAATAATAATAATAATAATAATAATTGTGAATTGTAAGTTCATGTTTACGGTAAAACATGTTTAAGTAATCACGTCCTTGGTAAGATTGTTTTTGTGAGTAGCCGATAACGGTTTCCAGTACGCGCCCACCGCACTGCAACGATTGCGTTGTCGCCAGGCAGGGTGGGCGCAGAGTGGCGGGTCAGATGGTCGAGGACGGCCTTTAAGGGCAATGTACCAAGAAAACATTAACGCACACGCGATGCCATAAATATGAATAAGTCATTTACAATCACTACGGACGAAAACATAAAAACATCCACTCATCAATATCGATGAAATGAATTATCGGGGTAGAAATTCTATGTACAATCAAATCAACGCGAAGTAAAATGGATGCGATCGTGGTAAGATTATTCTTATTTCGTATTCCATGAGCGCAACGATTCTGTCAAGCGTCACATGTGTAATGGTGATGAATGGCATTTCATCCTCTTACAAACTTCATTAGTTTCTGTCTTGGATTTTGATGGCATGCAGACCTTGCGTCATTAAGACCAAAAAAGCATATTTTACAGGGGAACTTCTGTAAAAGCCCTTGTATTAATGTAAGAAGTATATTTTACAGGGGAGCTTCTGTAAAAGCCCTAGTATTAATGTAAAAAGTATATTTTACTGGGGAGCTTCAGTAAAAGCTGGAGTATTAATGTAACTATAAGGTTACTATTATAGAATAATGTTACAATTACAAAGAGATAAGGCATACGAATTTTCTAATCTCATTTTATAAACTTTTAGAGCATACAAATTTCCTAAACTGCCCCGAAGAGGTGCAAACATTTTTGACAGACTTACAAGGTTTTCAAGACGTGATTCCTTAGACGTTTTCACCAACATCTGTTATGTAATTTAAAAACAGATTAAGTAGAACTTACGTGTAGTTTACAGAAAAGTGACAATGTAGTATGAATCATGCCAGTAGGACTGTGCGACACAATTCTTTCATTTTAGTGTTCACACCTCCAGCCCACGCCACGCGAGCTCCCTGCCTCCCTGCCGGCCGCCCGCGACGCCGCCGGGCGGGGCCGTTTTTATAGCCGCATAACTCCTCCCCCTCCTCATGCCCACCCGCTCGTCCCGCGAACAACGCCGTGGGCCGCGCCTTTAGCTCGGCCTTAAGCGCATTTGCGCGTCGGCGCCTTCTTTCTTCTCCCTCCTCCTCCTCTTTTCCGACGAAAGACGTAAAACGCAGGGGCGGGGCGGTTTACGACGCGATTCTTCTTTGTCGCGGAGGGAGACGTCCGGAATAACGTAGCGGGGGTCTGCGGTGGGTCCCGCCTCCGCGGCGGCGATTGGAATCCGGGGAAGGTGGACAAATGGCTACAAAATCTCGCGAAGAACTATAAGAGGTTATACATTTTTCGGTTATTATGACTCGATGAAAAGGAATGAAAAGTGTCTTCTTCTTTTTGTTCTAGCGTGAAGTGCAGCTCCCTCCCTCTCTCTCTCGGAGAAAAGATCTTCTCACCTGTATCAAGGATTCATATTCGATAGTCAATGTCGATTTCATAATCGATACTCAAAATCAGTGTTCCTGAAGTAGCGGCTCTTGTTTTTTTTCTGGGAGGATCAATCACGTAAAAAAACGAAAAATGCATAGATGGCAGTGGCGGTGGGTGAGTTATATGTAAGGGTTTTGCTGAAACGACAATCAAAAATTTAGGGGTTGAGACTTTTCCCTCCCGAATATTTGCAGATGTATTAATGTTCACAATAGTTACATTTTAAAATATCTTGGTTATTTTCGAATAATAATTAGAAATAAGTATAAACGTTTAAAAACCTTATTCAACGAAAAAGCCTCCTGTCCACTCCAAAAAATTATTTTCAAGCATTTTTGGATGCGCTGCTCACTCTTATGCAGTGAGAGTGACGAAAGAGAAGTGATGTCCCGCCCAGCGTTTGTGAGCAAAAAAATAAAAAAAATATTGTTATATTATTAATAATACGAACTTTGAAATAATGCTTGAAATAAATTTCCGCAAAATCCCGAAAGATATATTTTTATGGCCTAAATCCCCGCACAAAGGAGAAGACTATCTTACCTTCTTTACTTCAAAAATTGATTCGGAGGGTTTTAGAGTGCACACATATTATTGGTGTTGCACGCATATTGTTTCTTTATTGACTGCACTGCGAAGGTGCAATCGCTCAGTTATCATTTTATGTCCCAAGACAAATTTTAATACATTTTGTAACACAATAAAAATAAGCATTCAGCTTTTGGGGAAGCAGTCATTGGAGAAGTGCGAATAAAGAGAAGTTGGCATACTTCTGGAAAAAAATATCTAAACGAGATTTTTCCCCGAAAATGATGAACCATTAATAGTACACTGTTGTTTGTGAAAATTGAAACACTCAGAACTAATGGTCGGAATAACTTAAAAATCAGTGGATGTGTAGAACAGTGTATCCTTAAGAAGTGATTAAATTTGTGTAGAGATGACCTTCACGTTGGCCTAACAGCACCCTCCTTTGGCTAATAGGTTAGGTCAGTGTTTCACCACTCTCGGTGTAGAACCGTCAAACGACGCGGAAACATGCAAGCACGTGCCGATATGCCTCGTCGATGCCAAAGAACACAACATCAGCATCTGAGTGAGTTCGAACGGGGCAAAATTATCGAACACCGGGAAGCGGGTTTGTCATATCGTGACAATGCGGCTCGAACGGGGCGCGTTGCTTCGTCAGTCATGCGTGTGTGGAATCAGTGTATAGAGGAGGGTCGTACACAATTACGAGCGGGTACTGGACCACACAACGAAACCACAGCTCTACATTACCGCCATCTAGTCCGCATGGTCTGAACAGACAGACAGACTTCGTCCACAGTGTTGGCTCGACTTTGTAGCACTGCAATGCTTCAATTTGTGGTACAGCGATGGCCGCGTACGGGTGTAAGTCACGTCTGAGTCGACGGTTCGCGCCGTCTGCTGAGGGTTGGCCTGGTGGCATGCGTACCACTGCGTCAGAATCCGTTGACCAGAAGCCACCAACGCTTCAGGTAGTATTGGGCACGTGAAAGTGTTCGCTGGTGTGCTGAATGGCAAAATGTAGTGTTTTCGGACGAGTCCCGCTTCAATTTGTGCTACAGAAATGGCCGTGTACGTGTAAATATGAACGCTGCGTAGTCTACTACACCACACAAAAACGTGTTCTACCAGGCGGGACAAGTCCCCGGGGTGGACACCTAAGCATTGCGATTTTATCCTCTCCCCGCCCGCCGACACACAAGTACGCCAACGGGCTGGTATCCGGATCCCGCCGGAACGCAGTTTACCCTCATGGCAACCATCCCATTTAACGCCTGGGTCGGGCCGCCCTGCCAGCTCAGAGCTCCTAGCTATCCATACTAGTACCGAATTCCAAACAATGCTCTACTCACATGCGCTGGAATAAATCCCGCCTCTTTGCCCAGAGAATCGGGCCACTGCCACGACGAAGCCGAGTGCCCAACTACGGACTCCTGGGTCGAAGCACAAGAGACTCAGGGCCCGCAGCCCGTCTCCTCACAGTCTCCACCTGGAGGCTATCGACGTGAGTCGGCCGGGACCTGGGCAACCCCGACAGGGAGGTTCAAGTTCTGCATCTGGACTTTTATGTGGGTTTGGAATACGCCGCCCTACTGCACAGGGGACGCGGCCGTGTACGTAATAGACGCTACCGGGTGATCGCAATCTGTAAGCCTGCATTGTTCCGCGCCACAGCGGACAAACGCCAAGTGTGATGGTTTGAAGCGCCATTGGCTTCAATGTACAATCTCGCCTCATACGTAATGAGAGCGTCTGAACAGCGCCCGCTACATTAGGGAGGTTTTAGAACCCGCGGTACTGCCCCTCCTGCAAGAAGCTCTACATACCATATTTCGACGGAACTATTCCCGACCACATGTGGGGAGAATGTGCAAGGTTTCTGCAAAGAACGACGGGTACCATTGCTTCCCTGGCCTGCACGTTCGCCTGGCATGACGTCCATTGAACATGTCTGGGATATGATCGACCGGCAACTTGTCCGTTCTGGTCCTCCTGCAGCAACTGTCAATGCTTTGTGGTCACGCATAGGAACCGCGTGGCAGTGTGTTTCCCCTGCAGCATATCCAGGCTCTTTTTGAATCCATGCCACGAAGTCTACAGGCTCTTATGACAGCTCGTGGTGGCTTCACACCATACTAAATACTCAAGGTCAAAATGCAGGTACAGTTCTGAAACTCTAATCATTTGTATATTGTGATATTCCTAATCTGAGGAATAAATTTCATTGTAGTAACGTGTCTCCTTAGGTGTTGCAATTTTCAGAAACACCAGTGCATTAATGCATTCCTACATGTTTGTTGAGTCTCCATTAGTTCTATCGTTATTTGCATATCCGTCATACCTAAACGAAGATTCTAGAAAGAAAAAAATTAAAAAGTTGTGTTTTCAATGTGTATTTAAGTACCGCACGCATTATAACCTGAGGTAACCACAAACCGAAGTAAAGGGAAGGTAATAAAAACCATGAAAATGTGTTGAACCATATCGAGCCAGAGGAAGATGCGAGGAAAAGAAATAAGTCTGAGAAAAGAAATGTTGGAGAGAGAAAATGTGTCAACACTGGAGAAACGGTTCAGAATAGCATATATTACGAAAGAAAGAAGGAGAAAGATATAAAAAGATAACATACGTTTTTTTTATATTGAAAGAGAAAACAGAACTAGAGGAACGCAAAGAAGTTAACAAGAGAAGCAACAAAGGAACGAGTGATTGGCTGCAAACAAGAGGTGAAGGAAGAGGAAATTGTATTTTAGATGCACATCGAAGATAACACTTAGCAACTCACTTCAAACGAATGCGACATCAATGTTGCATCCGGTCTCAGGATAGACACATTCACTTGAGAGTACGCAACCTACAAACAAATCTAAGAAGAAACACACTGATCGACTGATGATGTAAATATATAAAATGCAATAGAGAAGTGGTTAACTATCCCACGAGCGAATAATACAAAAGAAAAACTCTGTAGAGGGATTTGAGTTGCTTTAAAATAAAGCAACTAGAATTGTACATAACTCTAGTTAATCATTTCATCCGAAGTGAGTTCTGTATTTTCACGCATAATTTTTCCCTCGCTAAATCCAGCATCCCCAAATTTTCCTCAAGAGGCAGCTTTCTCTTCAAATCCTTGCATAATTTTTGCAGCAACAATTTCTTGGAAACTCATCAATCTGTTAACGCACTGTTTTTATCAAATTCAATGGCACATTCTATCGCCGATCACGGTACTTTAATGTTAATCTTTGTAATTTTAATCTTTATTTTAATTTCAGTCCCATTAAATCAGCAATGTTTGGTTAGCTGAATTAAGGAATAATATATAATATAAATGTTAGTAATTACACAGTATGAATTAACATGTAGAAAGAAATAGATTATGTGAATCTCAACGTAATTCGTTCGTATGAGATATGGAGGTTACATAATACTAAATTACATTGCGTAATTAGTATCATACGTTTTACAGTGTAATACTTTCATAAAATACAGGCTGAGAAGTCCTACTTTTGCTCTTCGCCTTACTACGTACAAAGGTTGTATTGTATCGTCGGAAATAGGCGATTTTTCGACGGCGAATATTTATGATACGAATGGTAAAAGTGACGTTCTATTTTGCGAGTAGCAAAGGTTGTGACACAAGGTCGATAGGCAGAGGGACGCAATCCTACCAACAAAGTAAAATCACTTTTACCACGTGTGACACAAAGTAAAATCACTTTTACCACGTGTATTTTTAGACATCCTTACGGACTTTCATTTAATTTCAAATTCCAATATACAAATCATTTAATTGTTCTATATTACATTGTCAGTAGAAGCTGATGCAATCAGTCGGAAAGATTTTGTTTTTTTTGTTGCATTCACACTGTTTTATCCTGAATATTTCAGCATCATCTCACTTTTAGCACATTCTGTATGCCCTAAAAGTAACCGCTTTACTAGCAGCTGTCTAAGAAAAAACTTTTATTGCTGGGTCCTGGTATTGTAAAAATGGACAAATTTTTTTCCCATATGTGGTAAATTACTTCCTCTAATGGGTTATAAATTGAGAATTAATAGTGTCAATGTTCTGTGGGTCCTTGATACAAAAAATCGACTGACGGTCATCTCTAGTGGCTAAACCATTCAAAGGATTTCCTCCAAAATAGAAAGTCCCGGTCAATCTAAACGAACTAGAGGCCCTGCGAGTTTGAAATGGATATCTTGATTTTTGGGAGTACTTTACATGAAGCCTCAACATTTTCAAAATTTTCTCAAATATGACTCCAATATTTTTATTAAACTTTGTTCTCAGATAGGGCGAAGGACGCTTTAAAATGACTCAGGTTTATATTTGTGAAATCTTGAATTGTGGAAAATTGCAAAAGTTAAACTTTTTTGGATGTCTTTTTACAACTACGAGTACATCAGTGAAAACAGAATGGGTCCAATTTTTTTTACTTTCCCGTATACGTGCGTGTATGTAGTGTAGGGAAAGTTATGTAATGCGCGAAAAAACGGCGGATTTTCCGCAGAAAAAAAAAGCATTGCCGGGCCCTGAAAACGAAAAAAGAGATAAATCCAATTGCTAAATTAAGAACAAAATCTCATAACTCGTGGTGCAGCCATAATCCTTGATTCGCAGAATCGCAGATTTTCTCGGATCAATGGAGGATGGCCTATGTGAATAAGGGGGAAAATGTCTCAATCTTAAGGATGGAACTAGTGAAAGGAACATGTGCGGTCAAGGATCTCTTGGAATGCCCTGACATCTTTCGGAGGAAACTACGAAAAAGGCCGAACAGATCAGTCGTCCTCTAGAACTTTCATTCAGGCAAAAGTCGGCTTCGATCCAGCTACATACGATCGTATTTAGCCGATGTCAACAAATGTGCCATCGCTGACCTCGCATCTTTTAAGCACCTCTATTTTAAGAAATGTTTTCACGAATTGATTGATGTTTGCGAGCACCTCTACAAGCTATGACCATTAGTCCTAGAAGTGTAGTGCATGTCGTATCGTGGGAGATAGCAGCGTTCCTCTCCTATTGAAATTTGAGATGCGGCTGCGACCTAGATGTCAGTTTGCGGGATTTGTACCTCCCCAGGGACACAATCCCCTAGCTGAGACATGCTCTAAGCTTGCTCCCGACATTTCTTTCCTACATTTGTGGTAGTGGAGTGCTTATAAGTGGGTTTTTGAGGAAAGATCACGAGCGGCCTGTGTCTCGTTTGGTAAGGTTCGTCTGATATTGATTGGAGAAACTTAAGAATACTACCGATCCAAGCAGCTGGCCGCTTCAATTCTTGTCCAGTGGTTGAAGTCGACTTAGCTATCCAGCCAGTGTCGAAAATCCGCCGCCGTCGAGACTCGAACCTTAGGACCTCCAGGTCAGTATCGCTACAGAGACATAGGTAATGCTGCCTCTGAGATCACTCAGCCGGCGTATTTTCGTGAATAAAGTGGCAAAAAATACGCACAGTACTACCATCATTCGGAAAACTCGCCATGGCCTCGTGGCAGCAGGAAACGTGGGCTGCGCGGGGGGCGAGAACCTAGCTCTCACTGCGCGGGCGTCGGCGTCGGTGCAGAGGGCGTTTGCACGCTCTGATCGTCGCCGGCGTCGGCGGCAGACGCAGGCAGCCCTCCCGAAACGGTAGCCGCTGCGTGCAGCAATGCAATGCCTCGTCACACCCTCCCCCCCGCGTCGGCGCGTCGCGCCGCCGCGGCGGTCCCTGCGCCCTTGCGACGCCCACGCCACAACGTCCATTCTTTTGTATGGGATATCAAAACTTATTACCAGGATTACGGATTCTGATGAACTAAAAATTCTTTGAAAATCACCTATAAAATGGCCTAAAATAAGGGGAAATGATCTAATTGTTTTAAATATACTAAATTTTTCAGTGAATATGTTTATTTATTCAATGAATTTTACCTTGTTAAATAAAATGTATTTATATAAAATTATATTTAATTTAAATTAATTTATTTTAGGATGAAATGTAATCCTTAACTCCGATCTTCCATCCGTCAGTTTTGAAAGGTCGAGGAAGTACCCGATGATCCGAGTAATTTTGAGAGTTCGAAAAAGAGTCTACTGGTAGAACTGAATTCCGTCATGATTTGATGACACGAATTTCAGTACAATACAAATTTTTTTAGTAATGTTATTTTAAATTCATAAAACATTCAATAACAAAAAAATACGAAAAGGGAACAAAATGCGTAAAAATGACTGTAAGGTCTAGAAAAATGACCTAAAAATTGAAAAATGGCTAACAAAAAATAAAGTCCCAATAACTATGCCTCTCTATTTCCTACATGTCGTGATAGTCATTCATTTTCAAGTTAGCTACTGTTTATTGCACCAATGAAATGGAATGCACCAATGACAAAATGACATGTCACCAGAATCCGAGTCCTGCTTATAAGATGTCTTACGATACTGACGACATTGAATTACATTGCGGATGCGAATCGCGGAAAATGATATATTGTAAATATGCACTTTCTTATATCGTGAAATACGATTCCTCTCATATTGAGAAATATCAACGGATTTCTCAGAGCAATTGAAATCGTATATACATTTTACATTCTTAATATAATATCAGCAGATACAGATTAAGGTCGTAAAAGGACCTTAACAAACTACAGGGCTCCCTAATATTGAAACGTTGAACATATGTAACCATCATTAGTGTGATAAAATCTAATATATTGTACTTTCAACTAAAATATTATTTTTGAAATATATACAACGGATGGACGGATGTTTTGTTGTCAATCGATTTTTCGTTTTCAATCATTCACAAAACATGGATTCGGACTACAAACGTGTTAGAGGAAGTAACACCTACATACAGTATCAATATTTATTCTTTGTTTTTAAAATCGGCAATACCAGTAATAGCTATAAATAGATGTCCATAAAAGATTCCGTTTATTCATACCTAATGTTGTAGAGGACAGTACACCTCAGAGCTGTCTGATCCAAATATGAAAATTTCGTGATATAAAAAAAACAGAATGTCAAACACAAAGAAATGTAAATAAAAACTTACATATGCGTGCATCATTACCACCTAGATCTATCGAGAAGGCATTGCGTGCATTATTTCAGATTATAATGACATTTCGTTGTTCTTATTATTGTGGTTGTATATTGTATTCTTTCCTTAGTTTTCATATACCTGGTATATTCCCAACTCTCAACTTCATAGTGAATTGAAAACTGATACTATCCTCTCCCTAATACGTTCACAAATCCTTAAATTTTTCAACTCCTTACTGACTTACAACAGACTCCACTCTTTCAATTTAGGTCAAACATAATTTTCCACGAAGCATATTATCAAAATTTCCTAAAGATATATTTCGTCCACATGAAATTCTAAATTTACATTATCCATTTTACTCTACATTTTATTTACAAACTTCATTTTTTAATTGCTTAAATACCTTTCAAAAGGTATATGTTAATAATTCCTACTCCAGGTTCCTGTGAGAATCAAATCGGCTGTTATTTATTTGTAATGTCCAAACTCCTGAAAGATAAACATGTCGAACACATGGAAATAAATTTAAAAAAGACACGGGATATCTTCAATTTATGGGTGTATTGATTATTGATCAAGCGCTCACTTTTGTGAGGAATGTGCAAGCATTGGTGATTAGGATAGACAACTATATATCTATTTTCTCCAAATAACCATACTATTATTCTATTCAATATTTCAGATATTCATACTCAAATATTTTAATGCACATACAATGTAAGAGAAAAGTGGAGGGAGTGAGCAGTATGATTAGTTGCGAATACAATGTTCACAATCGGATTATGACCTGAAAACGCTTGAAAAGGTCTTCAAATTACAATTTGGGAGCTTGGTTGTGATGCTGGTGACTCCTGTTGTGGAACGTCCGTGATTGTGGTGAGCTGTTGTCGAGTGTATACAAATGAGTATGTAGCCACTTTTATAAGAACATACAGAAAGCTTGTTCCATTTCTGTTTCATCTTCTTACAACAGCTCGAAATCTCAATTTATGTCTGTATTACTACAATATGTGAACGTGAAAATCAACGACAAATGAAAAATAACTTGTTTTTGCTTTCCCTATAATTACTCTCATTGTGCTATTTTTTGTTGTAATATCCTGTCAATTTTTAAAAAAATGTAAATTAACCACAAGCCATTCTAGGCATGAGGGGACTAATAAAATAATTATTAATTCGAGTGAATAATTTAAAAGTTCAAATAAAATCGTGTTTGTTTATATTTCTACATGCAATCGCTAATGCATCTCATACGCACAATGATTTCAAAAAGTAATCTCGAAATATTTTTTTGACATTTTTAAGTGAGCAGTGAGCATTTTCGTTTCACACGTTTTATGGGGTGGCGTGAGAGCAACCAATTTTTCAAATAAGAGATAAATCATTGATTTAAAAAAATAAAAACAAAACTCGCCTCATATTTCTCCTCGCGCGGTTTTATACGGCTACAAAAGTCAGCCAGTCCGTCCCTTTCTCGCTTGAAGCGCCACTCAAACCGTATGGTCGGTTGACGCCGTTGGCTGCTGAGGGGTTAAACCTGACAAAGGACGCCATCGCGGGCCGCGGCCGTATCAATACACGAGCGCCGTACGCAAGGCTCATTGGGCGTCGCCTCACGCCCTGGCCGCCGCCCGCCCCTCGCCACGCCGCCCTGCGCCGCGCCGCGCCGCGCCGCGCCGCCGGATGTGACGACACACGCTGGACCACGGCGCGACCGCCTCCTCGCCGCCGCCGGGGGAAGTGCGAGGGGCGCCTCCTACGCCGTACCTGCCGCAGCCGCTGCCGTCGCCTCCGATCCTCCTCTTTCGTCCTTTTCTCCCCTTCCACCATCTTGCTTTTCATCTCTTCCTCCTCGACCTCCTTTTTTTCTGCTTCTTCTATATCTCCTCTCGTTCTTCCTCTTCCTGCATCTTCACCTTTCCCTCTTCCTGCTGCTCGTCCTCTCCCTCCACCTGCCCCGCATCCTCTTCCTTCTATTCTCCTTCTTTTCCTCCATTTGCTCCTCCTCCATTTACTACTTCCCTTCTTCCTCCTCTTTCACCATCTTCTCCTGTTCGTTCTCCTTTTCCACTTCCCTCTCTTGTTCTTCTCCTTTCTATTCTATTTCTCTTCACCCTCCTCCTCTTCTTCTTCCACTTCCTTCTCCTCTACTTCCTGCTCCTGCGCCCCTCGCGGTTATCACTGGCCATCGTCTCAGCTGCAGACATCGGCTGACGAGATGCAAAACGCCAGGAACATAGCTCCCCTACCGTCCCCCGTCTCCCGGGCACGGCTCCGCACGCCCTCACCGTCACTGCCTCCGCCGCCATGCCCGCCCCCGCCCGCGGCGGCGGCGGAAAGAAGAAACTGCGACGGACTCCCTCGCAGGAAGCGACCATCTCCCACCACCGGACGCGACGGCCGCGCGCACTCCGAGCGCGCGCGCCCGCCGCTCGCCCAATCTCAGCTCAACGCCCAGCGCTTGCGCTCGGGGATTAAACAGCGGCGGATCCACAGACAAATTTCGGGGGGGGGGGGAATCAAAAGTGTTTTGGTCGAATGTGCCATTACAGATTTTATAAAATGTCGCAATCTACACTCAGCTCATGCTGCGCTACGATTGTATTCGTTTTAATAATTATCCGAAAATATTTTTGCTTCAAAGTTTCGTGACAAGTTAAAATTAATAGTTACTGAAAAAATTTAGGAGAGAAATTTCCCTCTTTTTTCTCCCGGGGATCCGCGCCTGGATTAAAGAAGTAACAACAGTAAACGCATGAGTAGTAATGGTGGAATTTAGAATTTTAAATTTAAGAAAATCACTTGGAAACGGATCATTTGGAAACAAGGCTATAGCATTTTACAGCATTATAAAAATCAAGCTTTAGAATTTTGTAGCATTTGTTGAGAAAATTTTTATTAAGGGAGGACTCATTGAGACAAAAAATATTTTGATGCTTTGCAGAGTTTCCCGTTAAAATCAGGAAATAAGGAAAACTAATTTAATATTTCGCCACTTGTATCACGGTCACTGTTAAATTAAATGATTTAAAAAATCCATGTGTTATTGTCAATGTCGCATCCCTAGTTAGAGAGCGAACACAAAGGAAACTATAAAATGCAATTTTGCAATTATATCACAGATTCATGACCACTTCGCAGTTTGTACGTGATTTCACATTTTGCAGTCAATTTTGCATTTTATCGTAGATTGAAAACCTTCAGAAAAGTACTTCACCGACCGTCAATCATACAATTACTAATTTTTTCCAGCGCTTGGTAACATTTCGCATTTTTAGCAATTGCTAAAATCGACGCATGAATACTTCCTGTGAAAAAATAATCGTATCTTATACTTTCGATTAAATAAAGATTATTGACATTGAAGAAGAGGGAGAGGCTTTCTTAATATTCCAAGTGGTTTCAGCAACGGACAACATAAATTTCCTCCGAAACGTGAAAAATATATACAGTTATTATTTATATCCAAATACTTTCAATGTGACCGAGGAGGGCAAGCTTTAATGTACAATTTGATATCCAGAAACAAATCATTGAACATCTTTGTTTAGGCTTAATAGAAATTTCGACTGAGATATTCATAGGGTGTCACACACACGGAAGAATTAAATACAAGTAGTTATAAGCATTTGTACTCTTTATACGGAACATTTAGTTTCACCACATTAAATCAGTTCTAACAATTGTTCTAATTTTATCAAACCTACCAACAGAAAGTTGTATTAAACGTCATCATTCATTAATAAGCATTAATCATTCGTAAATCATTTGAACTATATTTGAATTCTTGAAGAAAGCTCTATACTACGAAAATAATATTTCCAGTTAGCATTAAGTAAAATTAATAATTGCAACCGAGGAATCCGAGGAAAGAAAATTAAATAACACTATTCAAAAGTTTATTGTGATAGCATCTGGCATTCTTAAGTAAAAGATGGATTTTTTTTTGTAACTTCGACACTCTGCGAAACCTCTGTGAATGGACCCCTATCATGACAGAACACCACTTCATACTGAGAACTTTCTATGCCTGAGGCTAACCCTTCTGTTTTGTCATAATCTTTTTATTGAGCGGAGATTCTTCCCAGTCCTAAGCGTGTCCATTATTGAGAGATTTCACTATTTACATTCTTCAAATCTTGTCAATGTTGTCTTCGCACGAAAATATTTTTCACAAAATTGATATGTCATAGAGCCTACATGTGATATAAATAATAGATGTATGCATACTTTTTATTACTATTTGACTTGGCCAGATATACTTTACTCATAATATAAACAAAACAGTTCAAAATCGATGTTATTGAGCTTTCACCAATTCAAACACTGACTTCAGAGACTCTTTCCAATGTCATATTTCCTAGAGACTTTATCTGAGTGTGACAATACGAAGTTTATAAGTGAAAGTCGTTTTGGCAGGGTGTAGCTTACAAAAGACACAAATTAACATGATGTCAATCCTGATGTACTTCTTGTCTTTTTAAGTCACCAATAAGACATCCCGAGGACATCCGACTCATCGGCAATCTACTACATATTAATTCAAGATGCTAATTGTATGCGTGAAGCCTAAGCACATACCACGTACGTACACGTCACCTCCCCGTCATTTCAATGGGAGTAAAATGGACGAAGAGAGCAATAGAGTGCCTTTGGTGATGTAACACACTCCTGGCCTGGTGTGAAAACCCAAAAACACAGACAACTATTTTTTTTATCCAACCACAAGGCAACCATCAGCTGCCCATATTCAACCCTATGCGTGCTGAATGCTACTATTTTCTGTAATTTGTCATGTACAAAAATTAAAGTGACGGCGTTAGTAGGCAATTTGAAGGAAGAGAGAGATGTTAATTTATTGCAAACCAATCAAATGTAATATGAAAGTAATATGTAGGTATTTTCTTCTAAAATAATGGTTTGAATGTATACGGGTAGTAATGTAAGTAATATAATTTCCTCTCGAGACTGATCTCAATCTAGATTCTTCATCTTCTCCACATAGTCTAGTTTCTTTGCATTGCAGAGAACGAGCGCTGAAATGGCTTTTTGTTTGCTTCTGGAATGTAAATGTAACCTCCAAACTCCACATGCATACGTTGCATATTAACATAAACATAACTATTATTAACAATAATATTATTATTACATAATTATCGTTATTTAAAAAGTTATCATGTACCAAATAAACTTGGAATGCTTTTAAAGCCATTTTGTGGCTATTTTATTGATATATTCTAAATTACAAGTAAGTGTTAAATTAAAAAAAAAAAACATGCTTGGATTCTAAATTATGTTTTGGTGATGTCTCCTCTTCGTCCAGCAGAGTTCTTTCTCAATAATAGTATCGTACATTGTAATACCTGGCCACACCAAACGTGCGGTAAAAGATCTACACCGCAGATTGTGATCGTGATGAAAAACTATATTAAAATGAGATTGAAACAGTTGCATAAAGACTGATACTGAATAAAAAGTTTAAAAAATTCAATTTCCCCTCGTATTTGTTCGTATCTCCGGGTCCGGGTGTCGTGAAACTTTCTAGATCAACCGCTCTCCAATAGTTACCGTTTGTGCAACGCTGCAGCTGGGAGGTGCACACTTTCTCGGCCCCGAGTAGGCTATCCAGGTGAATCGTAGCGCCGGCCCTGACGTGGCTTGGGCGTGAAGAGGTATCTTTCCGACGTTGTTTGGCTCGTTGACGTACCCAAAGAGAACTGCATGCGAATGGCATACGTGGATTAGCGTTTAACATGTTTTAAGTTGATTGGCTTATGAAATAAAGTTTACATTAGATTTCGGAATCTAAAATTAAATTGATGTTTTCCCCCTAAATGTAATGTGGACGCTTGAAAATTTGTTTTAATAACCTAGCTGGGAGCCAGAGTAACATACGCCAACCTCACGATGTTTCCAAATAAACATTGAAATCACTGAGACAAAATCACTGGTCACTGATATGACATATTCGATTTGAAAGTATCCCAATATGACCAGGATTTCAAAATAATTTTGGGCAAATTAAAATAAATTGAAATAATAAGGACTGTTAATAATACTCTGTGAAAGGGTGCATTCTTTCAATTCTTTGAAAATAAAGGGGCGAGTTTTCTTTTTACCGTTCATGATGTGCTTTGAAACATCTACTCGAAACGTTACAATAAAACCTACCAACATTCACCTAACTTTTAAAATAACCACTTTCCGGGAGATTGATCTTTCAATATCTGGCTATATCTATTGCCATTTACAAAATAACTGCAGTCGCTCTTTGAGGGAGAACTGGATTAAGAGTTCGTGGAGCTATGACACCACTAAAATGTGTCTCCAACGCTTATACACGTACAGGAAGTACCAGAATGATCGTTACAAAGTCTAGGACACGTAGAAGGTCTAAGATGTTGAATTTTTACCAAAGAACATGCGGTAGGAAATGTATAACGAATTTATACATGAGACATTTGCGTCTAATTAGTAGGCGACTCATTTTGCACTGACGTTTGTCAGGTACACGTTCTAACGCATTAAAAGAAATGTCATGAACCTGCATTTAAAGGGAAATTTTTTCAGGGTCTTCTAGTGAATTTTTTTGAAAAAGGCGAAAGGTATTTCGCAAAACCATGATTTTATGTGAATGAAATTACTTCTTGTGAAAAAACGAGGATGACCAGTGAGACTTTCAAAACTGAAGGAATAAAGATGTTATCAATAAGTAGTATGGTATAGGGGCGTCCTGGACCAGATTTTAACACCCACATTTTTTCATGATTGAGAATACCTCTATTTTTACGCAATTATTATTAAAATGATCGTAAAATATGTAAATATACAATAGTTTATTATAATATTTCCCCATTTCCACCAAAAATCACCTATTTTAAGCGTCGAAATTTTGTGGAAAAATGAGATCCCGAATTTCCACATTTTATTTAAAGACCTAAATGAATATATTTTTAATATAAACTAATTAAGATTATTATTTATAATTATTATTTTTAATATAAACTAATTAAGATTATTATTTATTTATAATTATTATTTATTTAAAATTCAATCATGTAAGAAACTTAATTCAACAATATCTTTCTCCATAAGCCCTTTATATACCAATCTTAAATTCTTAGCTTTTAATATTTCTTTTATATCAGTTTCTTTTATACAATTAGCATATCTATTTGGTAAGATTATACTATATATTTGACCTTGTATACTTGTTTTTAGATGTAATACTATTTTAATTCCATATTTTGTATCTATTTGCATTATATCATCAATAGGGTATTCGTGATCTTTTATCAATTCTGTTATCTTTTTATGAAGTTTAATATGATGTGTAGCTTGATTCAGTTTTGATATAATATCCATTTCTAGGCCTTCTTAAATGGATATTATATGAAACTGAATCAAGTAACATATCATATTAATGTTCATAAAAGATAATGAAGATAAAAGAGGATATTCTATTGCTGATACAAGACAAATATGGAGATAAAATATGGAATTAAAATAGTATTACATCTAAAAACAAGTATACAAGGTCAAATATATAGTATAATCTTACCAAATAGATATGCTAATTGTATAAAAGAAACTGATATAAAAGAAATATTAAAAGCTAAGAATTTAAGATTGGTATATAAAGGGCTTATGGAGAAAGATATTGTTGAATTAAGTTTCTTACATGATTGAATTTTAAATTAAAATATTTAAATTTCCAATTTTTTTAATTAAAATATTTAAATTTCCAAATTTTTTTAAATTAATATATTTTTTAATTTAAATACTTAAATTTCATCAATTAAAATATGATAAAATTAGTATTTTCATTCATCATTTTCATCTTCAATACTACTATTTTCATCATCAATACTAATATTTTCATCTTCAACATTATCTATTTTACTATCTTCAGCATCAATATTAATATTTTCATCTTCAACATTATCTATTTTACTATCTTCAGCATCAATATTAATATTTTTATCTTCAACATTATCTATTTTACTATCTTCAGCATCAATATTAATATTTTTATCTTCAACATTATCTATTTTACTATTTTCAGCATCAGTATTATCAATTTCATCATCAATATTTTTATCTACAATATCATTATCCATTGTTTTCTTAATTTGTGCTACAAATTCATATTTTTTACCATCAAAATTAATATTTTGACATAATTCAAAGTTTGATGAATGCATAAGACATTCAAATCCTAAATTATTTAATCTCTTTATCATCTCCATTTATAGCGTAAAAAATTATAAGTTTTTATATCAAATAAAACTGTACATATTTACACTTAAATTTTATAAATAAAAAAATATACTAATAAAAATATTTATTAATAAATAACCATGAATCGAACGCAGCTGTATACGTATTGTAAAATTAATAATATTAAAGGATGTGCCAAAATGGGAAAAGTAGAACTTATGAAAATTGTAAAAGAGCATCAAGATAAAAATATTATAAAAAAACAAAATATATTTAATTTCATGATGATATATTTTCATCAGATAAGATATTAGAAAATAGAATAAACATTTATAAAGCTAATGGAGCATGGAATAATAGAATTGTAGATTGGAGATTTAGTTTAAATAATAATCATTATGATTTAGAAAATTATTTAAAGACAATAGCATTAGATGTAGAATCAAAAATTATTGAAATGAAATATACTCATAGTAATATTGCAATTAGTAGCTTCTGTACAATATGTAGGAATGAGAATTATCTGGGAGAAATAAACATATTGTAAACATCATTTCAATCTAAATCAACATACTATTTCTTATAATCAATTCATATCCGAAAATATTCAGACTATGAATTATGAAATTATATCTAAATTTGATAATTATAATGCAAAAAATACTAAATATAGATTGATAAAGTATATTTATAGATTTACAATCGGATAAATACAACCCACTTAAACGTAGGTAGCTATATTCCATTACCAGATTGGGTAAAATTGAACAAATGTTGGTATAAAACGTAAAAAATATTAAAACAAATAAGTTCACATGTGAAAAGAAAGAAAATTATAGATGCTTTGAATATGCATTAGAGAGTATATTAAATCCTCTATCGCATCATACTGATAGAGCTATTAATATGATATTACAAAATATGAATCTTTAAATATATCATATCCAGTAGATATAGTACCATTAAATATAAGAAGATATGAAGAATTTTTAAAAGTATCAATTAATGTTTATGAAATTAAAGATACTTTTATTTGAATTATACTATTGTAGTGGAAAATTATAAAAAATTAGAAAAACATGTTATATATTAATGTTTAAAGACCATTGGTAGGTATAAAAAATATAAGTAGCTTATTAAAAGTCAAGTTCATCGTAAGAATGGAAAAAAATATTATTGTTTAAAGTGTAATAAAAATTATAATATGAAAAAGCATTAAATGAACATATTGATCAATGTATTCATGATAAAATAAGTATTAAAATGCCTAAATATCCTATAAGAGAATATAAATCTTTGGTGCGAACAATATCATCCATATGTTGCAACATGTGATTTTGAATGCACATTGGAGAAAACTGGAAAGAACAATTTATGAAATTCGGAATATATTCATAAGCATATTCCTAATAGTTATTGTTTTACATCTAATTTAATACCTAATGATGATAATTATACAATTTGTGAAGCAACATTTAAAAAGATCGAAAAATATTGACGAATTAATGCAATCATTAATGAAGGAACTTATAAAAATGGGACAATATTATACTAAAGAATATGTACATAGAAATATTAAATTAGAATGGACATTGGAAATGAGTAAATCTGATTATAAAAATGCTACATCATGTCACATTTGTAATAGAAATTTTGAAGAATTTAAATTAAAAAAAGTAGTAGATCATGATCATATTACTGGTAAAGTACGAGGAGCAGCGTGTAATATATGTAATTTAAATTTACGTCTCCCAAAATTTATTCCAATTCTATTTCATAATTTAAAATATGATTCTATATTATTTTTAAGAACATTAATAAAAACTTGGTGGAAAATTATTCAGATTTAAAAAATTATACCAATTCTTCGGAAAAATATTTAACATTTTCTAAAAAAGTAATTATAGGTCCAACACCTACTTCATATACTATGTGGAGTTGTAATAAATGTAAAAAAAGATACTATATGTTAGATGAAAATTATGTTGCGGCGAAGAAAAAACAAATAATACCTAAAGGAACTCTTATGAATGATATTATTGAATTTAGATTTATTGAATACTTATAGATTTTTAAGTACTAGTTTAGATCAAGCTGTAAAAAATTTAGGTGAAGTAAATAATGCATATTGTAACTCATTGCAAATCTAAACAAGCTATAGAAAATGTAAAATTTCAACCTATTGATGAAAATAATATATTAAAAGCGAATGCAACATGTAAAATATGTAATCATCACGTTTCTAAACCAATTACATATAAAAAATTTAATAATGTATGTAATACATTCAAGAAAGAAGATATACATTTAGTATTACAAAAAGGATATTATCCATATGAATGGGTCGATAATTATGATAAATTTGAACAAGAAATATCATATGACGAAGTAAATTGGAAATCTGTTTTAAATAATAAAAAAGTTGATTTAAAATTTGTAAAATATATATATGAACATTTTAAATGTAAAAATTTTGGTGATTATCATGATTTATATCTAAAACTAGATTCTATATTATTAAGTGATGTATTTAACAATTTTAGGGAAACATGTTATAAAAATTATGGATTAGATCCCGTATATTATGTATCAGCCCCACAATTAGCGGATCATGCATCATTAAAACTTACAAATCAAAAATTAGATCTTATTATTGATCAAGATTTATATGAATTATATGAGAAAGGTATACGTGGTGGTATTTCAATGATTCCAAATAGATATGCATTATCTAATAATTGTTATTTCTACGACGAAAAATCGCAAAAAACTATAAAATTACCGAAAGAAAAAGCTGAAAAAATAGGTATTTACAATAGTAAAAAACATTTAAGTTATATAATGTATTTAGATTGTAATAATTTATACGGACATGCTCTAAGTCAACATTTACCAATAGGAAATTTTAAAAAAGAATCGAAAATATTTACAATGGATGACATTTTAAATTTATCTGATGAAGGAGATAAAGGATATACATTTGAAGTAGATTTAAATATTCCGAATCATTTACATGATACATTTAAAGATTTTCCACTATGTCCGGATCATTATATTCCAGATATTAATGAATTATCTAATTATCAAAAAGATCTTATAAATAAAGGTATAGGAAATATACCAAAAGATGTAAAACTTGTGAATTCATTAAAAGAGAAAATAAAATATGTTATTGATTATAGAATGTTAAAATATGTAATACAACAAGGTATAATTGTTACTAAAATTCATCAAGTTATATCTTATGACCAAAAACCATGGTTAAAAGCTTATATTGATAAAAATACTGTACTAAGACAAAAAGCAAATAATGATTTTGAAAAAGATTTCTTTAAACTTATGAATAATTCTGTATATGGTAAACAAATGGAAAATGTACGAAAAAGATGTGATGTAAAACTTCTATCTAGCTATAAATCATTTCAAAAACATAAAGATTATGATACAAGAACAATTATTGATGAAGATCATGTATTATTATATCGAAGAAAGAAAACAGTAACATTAAATAAACCAATTTATGGTGGATTTGTAGTTCTTGAATTATCAAAATTATTAATGTATAAATTTTATTATGATGTTTTAAAACCAAAATATCGTAATAATATGAAACTATTAGGAACTGATACTGATTCCTTTATAATTTATGTTGAAACAAATGATATTTATGATGATATAAAAGAAAATATTAATCATTTTGATACATGCGGATATCTTTTAGAATCTATACCTCATGCAAATAATAAAATACCAGGTAAATTTAAAGATGAATATTTAGGTATACCAATTAGAGAATTTGTAGGATTAAGATCTAAAATGTATGCATTTAAAACTGATTGTATTGAAAAGAAGGTATGTAAAGGTATTAGAAAACAAAATATTGAGAAAATGAAATTTGATATGTATAAAGATACATTATTTAATGATAAAGAGACATATGAAGATATATATAATATTACATCGAAAGAATATACATTATATACAATAAAGACGAGGAAAATTGCTCTATCACCGTATGATGATAAGAGATATTTAATTAATAATATTAATACTTTACCCTATGGATATATAGCAAAAAAATGTGATACATAATATATATGAAATAAAATATTAAAAATTAAAAGAAATAAAATATTAAAATTTAAAAAGGATAATATATTAAAATTTAAAGGAGATATTATATTAAAATTTAAAAGAGATTATATATTAAAATTTAAAAGAGATATTATATTAAATTTTAAAAGAGATAATATATTAAAAATTAAAAGAAATAAAATATTAAAATTTAAAAAGGATAATATATTAAAATTTAAAGGAGATAATATATTACATTTTAAAAGAGATTATATATTAAAATTTAAAAGAGATCTATTTAATTGATAAAGATGATTGATGTATATTTCTTTTCATATGATATTTTAAATAATATTTACTTATTAAACATCCACAAGAACATTTTACTTTCGTGTTTATGCATTTTTTACATTCATAATCAAATCCATCAGATTTATAAGGCTTTTTATAAAATTCATTATATCCTTTTTCTATTTTACACACAGTACATTTTCGTAATTTATTTAATCTTCTTCTATGAACATCTGTTTGTTGATGTTGTAATAAATAACTTTTAACGATTGATTCACCACAATCACAATTTACTTTCTCCATTATTTATATAGGAAAAAATTATATAAGATAAAATTATATAAGATAAATTATATAAGATAAAATTATATACTTTTAATTAGATTTAAAACATCTTTTAATTTTGTAGTAATCTGTGATATTGTAGAATTATTTTTACTACAATTAATGTTGAAAAGAGATAAACTAAATTTTTCGGCTTTTACTAAAGTATTTAAATATTCATTATATTCATAGTATATATTATCTTTAAAGAAATAAATTCTACCATTCATATATCTAAATGCTGCATCCATTGATGGTGGTATTCCCGAAAAATCTTTCGATATCATACCAATATATTTCTTTTTAAGAGTACATTCATCAATTTCAGCATAATATATATCATTGTAAAATATGTATGTTTTACCCGAATTAAAATTTAATATTGCATGAATTTTTGATTGTGATGGTAAATCCATATCATTAATTTCTTTTGGATATCCACTTACTAAATTAAGACTAGGATAATTAATCATATAATATTTATTATCAATAAAAAATAAAATTTCCCCCGAAGGTCTTTGATAAATAGCTGTAATTCCTCCAAAATCACTCGGTAAAAATGATAACCAATGTTGAATAAGTTGTGGATGATTAATTTGATTTGTTTTTAAATTTATAATCCAAATCCATTCTTCATATAATACATATAATATATCATGTATAATTAAAAAATGATGAATATTTTTAATATTACATAAAGATGGAATATTTTTCGGTAAGATGGAATATTTTCGGAAAGATGGAGATTTATGACCATATAAACTTTGAATTGCTAAAACATCATCAATATGTATATCTAATAAACCATTATAATAAGCATACATAATAGCATTTCTATTATTTGTATGTTCAATTCCTAATGTATGTCAATTTCATGAAGTAAAACGGAAAATAGATATTTTTTCCTGGTGGAATATTTTTATCTTTATTATAATACCAATCTTCATCTAAATCAATATGAATTTCTAATGGAGAGAATTATTTGCATTAGGAAATTTTGCATGCGCTAATATACCACCTTTTCCATCAAATTTATTAGAACACATATTTGATCTCTTGACATTGATGTAAACCACGTTTATTGGAAATAATTATATCCGGATGTAAAATATCTTTTTCAAACTTTAAATTTGTATGAGATGACCATGTTTGAAATGCTAATTCAGCTAAATTCGATATTTCCTCATTTACATTACTATAATACCATTTTATTATATTTTATTCCATTTTTGTGAAGATGATTTAAAATGTGTATCATGTACTCCGCATCGTGGTTGATTTAATAAATCTAATGTATCGCTATTTAATTCTCCATCTAATGGCAATTGATAATATTCTTGAAATTTAAGAATTGCATCACTACCATCATCCTTTTCCGAATTATATCCATAACTCACTAATTTTTCAATAGCTGATTCACTAGTAGAAACTACCATATGAACAATAAAACATGATGCGAATGATAATAAATTAAAACCACATTTATAATGCAAATTATTTCCATCTTATTTTTGGAAACTATACAATATTTGATTTTTCAATCCAAGAATTATGAGATTGATCAAAACCTAGCCATTTTACATATACTTTATTTCCTTTTGTTTTTTTTAATACTTTTTCTACTAAATATATATCAGGATATTTCGTTTTTTGCAATTCATATTCATAAAATGAACCTTGAATATCTTTAAGATGATAAACAATGGGATTTAGAATGAATAATTTTATCAATTTCAAAAAATTTCTGTGGACCAATTACCAGTATAAGATTTATCAAATACTGATTTAATTTACTTACTCTTACTTTATCACCAATTTTAATTTCGGTAAAATAAATGTCTTATCTTTTTATAAACCGTTTTAATAATATTTTTTCACTAAAAGTATTCACATCAATAGGTTTCATTTGAATAGTATGATGTGTAGTATGATTATATTCATTATTAATTTTGGAAGTATATTATATCCATTTTATAATTACCTGAATATCAAATTGTTTCCACATTTTTCTTTTAATGTTCTATTTAATCTTTCATCTACTGATGCTTTTAATTCAGAAAAAGTAGAATAATGATGAATATTATATTGTTTCATAAGATGTTGAAAATCTTTATTATAAAATTCTTTACCACGATCTGTTTGTAAATTTGTAGGTATTCTCTTATTTTTAATATATTATTCATAGCTGTACTTACATCTAATCCGATTTACTTTTAACAGGTATTGCCCATGCATATTTTGAAATACATCAATAACTGTTAAAATATATGCATATCCATTATTTATTTTCGAAATACCATTTAATTGTCCCGAATTCATTTCTACTAAATCTGCTTGCCATAATTCATCAAGTCCTAATGTGATAACATTACGTCGTGGAAAATTTTTTCGCATAGGTTTATGTAATTCATCAATGATTGTTTCTCTAATATTTAGTTTTTTTTTTACAAATTTACTTTTTTTCTTCCCACATATTGCACATACTCCATCTATTCTCAATTTTCCATTTTTTGTTATTTCCTCTTTCATTTGAAATGTATCAGTATTCTTTTTACATCTTAAACAATAAGTATCCATTTATATAGCTTCTAATTGTATATGAATAAAATATCTAATCTCAAATGTATAAGGACTAGGATCATGTTTAACATATTTACTATGGCGTAAATATATTTTATCTCCTTTATTGAATTTTAATGGTTGATTTAATCATATGCATTTTCCTCCTCATCTGGTGATATGACTAAGATATAAAGATATTTAAACTCTGTTTTTGTTATTTTTAAATTGATAACTGAAAAATTATATGGTGCTTTAATATAACTATAACCTTCATCATAATTAGGTAAGTAGAATAGAAATTGTTCACCCATTAAATATTTAACACGTATATTCATAAACGTAAATATATTATTTTTTAAATATCGTAAATTTATGCATCATAATCTTGAATTGGATCTAAAATAGTATGTACACTATTTTTTAATTGTTTAACATTTACAGCATCATCATCATTTATTCCTGCACCTACTTTATGTAATATTTTACCATGAAAATTATAATTTCCGGATGCACCTATGATAGGTAAAGATGCTATAAGTGATTCAGTTTCTTCAATTATGTTTTTTTCATTAGATTTTCACTATTTAAATCATTGAGGACCATATATATCTTGTGGCATTTATTATAGTACAATGGAAAGGATTAATGAAGAAGTAATTGATAACCTGCTACATAACTTGAATCTTTAGGTTTAATATATATTTTATCTCCTTTTTTTAAAATAATGGTAGATTGAAATGATTAAGTTCTTTTTTATCACCTACACCTAATGATTGCACATTGAGAATTAAATCTTTTAAATCAATATTTGATTTAATATGCTTAATTTTACAATCATAAAATATTTCAATAAATGGTAGACTATAAAAGTAAAAAGTATTCATTTTTTTACCTAATTCACCATATAAAATAATAAGATATTGTGCTATATTATTGAGTTGTTTCATTGTTACAACATCATCCTCTTCTATTCCAGCACCTACTTTACGTAATAACTTGTTGTGAAAATTATAATTTCCGGATGTACCTATGATAGGTAAAGATGCTATAAGTGATTCAGTTTCTTCAATATGTTTTTTCATTAGATTTTCACTATTTAAATCATTGAGACCATATATATCTTGTGGCATTTATTATATTTGAAATTTCGGCCCATGTATAGTTCATTGATATCATTTTTAATACAAATATGCATAAATGACCACAAATAAATTCATTAAAATTTTGAATTCTCTCCGCATTATAATATAAATGTTGAGATCCAATATATTTGGACTAACTGCGATGGAGGATATCCACCAAAATGAATCAAAATATATTTATGTATATTATTTTTAAAGTAACATATCCAATGTGTTCCGATACTTTTAGATGTATCCATATTTACAACACCGCATTCATTTTTTCGCAATATTTTAGGACATTCATCAATCATAAATACTCCTCGAAAATGTGGAATTTTAAAATATTGAACACATTGTTTGATATCATAATTACTAAGTGGATATGGATATTTATTTATTAATGTTTTTAATATAGAAATAGGATCTATTTTCTTTTTTTTTTAAGCCCTGTTCCTTTTTTTTTCCATTTCCAAATTATGACGTTTCATTTCTTCTAATTCAGATTTATTTTTCTTACTTGATTGAACACCATCATAAATAGCTTTAGCACCACTTATTAATAATGGTCCTAATGCTGCTAATAGTGCTCCAATAAATCCACCATATTTCTTGATTGTAATTTTTTAATTGGATTGAATGGGTAAATTTAATGACATACCAGATCCTTTCTTTATACTATCATTTTATCTTTTATTGTTTAGGTGATAAAAGATCATCAAAATTAATATTTCTAACATCATGTGGTGATAATGTAAAAGTTATAGATCTCACTCTCGACATTTATTACTATATAAAAAAGGGTATTATTTTTTATTATATTCCCCAATTAGGTTCTATTCCCATACCTAATTTTCTTTTTGCAAACATAGTTCCAGTTACTGCAGTAGCATACATTCTTTCTTTCAAATCAGCATCTTTACTAAATATTCGTTTTTTAGCTTCATTTGTAATATTTTATCAGCTTGATGCCTAGATTCTATATCTTTATGATCTCTATATGCAATATCATGGTATTTACAAGCTTCATCTAATGGATTAATACCTTTATCCCCACGTTCTACTCTATCTTTAAGATTTGTACCAGGACCACAATAATTATATCCTGGAAGATGTAATTCGAATGGTAAATGATTAATAGCCCAATTTAAAATTCCAGCACCATGTTTTTCAGATTTCCAAAATGTATGAGGTATATTATGTAAAAATCGTATAAGGTATGGAATTCCTTTAGGATTATGAGTAATAAAATCTTGAAATTTACCTGTAAGCATCTTTATGATACTTACTTTTTCGTTAAAAAAATTATCATTACCAGCTTTTCTTCACCATGTATCACCAATAATCTATCGATAAGCTCTTGTACATCATTCATCCAAACATATTCAACAGGTTTTTCATTATATTTTTTTATTATACCCATTTCCTGTTTTAGGTGATGTAACAGATTTTGTTCTATGTTTTTTTTTGCTCAGCCCATAATCCTTTAAAGATCTTATTCCATTTTTCTCCAACATTTTGATCGACTTGATTAGTATTTGGATCATAATCTTTAAAAAATAAGATGTGTTTTAATTGCAATTTCTTTATAATTTTCTAAATCTTCATCTGTATATTCATATCTGATAATGATTTATTTGTTAATAGACCTAATAATCCATCAGTACCTTCATATTTTTTTCCCTTCTACAATTATATTATTGTTATCAAAGTCCACTTTTGTATCACCAATATATTTATATTTTCCTACAGGTCTAAAACCAAATGCATGATCATTAGCATTATTAAGATATTCAGTTAATTTAGGTCCTAAATGTGTAATTTTTTCCATTTTTTTCTTTTCTATAGCTTCTATTGCTTTCAATTGTTTTTCTAATTCTAATCTTTTTGGAGTATCTGGTGATTCATATAATTTCTTTTCAAATGATGATTCTGATGGTGTTGATGGTATTGGAAAATAAAGTATCAACATCAAATCATATTTTTTAGGTACTAATTGCTTATTATCATGTTCATTTTCAATAGAATGAAATAAGTTCTTTACCAATGTGATCTACTTTACCAACTAAATCATCTAATTTCTATAACAGGTTGATCTTCTTTTTTATATTTTTCATATTGATTACGATCATGTTGTTTTCCATTCTCGCAATGTATCTTTTATTTTTACCTTCTCTTCTCTTATTTTTTTCGGCTTATATTTCGTAACATTTATAAAGCAAAAAATAATATGTTTAAAAACACAAACAGGATAATATTGTGTCTGTTTAAACAGACAGACAGGAATAATATTGTGTCTGTTTGTTCTGTTTAAACACACAGGAATAATATTGCGTCCTGTTTGTTCTGTTTAAACACACACTTTTTATATCTTATTTAAAAATAATTGTATTTTATTCCTATATTTACCATTATTTAATTTTCGTGTCATATCTATTGTTATAAATCCATATGGTTCATTCCAACATTTTGGCATAATTTTTTAAATTCATCTAAGTTCATATCACATCCCTACAAATTCATGATAAATATGATTAAGATTAAGATCATCTTGTCTAAAAATATTTAAAAAATTTAAATTATCTCTTATCAATTGCTTAGGAATTTTTGGAATATGTTTGTGCTAAATACCAACAATCTATACCTTTATGTCTACCACGTTGTAAAATATTCTCTTACAACATCTTGTTTCTCTAATATGTAATCGTCGAATAATACTAATGAATTTTCTTCACATTCATCTAATGGTATGATATCATCAGGATGAGATATCAATGTAAATAATATCATTTTCGAGTTTATTACACTTATTCATAAAAGTCTGATATTTATCTGTTCAAAAGATTTGAATATATGTATACATGATTAATTTTATCCCAATTTAACCATCCAGGACACATAATATAATTATCTAACAATAAGGATGTTTTACCACATCCACTAGGTCCTATAATAGCACATCTTATCGAAGATGGTAATAATGCTCCATGTTTCAATGTTTCATGTTTTATTCGTAATCTTATTTTGGATTCCAAGCAATTTTTTGCTACATTTAATGAGTATAATTTGAAGCTAAACGGTACATCTCTCAACATTAAGTAAAAAACTTAATACACCAATATATAATTTTTCTACAGTTGCATGTGTGGATTCTATTCTACATTTCTAACACCTAATGTAACATTAATAATAATTAAATTATATTATGAACTATAAAAAAGAAACGCATTTTATCATAATTCCGCCAGGGCAATATAATATTGAAAATTTAGAAAAATTATATACAATCACAATCACCATTTAATTCACAAATATTACTATTAACCCACATCGTATTCTTAGTAGAATTGAAATTAAGAGTGGATTTAAATTAAATTTTGATGCTGCAGATTCTATTGGATCATTACTAGGATTTCAAAATCAAATTGTTAAAAAAAACGAACCTACTATTGGTAATAAGGTTCCTAAATTCATTCCTTTTGAAACCATTGATGTACATTTTAACTGTGCTGAAGGTATGATTCTAAAAGAAAATGATGAATTTCATAGAGAAACAAATATTCTAGCATCATTTAAACCTCAACTTAATTATCAATGCCAATTATTTATGAACCAGCACATCCATTATTTGTACCTGTTTGTAATAAAATGCAACATCTTCATGTTAAAATCACAGATGAGTATAATGAGGAAATCGATTTTAATGGTGCTATGGTTACTATTATTTAGAATTAAAAAAATAATTTATGTTTTTTTTCCCTCATAAATGGATAAAATTGAAAGTTATCAATGGCAATCATTTCCTGCTACTGATCGTAGTAAGAATAATATTGGAGTACCAAATAAAACAACAGATATTTATTTGAATGTAGGTGATGGATGGATGCATTCCGAAAGAGCAGAATTGTACATCAATTATAAAATTATACATAAAATGGATCTGATTATTCTGCATACGGAGGTAAATCAAATGTTAAACTTATTGATAATTTTGTACCTTATTTATTTTCATCTATTAACGTTACAAAAAGAGGACAAAATATATTTAGATTAGATTATCCTGGTATTACTTCAACAGTTTTACAAAAAAGTACTTTTTCAACAAATGAACTCATTCCATTAGATAATGCTGGTATTAGTTCAAATCCAAAACTTCAACAAAAAGAAGATGAAGTTCTCTATCCATTGAGATTATTAGGTGGTTTTTTTCAAAGATTTCAAAGAAATTATTTGGGAAGGAGATTTTACAATATCTTTTACGTGGTCATCGAGTATGAATGATGTATTGTATCGTTGGGCAGTAAAAAAATCAGATGGTAGTTTAGATGTTACAACATTACCTGGAGAAGGAAAAATATGTTATAGAAAATTTTGAAATTAATGTACCAATTGTTTATTATGAACCTTCTTATGCTATAGAATTTAAGTCAAATCTAATAAAAATCCTATATCTACCATTTCATTCTATGATTACAAACATTTGAATTAACTGGAATTATTGGAAAAAAGAATTTTGAAATTGATATTACCAATTATTACCATTCATTGCAGTATGATATGCCATATTTTGTTTTCGTAGTATTTCAAACAAATAGAATTGATAACCAAGAAAAAGATTCCAGTGAATTCGATCATTGTTCTCTACAAAATATTTCATTAAAAAATGGTCGAAATGAACAATTTCCATCAGAATTATGGAATATAAACCCACCATCGACTTATAAAAAAGCATATCGTTCATTTACAGAATTTAAAAGAATTACAAATAATAATAATAAAAATGTTGAAATAGCAATATCACCATTTGTTTATATCACTAGATATCCAATTTATTTGATAAATACATACATTAGAAAAAATGTTGATGCTGCTCAGAAAACATCTATGAAAATATGTGCTACATTTCACAATGCTATTCCTAATAACACAATTGGGTATGTTATAATGTATGGTAAAAAGAGTTTAACATATGACTTTCAACATAGTTTAATTCAAGAAAATTTTTAATATAAATGGAGAAAAAAGGATGTTGGTATCAATGTATTCATAGTATTATGAAATGGGTGATTAGAATATTTCGGGCAATGAAAATGGTTCAAGTCACTAAATTGTGACCTATTACATACACTGTCAATTTTGATCAATAATATTAAGTTTAGGCACATTGTAATTCATTTTGACCTATAATATTAAGTTTAGGCACATTGTAATTTATTTTGACCTATAATATTAAGTTTAGGCACATTGTAATTCATTTTGACCTATAATATTAAGTTTAGGCATGAATATAAAAGTTTATTTAGCAAAAGGACCAGGTTGTGGCACGAGTTGCGATCCTGAATTAACAGGACGACTCTTTAATTCACGACTACCATGTCCATCATTACTGTGATCTAGCTTGTAACTTATATACCTACGCATATCGTTACAGCACCCACATGCAAATGATGGAATTGGAGCCCTGTGTCCTTTGGAATACGATCTACACTACGACTTATCGAGAAGATCATGGTAACGTAATGGCCACTCCATTACCAAACACTTCTCTCGCGCAGTGCATTCCACCCGATAAAATTTCGGACCTTCTATATAAAGGACATTACCAATGTTTAGATTCTTATGGATTTTACATACTTTTTAGCAATTTATTCCACGCAAACTTGTAACACTAATGTACTAACAAATTAATGAATGAGTGTAATAAATTTAAATTATAATGTTTATATTTTTTATAATATATTCTTATCATTACAAATGATTTAAAGTAATAAAACGCTGCATGAAACGCACCAAATTCCCTTCTTTCAACGACAAAGACATACGTAAAGATGTGAAACAGAGATATAACCACTTGAGATAGCGCGACGAAGATGCTCCTGCAGAGAGAGAAGGAGATATGGCCACTTGAGATAACGCGACGAAAGCGCACCTGCAGAGATAACACGCGTTTTCAAGGTATGCTTGCGAATGTATACTCTTGTAAAACTCGTAAAATGTGAATGTTATTGAATTTTCATTAAATATTATTGAATTATGTTTGAAAGTGATATTTGTTCAATAATTCCTAGACCAGATTTTTTTCCATAATTTTTATGGGGACTTATTTCTCAGTGATATTCCTAGACCAGATTTTTTTCCATAATTTTTATGGGACTTATTTCTCAGTGATATTCCTAGACCAGATTTTTTTCCATAATTTTTATGGGACTTATTTCTCAGTGATATTCCTAGACCAGATTTTTTTCCATAATTTTTATGGGACTTATTTCTCAGTGATATTCCTAGACCAGATTTTTTTCCATAATTTTTATGGGACTTATTTCTCAGTGATATTCCTAGACCAGATTTTTTTCCATAATTTTTATGGGACTTATTTCTCAGTGATATTCCTAGACCAGATTTTTTTCCATAATTTTATGGACTTATTTCTCAGTGATATTCCTAGACCAGATTTTTTTCCATAATTTTTATGGGACTTATTTCTCAGTGATATTCCTAGACCAGATTTTTTTCCATATTTTTTATGGGACTTATTTCTAAGCAATGTGGAAATTCGGGATCTCATTTTTCCACAAAATTTCGACGCTTAAAATAGGTGATTTTTGGTGGAAATGGGGAAATATTATAATAAACTATTGTATATTTACATATTTTACGATCATTTTAATAATAATTGCGTAAAAATAGAGGTATTCTCAATCATGAAAAATGTGGGTGTTAAAATCTGGTCCAGGACGCCCCTATACCATACTACTTCAATACTAACTGCAATGTTAAGGACCACATCAACATATCTGTAGGTGTGCAAACCTAACCCGACAATACAAATATCTACGAATTTTCTAAAAAGTTGAAAGGACAGTATGAAGATGGAAATGAATAGAAAGAGAAAAATGAAGAGGTAAATGACGCTGTCATGGTGGCAAAACCATTTATAATGAAATCTTATCGACTTCCCAAAGTGTAAATGAACTGCAGCAATGCGTGTATGCTTATTTCGATTCCGCAGACTTAAGTGCTTCTGGAAAATCAAGCAATTAATTATGTACAATATGTTCACAAAATCCTATTTCGCCGATCCCTGTTGGCCGAGATCGCAAAAGCAGTAGTGTCGTAGAGATCTCAGACCGAAGGATCGCGGGTTCGAGTCCCGCCTCGGGCATGGTTGTATTTGTGTTCGTCCTTTCATCCCCTACCATCACCATATTATGTCATCTTCACAGTTACCATAATGTTAAACCTCAATAATGGTCGCCAATGACCTTAATGTTGATGCGACCTTAAATAACAACAAAAATACTACTTTTTTTTTTAGAAAAAAACAAGAAAAGAAGACTTATCTCCCGTGAAATAAAAACTATTCACATTGACAATTGAGCTAAAGATTTTGGCTCTTATTTTTTATCGTGCTCATCGTTAAGAAAGTGACTCATTACCATGAGAACAAGGAAAACGATTATTTGAATGCTATGTACTACACTGAAATAACTACATTTTTCACTGACGCATCAGAGAGGTCAGGAAAACATGGGGAGATAGTGTAGTTTATGCTAACAAAATTCACAGTTGTTATCGAAACTGTTCACTTCTTACGTGGCACAGCCCATACCTGTAGCAATGCATACGGCGAAATCAACTATATAAGTTCATAGGTTGACAGCTCAGCCTGGCAATCTTCCAGTCACCTTTGCGAGAACAAACAGCCTTCCCCTTACATGGGTACGGGTGTAAGGCTTCAATCACAAGCGCGGCCGCGTTCTAGGCCAGCGGAGGCGGCGAGAACCAGAGAAATCCCCCGGTGGGCAAACGGGTCAAGGCCCGTGGCGGCGCGTGGGCTCTCCCGTTTTGGGGCGGGCGCCCCAAGACCCAGTGACTTGCCTCGTTTTGCCCTTTTAAACCAACCGCTTTTCTGAACGGCAGTTTGTTCCTTATAAATGACCCGACACAATTGTCGTTCTGAATGAGCGTAACGTAACGAAAACAACGGGTTAATAGCATTGAGTTTCCTTTCTACAGAGTTTGTCAAAAGAAAACTACTCGCGGGTACGTGCGTTCTGTAGCGATATTGTGAATAAATTTTCATCAAGAAAAGATGGATTGATTTATTGATTTTTAGTGATTCCGGGCGCGTCAACTACTACAGTCATCAGTCCCGCAAGTGTAGTGCGTGTTTTTGCTCGGGAGGTTGCGGTGGTCTTCCCCCGTTGGATGGCGAGTTCGGCGAAAAAGAGACGGAAACACCCTCTCTCGGGATAACAGTAATAGCAGACAAAATTATCTACGACTATTTCGTGTTTTGTAGGCCAACTGTGGATCTTGGTGGTAGTGGAAGCAAACGCAGGCACGGAGCAAAGGTTTGTAGGCGTAATGCTTGCAGTTTTCCCTTGTGACTGTGGAAAGTAATGGCAGAGCAACAAATATTATATGACCACCTCATCGTTCATTAACTCACATTAGTCTAGTGCCGTAAGGCTTCAACCTAGCCGAAAGGCTGAGAAATAATAATGAATTTCAAATCTTCAAGATAACAGAGGAATTTTCATTATTATTATTAGCTGTAGCTCCGCTGTTCTGGGACTTCCTATGTGAGGAATAAGACCTCAGAACACATGATTCGTTATGTCAAGACAAACAGTATTGGGCTAAGTCGTAATATCTATTTTCTTTCTCTCTGATGTTCTCCTCCTCCTGCTCCTCTCACATCTACTCATTTTTCTTCTTCTCCCTAGTTTCCACTGTCTACTTCACTTTATATTCCGCAGTTTTCTTTTTCGACTTCCTCTCTGTCTCTCTCGGTTTCATTCTTCTTCCCCCTCCTCTTAGCTACTTACCATTACTTTCATTCTTCTTCACCATCTTCGCCATCTTCTTTTTCCGCCTCTTTCTGTCTTCATCTCCGTCTCCTCTGTATCCGTCACTTTGTCCTTTTTCATGTCCGTCTTCTGTTCTTAACAGTCTTTTTTTGTTGTTGTCTGTCTTTCTTTTGTCCATCGTCTTCTTGTCCCAATCCGTCTTCTTATTTTGTCCTCCGTCTTCTTCTTCTTCACAGTCTTATTGTTCTTATCCGTCGTCTTCTAGTACCTATCCGTCTTCTTGTTCTTGTCCGTCGTCTTTTTCTTATTCGACGCTGTCTTCTTGTTAAAGTTAACATTTATAACCTTGTCTTTACAACAGGAAAAGAACACGATTGTCTTTTTTGGATTCAGAACGTTCACCCGTACTTCGTTACGAGGTCCGATGGAATAGCTCTTTATTTCGAATTCAGTTCATATGAGAACTGAATTGAACATTCTACTTACATTATTATTTTGTTTCCATACGTCCGCTTCTACGATCATGTACCGAAAGAGGAGTGCGTGTTACATGTCGGGCATTGACTGGCGATCCCTCGCCTCCCTAAACGGCGGCTTGTGTTTTCTCCTCCAGGTATCTCCCCCAGCAGGGCACAGCACATCACAGCCAGAACAGGCTTGATGCTCCCGAATGGTCTCCCCGCAAGTGTTGTACTGTTGTGCACAAAAGTGTAAGGGTGAGTGTACGGGGAGAAGAGACCAGGATGAGGAAGAAAAGATCTCGCGCGGTCCGCGGGCTCTTTTTTAGGGTGCTACTCGAACATTCGCCTAGTATTACTTGGAGAAACCACTTGAAATCACCGATAAGAACAGTCAGAACCGAAGATCAATCACGACTTCCTCCCCTTTCTGCAGGTTTCATTCGCAGAATTTTCAGTACAAACTCGGAGTGCTCTTGGGCACACATCAAACGCTCCTCCACTCGCAAATCGCGATTTCAGTGCGGCGCGGCGCGGCGTGACGCCCTAAGCGAGGAAAGGGGAAGAGGAGGAAGTGGCCCCAGCGACGCGCCCAGGATTTTCAGGGCGACGATCGCCATGCCTTGTATCCAGCTTGTGAGGAACAGGATTTTCACTAAGAAGGGACCACATTGACAGGTCGGGAAAGAAACGCAACGTCATGCAAAGCGATGACCCTGCAAGAGATAGTGATGAAGTTATTTACAAATGAATTAACCGTAAACAAACGCACTGACAAAACGAGTGCATGGAGATAAGTTGTCAGTGTAAAGTAGTAGTTGTCAAGCGGCCCCTTCTTGTAGTAATCTCCGTAATTGAACTAGTTCAAACAAATGTGTGAGGCGAGTGACCAGGAGAGGGCGCCGCTAGAGGTCATCGAACCGCGCCATCGGTCGCGGCCCTTCGATCTTCGAACAACTTCTCCGCGGCGCCGTCGTGGCGCGGAGGGGCGGGGCGAGGGCGGCGCATTCCGAAGAGCCGCCCGAGCGGAAGCAGGACCACTTCCGGTCAGGGGCCCGTGCCGCGCCGCGCCGCGTCGCGCTCTTCCCCGATCGCGTGGCGGCGCTCCTTGCGACGCTAACGGACGGCAACGGAGCCTGGCGAGCGGCGCGGCGCGGCGCGGCGCGCGCAAATGGACACCGGATGCGGTCGAGGAAGCGCGCGTTGCGACAGAGGGGGCTCCGAAATGCGAGGGGGGGAGGGGAGAATGTTGGCGAAAAATCCAGTTCGATCCAAACCGGATGTAGTGAACGAATATAGAAATGGAGCACCGGATGCGTTAGAGGAAGGCCGCATAGGGGGAAGGCAACGATATTCTTATTCTTCCTCTTCTTCTTCGGCGCTACACCGCAAGCATTGAAGGCAAACAATACAGTTCCATTGAACATCGTTTAAAATGATCGAATGGTAGAACAAATCACGTATTTGGGCGCAAGAGACGATCGAAGGACGCGTGGTTGGAGTCGAAAACATTTTTCTTCTTTTCCTTTTTCTCAAAACGTTACAACAGAGGTATTGATAACAGAAGTATACAGTTCGATTCAAACGTCACCAAAACCATACACATCACCAAGCACTTATTATTAAAGTTGGGTGAACGTTTAGTTTGATTGATTGGTGATTCCGGGCGCGTCAACGACTTAGGTCATTAGTGTTGTGCATGCGTTTTTCTCGGGAGGTGGCGGAGTTCTGCCTCAGCTAGATGGTGAGATCCGGCGCCCTCTGCTAACGAGTTTTCCCCTACCAGGTATCTCCCACCAGCGGGGGCACCGCCTAACCCGGGACAAGCTCAAAGCTCCCGACAGGACTCCCGGCATGTGTTAGTGTAGTGTATATAAATGTGTGTGTAAGTAAGGGGTGACGGTAGGAGAAAGGGAAGGAAAGTTCGCGCGCAGTTCGTGGTCCGTTTGTTAAGGTATTGCTCGGCATGCGCCTGGTATTGATCGGAGAAACCACGGAAAACTAACGATCACAGCAGGCAGCCGCTAGAATTCTCAAGGCAGCGGCTGAATTCGACCTCTTAACATCGAAAATTCTGCCACCGACGGGACTGGACCCCTAGGACCTAGTTTGAGCCATTCTTTTTTATATAGATGTAATTTTATGTCAGTGTGTTACGTGTATTTTAAGCTTGAATCCATATTTTCTACGATTTTATCGAAATGCATTCTTTCCAGTCAATTCCCCGAGATTAATCTTATTACATCAGTATTTCTCTCTTTCATTAGCATGATTATTTCGTAGTATTCCTTCCTTAAGTATATTCCATGTTTTGGAAAAACCTTTGTCTAGAAACATCGTTACAATAAAACATTACTTCAGTAATTGATTTTTTTTTCAACTTCTTACAATTTTCGGAATCATATATTTATGAGGGGGCACTGAAGATACAAATTCCACATACATATTAATATTCGCAAAATGTTGTATCATATAATATTATTCATTTATTTGTTATTTTAAAAAATCTTTCGGCCAAACGTGACCTATTGCACTGAGAATGATGATGTGATTTCAAAGCGAAATGGACCGGAAACGTTTGGAAAGTCTAGTCTAGGCTTGTCACGTCCGACCTCTTTCCACACAGGGTAACTGACAGGAGCTCGATATTAGCGAAAAAACAACGTTGGATACGCTACAGTGAGTTTCATTGGATATACCCGATTCGCGATAAAATGTGGTCATGGCATTTCGTGAATCACGTCCTTAAAGATATGCATGCTGACAATTGACCGTTTTTTCTTTCTAGTTCATTAAGTGGTTACCGTTCGAAAGAAACTACCTTTTAAGAGTGCCTAAGACTGAGTGCCTAAAAATGCCTAAGAGTGAGTTGCTCAGAAAACAAATGAGAAAATTTAGTGATATTTTATTTAATCATATTCTGCTTGTAAACTTCTTGAATTGCTTGTAAACTTTTACCGTGTTATATTTGTTTCAATTACACACGTATTTTGAGGAGCACTGTGTTATTAGAAAGTCTCATGGTTCAATAGCATTTTTATGCATACTTCCCTGTAGTACGCAGCCCATCACTGTATGCATGCAGTCCTGTAGTAACTAGAGTCGTGGATATAGAAATGTGGGGTAATGGGATTGAGGGGCTAATAAAAACTTCGGACTTCAATTTGACTTCCAAAATTAATGAATCTAATTCATTAGAACTACTTCAAATTTCAATTTTTTTCAGAAGCCAACTAGTGATATAAGTTCATTTGGATGTGAAGTTTTAAGCAATAATTATAATGCACGTATTTCTCTTCAATATTTCGTAGAGCAATTTTGATGATTTTAAATCGAATTATACATAATGGGATATTTCCTACTTAGCATGCTTCATAAGATTCAAATATTAATTAATTGTATTTTAATAATAAATGTAACAAATTAACAACTTAAGACATAAAATAGGTTTAAAACTCAGATTATCCATGTTGAGTTACTAACAATGAAAGCAACATTAACAATAGAGTTATACACCATCCTCTTCCTCAATTACCCTTATTCGTGAGTTAAACTTTCCACCTCGCGTATTACGAGTACAAATCTCATCGCAACATTTACTATTCCGGTTTCATAATCCGATCACACGAAAACAGAATGCGTTACGCCACGTTCGAAGCTCATAAACCGTCATTAGACGCCGTGCCAATTAGCACATAAAGCCCGCGAGCGCGCCTATTGTACGATGATGGCGCGTCTCGCGGCACAGCTCGACTGCCGCGCGAAAACAATTGCCCATTCTTGGCAGACGCGCGCCATTTTGCGACGTAGTCACGTCCGCACATAGCGGGTTCCTCCAGGGAGTGGGGAGAGGAGAGCATCGGAGAGCAGTCCGAGTATGTAAGCGGTACGACGTGATGACGGAGCTGCGATTCCACGTGTGTCTGATGCAAAAACTAAGAGGTCTAGGTGTAACATGGGCGGGCGGGTGGGGCACAAGGGCTTTTATCCACCTCCCCAGCTATTATCCCCCTGGGGACTATTATCCAACACGGCGCTACCAACTCATTCACTACGTAGGGGTGCTAAAACAGCACGTACTTTCACGCCCGTATTTCCATGCAAAATTATGTGAAAAATGTTCAAATTTTCGAAAAATTGTACATGACCTTATTCTAAAACCTATCTTTAAGGCACAGATTTCATTAAGGGAAAAAATAATCTACCTTAAAAATTTTAGTTATAGGAAGACTCCGAAAAAAAAAGAACTTTTGTAATTTTTCGAAAAATCAGGGCTTTCAACGAATATGATACCTGCACCGTTCTCTTAAATGTCCTTCACACTATCCAACAACAAAAAATCAAAAACGATGGAGCCATTTTTTTGAAAATCTGGAAAATGTCCCAGGGGCTTCATGTAAATTACCCCCAAAAATATCGGTTTCAAATTTAAGGGGCCGCGACATCAACCAGATCGATTAACGAATAACAATTTTGGAGAAAATCGGCTGCGAGATTTTTTTCTTAATTTAGCAACTGGACATATCCACTTGTTCGTTACCAGAGCCCTGTAATAAGAGTTTTTCTGCCGAAAATCCGCCGTTTTTTCGCGCAGCATTACATAGCTTTCCCAGTACTATACGTACGTATAGTATACGGGAAAGTAAAAACTATTAGGAATGCGCGGTAGTACCGAAACTTTTCCTCCTCTTAATGTTATTACTCAATATATACTCGTATTATTAACAAATCTATTCATTTTAAAAAATCGCGATCACCAATTACAGATCTAAATTTGAGGGATAAATTGTATCGAGGAAAAAGTCTCTGGCATTCGTATTGTAGATGTAGGGTAGGTTCTAAAATTAATTGAACTTTTGCAATTTTCAGAAGTTTTTAGGTTTGAATGAAAAGCATAACTATGCCATATTTATAAATGTACTTGCCACTATTCTAGCAAAAAGAAAAGTTAAAAGAAAGAAAATGTAGCCATTTTTCAGAAAATTTTGTAAATGTCACTTAAGTACCCTCAAATAATGATCTCCCGAACGGGAAAACTAGAACTTACTCCTGTGAATGTCCCAATTTTCTGATCAAAAACTTCTAATTCTGCACAGTTATGCCTGACATATCCATCCACCCACCCGCTGAAGCCCGACTTGGGATTATAAAACAGCTGCGTATCTTCGCGCCACTTACACCAATCTTAAGCATCGTTGAAACAGAACTAATGAACCTTCATCCGGACGTGTTTGACGAAGTTGCAGCTCAAAAGAACCTTAAACACGGTTTTTAAAAACGAAAATCCGACATTGTATTATTGGAGTGATTCTAATTATTTTCCTTCTCACACTGTAGTACAGGGAGCAAAAGAAAGAATGCCATCAGAAAATTTTATTTTTGTCGCATGATGAGGAGAAACGGTATTATTGGAGAATCATCACTGTCCGCAATCTAGATTCCTGTACGAAATCTGCGACAAGCTCAAGAAAACTATTTTGTTAGTACAATTGTTCTAATTGTTCATCACAATGAGTCTGTTGCAGAACCGCTGGCAGCGTTATTCGCTTGACTTTAGACCTCTTGTTTTACGAGAGTAATTTATAACAACTCCACCTGGGAAGAGTGCAGATCCTAAAAGGAAAGCAAGCAAAATAAAAGCGTTAGGAAAGAACATATCGTGATTGAATCGGTCAACACCTATATTACGAACACTGAACGCTTTTGGACATGAATATTAAAAAAATCTCTCGGTGTCTCGAGCTTTCTCCAAAACTGTCTAATAATTCTCGTATAAACGCATTATATTCCAGCCTAGTATGATACGCTAATTTCTTTAATTTAATTTCCTTTAAATTACAAAGAACGTTAGCTACATGAGGCTACAGGCCCCTGCAGATATTTACCACGGACAACCGCTAAAAATTCCTAAATGCAAGATATTAATTTAGCTGAGAGAGCTGAAAACATTTTACGCATACCAACGCATGAAACACGTGTACCTTATGATTTCACAAGAAAAAAACACTTGCATTTTACTAACACTTTGCAGTACAGTTAAAAAAAATGTTTAATGATGGATGAGAGAAATGAAATTCCGATCATGGTTAATAACATCCATTGATGTATAGATTTATTTTGAAATGTCTATGGATATGGTCCCAGTAAGAGATATTATTATTATTATTATTATTATTATTATTATTATTATTATTATTATTGTATTATTATTATTATTATTATTATTATTACTGTAGTCTTGAAAATAAATGTCCAATATTATTGAAACATTCGTAAATTTCAAAAAGAACTATAGGTAACAAAACTTGTGTGTAATTACGTGTTAAAATGTTCATCATGATAATTCGAGCGAAAGTTATCGGATTTTAAGCGAAGGCCGCGCGTGAAATTTTGCATCAGTTTACAAATTCGGAAAGACCGAACTAAAAAGTAATAATGCTTCATGAGTCCATGATGCAAGCCTGATTTCTTGCATCATGCACGGGCCCATCTGGAAATAAACATTCCTTGGAAGTTTCTAATGGCACGAATTCTAGGACCAATTGTAGAACTTTTCTTCTATACTTTGTACAGACAAGGGACAAGTAAAAAACGTCCACCTTATTTTCTGCTGCTCCAATGGTTCAGCGTCAGTTTTTAAACAAGCCAATTTCAAGTACGTCAATCAAGCTTCACGAGTTCATCTCGGAACAAACATTCCGTGGGCATTTCTAATGAGACGTCCGTTCCGATACGAAACAGCGAGTTCACCGACCATCGCAGGGGGGTGCAAGGCAATTTGCGGGCAGGTGCGGACGCGAGTGAGGGCAAAGGCGAACGGGCCTGAGTGAGGTGGAGCGAGAGAGAGAGAGTGAGAGAGAGAGAGAGAGAGAGAGAGCGAGAGATGGAGGGAGGAGGGAATGGATGGATCGCCCGGCATTGTCTCCGCGCACAAAGGCCTGTCGCCGCTAGTAAACACGCGCGCCGGCTGTCGGACAGAGGAGGATTCTGCGTCCCGTGCCGATGTCTGCGCCTCTGCTGCACACTGGTTCCTAGCAGGCAGATTGGAGGGCAAAACAAGTAAGAAAAGATGAAGAGAGAAAGGAAACATGCTAGGTGTGTAAAAAAAATACATTTGCCTTGAAATCGAATTATAACAATCTTGGATAGGAAATGATAGGTGCTATTAAGAAGTAAACTAGGTGCTAAAACAGCATATACTCTCTTGTATTATTTCGAACTTTGCAATTTCCGAAAATTCAGAAAAATGCAATGAAAATTATACCTGTGCCATTTTTAAGGGTTCTTTGCTCTCTCCGTGGAAAAAAATGTAAAGAAAAAAACTGGAATAGATTTTGAGAAAGGGTTTTTTATTATCATGTATTATAATTGCTAATGTCATTAAACTCGTAAGTGTAGTCCATGTTTTTTATCACGGGAGTTGGCGATCTTCCCCGAGATCCGGCGCCGACCTACGTCATCCTGCAAGGTTTCCTTCAATTTGTTAAGTAAACTAAAAAAGTTTTTTATGAATATTTATTTAACTAGTGGAAAAGTAAATTTACTTAAATATTTTGGGTAAAACTTTTGCTTGAAATAAAGCGCCCCAGTGGATCTACTGCCCCAGACCTCTTGTTTTCAATGAACACCCCTGAGTGTAGACTATGTAGTGCATGTACGTGTAAATGCATGGAAGGGGTAAGGATAGAACAAGGAAGATGAAAGAAAGATCGCGCGCGGTCCGTGGCCCTTTTGTTAGGGCGTTCGTTGGAGGTACTGCTCCGGCATTCGCCTGGTGTTGACCGGAAAAACCACTGATCAGAGCAGCCGGCCGCAAGAATTCTCCTCCAGGCAGCGGTTTAATTCGACCACGTTAGTACCGACAATCCTGCCACCGCGCCGTCGGGAATGCAACCCTAGGAACTCTCAGTCAGAGGCACTGCAGTGGCGTTAACTGATGCCCTGAGCCACCTCAGCCGGTAAAATTTACTCGTTGTTTTCAAAACATTGTGTATGACCTTTTTAAAATCTAATTATTTAGAAGATTTCTTCAAAGAGAAAAATCTCTAACTCCAATAGGGTACTTTTGCAATGTTAATATTTTGTAATTTTCGAAAATATGCCAAAAAGATCTGGCACAGTTTTTTTACCGTCCTTTGATACATACGAGGGGGAAAATAAAATTTGGAGCCGTTTTTGAGAAAATAATTATTTTAAAATATCCTATATTTCACGCAAAATTACGCGAAAACTATTCACCTTTGAAAAACTGCTCATGATTTTATTCCAAGATTTGCCTTTTAACAACAAATATCATTAAGAAAAAAATGCTTTTCTTCAATATTGTAGTTTTAAGAAGAAACCGAAAAAAAAAAATTGCAATTTTCAAAAACATCACACGAAAATGAGACCCGCACCATTTTTAGAGTTCTTCACGCCATCCGAGGGCAAAGATTTATTAAAAAAATATCGGAACTAATTTTGAGAAATATTTGAAAAAGTTCTTGTGCAGTACTTTCAAAAAATAAAATATCAAGGGGGCCTTGCATGGGGCAATGCCAATTTTAGAGAAAATCAACTGACGGTTTAGGCGTTAAGCTTTGACCCCAATCTGCCCCCCCTCCCCCCACAAAACGATAACAACACAGTTGATTTCAACTTTGTTTGTGCTTTGAAGAATGTGAAATATATCATTGGTATGAAAACTAATTTTGTTACTCACAGAAATTTGAACATTGGTTGAACGGTTTTCAGTTCCATTCCATGCGATTTCAGTTATATTGGTTTTCTGAAATACAACAAACATACTCATGCGATTACAACAGTTACCATTTGCCAAAATTTCTTGCCAAGATATTCTGAGTCCTTGGGAGTTAAAAAGCTACAATGCATTAGACATGCATTTTCTGGAATAAATGTAGGCGGCTTTAAAAATTATCATTATTCCCTGCAGGGATATGGATAATGAATTTTATAATATTCAGTTCTTCTTCTTACTAATCTTCAGTTATTAAAAACAATGTTGTTGTTAGCAAATAGAAATTATTAGGTGAGTTTTGTGGGACACTCACAGTCAATAGGGCTCAATCAAAAGATGTGTTTGACAGCTGTGGTGAATCACAAACCTTCACATATCTATATCGGCAATTACAACTATTATTAGTTTATTTCACCCCCCACTACATTGAAACAAGCCTGTGTTTTAATTATAATACCCAGCCACAGACCCATCATGTCTCCAACATTGATCCACTTCACGTTCTCATCAGTGCAAAATTTTATTTTATATTTGGGTTCGCAACATCGTCCCTTTACAGGGAAGCAATTAATATTATAGTTAAATTGGAAACCTGACTTCTAAATTTAATCCCTATCACGTGGCTTTTGCTACCTACTAAACAAAACACAAAATTTCAACAATGTTGACAAATGTAATGTTAGCAATGATTTATTTATTTTCGGAATTTTCTTCCAGCCAAAATGACGTACAGTGAACCAATTTCCAATAGAAAACATATACATAACAGTAAATACATATAAAAACATACCCTTTCAACAAAAGAATTATCATTACAAACTAAACTAGTGGTGCTACAGAATGGCACACATATTCCCATATCGGTTTTCTATTTCCTTGGGTCTGGGCTAGCTATTCGGAACTGCCATATACTCGTGGCAGTTGCCATCTATTGCTGCCCAAAATTCATTTTTTGACATTTCTGAATTTTTCCGTTTCCTAATTATAGAACAGAAATACTAATTTTAGAATATTAAAGAACAGTAAAACCTCATCCTAAATGGCAATTTTCTTTGAAAAATTTAAAGCCGTTTTTAAGAGAATGGCATTTAAACACTACTAAAAATTCGAAATTAGAAGTTCTTTTTCACAGAAAATGTTTGAGTTTTCGAAACACTTCATTTGAAGTCATTTGAAGCACATAAACTTACAAATATAATAGAGTTTACAAATTGGTGGTAATGTGCATATTACAGGTGTGAGAGATCTTTCAAAAAATTACATTTGAATAATTTTTGCAAAACCAAAAAGATACCCCAAATTGAACTTTATGTCATATTAAAGTGTGCAATTGGCACTATTCATTCAACAAGTTTGAAGAAAAAATTTGCAGTCATTTATGGGAAAGTGGCGTTTGAGCATTTCTGAAAATGTGGAATTTTGAGCTACCTTTCGCAGAAAACGGTTGAGTTGTCGGGAAACTTCATACAACATTATTTAAAGCACATATACTCATTAATATAATAATGGGAACAAATTGCCACTAATGTAAGTAGTAAGACAAGTCAAAATAATTACATTTTTGCAATTTTTGAAAAAACAAAAGAATGTAGCAATTTGGGGTTAATGTCATCTCATAGAGCATATTCAGCACTATACCTACCAAAAGTTTAAAGAAAAAAATTTGGAGCCGTTTTTGAGAAAATCTGTTTTTTGTAATTTTTTAATATTTCAAATACTGCAAGCGCTATTGCGCAAAAACTACTAAAATTTTCAAAAAATGTACATGACCTTAATGAAAACTCATTTTGGTGAACAAATTTTATTTCGAGAAAAAATCTTAATCTTCAATTTTGTACTAGAAAAACGCTGCAAAATACAAAATTTTGCAATTATCAAAAATTCAGAGTTAACAGCAAAAATCGGATCTATGATACCTTTATAAGTGTATTTTGCTCTATTCTTACAAGAAATTTAAAGAAAAAATTTGGATCAGTTTTTGAGAAAATTTTGAAAATTTTTGGGGCATCTTCATGTAAGGTACCCCAAATTTTGAAGAAAGTTTTTGAAAATCGAAGCGCCTTGACTGGAACCAGATCGACCGCGGAATATTCATTTTGAAAGAAATCATACATACGGTTTAGAGTTTTTCACAGACACTGGACGGATAGACGGACGTTTTCCTTTCAATTGGCTTTTCGCTATCAAACACCGACAAAACAGGGATTCTGGCTACACCACGTGTTAGAGGAATTTTTTCTTAATTTAGCAACTGGATGTATCCACTTTTTCTTTATCAAAGCCCAGCAACGAATTTTTTTCTGCCGAAAATCAGCCGTTTTTTCGCGCAGCATTACATGACTTTCCCAATACTATGAATATTACTCTGTATATACGAACATATAGACCTACGAGAAAGTGAAATCATTCACACATATTTCTTTACATCTCATTTGTATGAGTGCACTTTGTTATGATTGAATTCTTTTTGATGGCTATTCTGATTATCCTTACAATTAAAATACAATCTTGGCCTTGTCATAAAATAGTTATTTTTATAAAGTTCATTTCCCTGACAGATGTTCCCTGACTGTTGCCAAATGCCTGTATCAGTGCCCATTACCATATCACTTTCTCTGAATCTGATTTCCACACTCCCAGACTACCTTACATACTAACATCACTCTTAAAAAAAATCTCAAAAACTTTTTATCTAATTCACTACTCGAATCAGTCAACTCATTGCACCACAATCTGTCCCGTCCAAGAACACAAAGCTATCCGCACCTATGCATTGTTACATTACCTTCTTTTCCCCGCACAGTTTAAAACAGAAAACAGCCATTTTCTTTTGTCACAATCATAATATCTTTTCCACTTTACAAATGCAATTACATTTTCACTACTTTCTTTGTTTCAATAACTTCAAAGTCAAAAGATAAAAGTCTGAATAATATTATTTATAACTTTCTTGCTTTTTTGAAACTCAAATATTCTTATAACTATTAATGCTTATGTGATCGCCCATCACATGTCAACACATTTAATTGTCCTTTCCAAATATAAGAATGTTTTCTCTAATTAAAATTTTCACTATTCTGAAATAATATAACTTGTGCAATTGTTTACTTATTGGCTACATGTTCACTATTTGTTTATTTATTTCCCACTTGTCTGCTAACAACATATACCCTTGGATTTCTTACATAAATAAGTTCTACCTTATTGTAGCATCTTCGACTGTTTGTTTTGGTTTCTGTACTATGTTGGTTCCCCAACATTTCAATTAATTTATTTCTGAATTACAAATATTTAATTTCATTTTCAGCTGATGCTGACAATCTCTCAGCAACATTGAGTTTGATGGTACCAGAACTCGCAAACGACATTCCTGATAATTGTCCTGGAGATGGCTGCAATGCTAATCAATGTCTCTACATGGAGCAGCTTCTGGGTAAGAAGTTAATAGAAATTGAAAATATTTAGTATAAAAATTAATGTATAAACAAGTAAAAATGTTGTTTTTTTTTCCACAGTGCGCAAACATGAAGAGCCAAAAGAAGGACAAGGAAATGTGTACATTGATCGTGGAAATAGCAAAATGCATGTGTGAAGAAATTTAACTGTGACCTAAACTCTGGAATCAGGAACTAAAATCTCCATTTCAGTGAATAGACATTTCGCAAAAGAATAAATCATTGAAAAATCAATTAATTTTAATAGTAGTAGGAGTAAATGTGTTTGTTAAAGCAATAAATTAAATATTATACCTGAAAATTTGAATAATAAATTGCATTATTTTTGAAACTGAATTAATATTGAGATAACGTAAGTAGAGATTCTTCCAGTATCTGTGGAAATCTGCTAAAAGAAATATCTTGATAAAGCACATATACACATGATGCCTCTACTTCTCAATATTTGTTCAAAGAGCACCACTTTTGTTAATACTAAGTTTATAATATGTGTTACTTTTAAATTCATACATATTTGAAGCTCCTACAAATCTCTAAAAGGCAAAGAACAAATGTAAAGGCAGTATTAAAATAATCATGTTGCTTTCTTCATGGTACAACAGTACAATAAATGAAGTTCCTTTTATCTGTCAAACAGTTTACTTATATGTATTATAGCAAAGGTATTACAATATTTCTTTTAATACTTTTTAGATCTTTGTTAAGATTTATGCAATAAGATTTACATTTAAAAATTTACGTTATAAGATTTTTTCTTTCATTACTAGAACATTAAGACAAACAAAAAGAAAGAAAGAAATATAGTTAAAACAGTATTGTAAGATATGTATTCATCAAACTTTTTCATTTGTAAAAAGTCGAAAAGCTTGTTGACCATCTGAATTGAACCTTATTAAAAATTTCAATGAAAGACTCCATTGATCTACAGAGAAGAAAATAATTAATTTCTACATTTCTTACTTTTAGTATAATGATACACGACAGTGTGAGTTTCACAATGTGAAACTACTATTTTCATTTTACTTCCATATAATTCATTGTAAATAGTATCACACTATGTAATAAATAATCTCTCCACAAACTATATAGGAGATATATTTCTTCAATCTCTCTTGAAATATTTTCCACTTTTTTGTATCTTCATTGATACTTTATTTCCAAATGGATAATGTGGAAAATATTTCAGAAATATCAGTTTTAGTTTTATGAATCATAAGTTAAAATCATATTATTTCTTTAAATCATGTACATCCCAACATATCACTAGTGTATCCTTATCTTGCTAACACTTTCATGACTGCATCAAAACAACATAAGAATATAATTTTCTCTGAAGATTTTTTATCACTTTTCCTGGAAACGTAATTGAGTATTTAAATTCATGTGCAAATGTTTTAAGAATTGTACATGTAGAATATAAAAATATGTAATTACACAATTCAAAGAAAATGTTCTTTAAGTTTTTTTATTACAATATTTTAGGCCCAGTAATTTTTTTAAGTGTACTGATCAAGCTTGATACAAATCAAGACTTAATTTGTATTTAATTCTGTGTATGAATTTAAAAAAGATTTTATGACAATGCATCACACGTATATATTTGATTCAAAATTTTAACATTTAAGGACTAGTCTGGTCATCATGTAAACATAAAATGCTGGGCATGACATAGTCTCTTGGTGCTAGCTTAGCCTGGAATATGGTTTCAATGTGTGTGGATTACTATAACTTGTAGGATTGAGAGTTTTATTATTTATAGACCATTTTATGTTACCTGCTCTATTGTGCAAATACAATATACATACAAGAATTTGTTACATTTAATTTGAATAAACACTAATATCAAGCAAGAAAATGAGATTATTTTATATGTATGGCCAAAATTTATTTTGGAAGCATATGAGAAAGAGATCCAATAGTATAATAGCAAGCAGGCATACAATATTTGTATGCACTGTGTAACTTTGAAAGTAATTTTCAAAGTTAAGTAGTAGATACATATAACAAGTATTGTGATATCAATTTCCTGTATTTTCCTTTCTTTCTTTTTTTTTGGGGGGGGGTATCTTTCATTCCTCTCCCTGGTGTGATCAGTTAAGGAAAAATAGGGATAATACTATGCCTTTTGCCCATAGGCTTATACAGTTAGACGCCCCCCTGTAATGGGATACTCCGACAGAAGAGCAATTGAAAAGAGCAGTGAAGATCGGGGTATTGTCAGAAAGTCTGTTCTCTCTCCTCATGGTGGTCCCTGTGTACTCTCTGAGGTAAATCTTCAAGAGTAGCCAATGAGAGAAGAGTGAGGGCAGGTCTACGGCCTTAAAATGGGAGCATTTGGGTTAAGGGAAGGAAAACCACCCCGCCATCCTGATTGAGGTTTTTCTGGGTTTACTCAATCGCTTAAGGCGTTTGCCGGGATGGTCCCTAGTTTTCTCTCCCAGAAGTAAAAGTATCTTGCCCCCCTAGATCTTCTTCCTAGTTTATGAAATAATGTATTTATTTAATGTGGTTAGGCGGAAGAGCAGGCCAAATGGCCTGAGCCTCGCCACTAATAAAGGCAATTTTATTATTATTTATTATTATTTATTTAACCATAGAAAACGAAGGGGGGAGGGAGGCTCGTGGAGGTGTAGTGAAACCAGCCTTCCCAGAGGAAGGACACCTCAATTACAAATCCAGTCCTCCAGGGTGGGGGTTGAGAGTTGGGCCAGCTCCTAGTCTCTCAGAAAAACACACCAATGCTAAAAAGCTGATCAAGGAACAAAGCCAGACCTGAAATACATATATGAAAAGGACAATGCAATTTGGAACAAGGAATGTAAGAGGCATTAACACAAAATGCCTTCAGGTTTTCACAGTCCATAACAAGTACAAAATATATTATAAATTGGGAAGCTATTTCCCCCAGAATAGTAAAAGTGGAAAAGAAAATTATTTAGTCTATGTGTGGTAATTGTAACCTTTTTTTTTATCATCATCTCAACTGATGATGCTAATGTGCAACTTAAAGATGATTTTATGCAGGAATTGACAACGGTATTACAAGAAATTAGTAACTGGAAAGAAATATTTATGATGGGAAACTTAAATGCAAGAACTGGTAAAAAAGTAAGTGATAAGATTGTGGGGCCTTATGCAGAGGATACTCTTAATGATAACGGAGAACATCTTATTCAAATCTCCTTATAATAAAAGGATTCTTTCAACATCAAGATACACACAAAAAGACATGGTTTCAACCAACAAGAAATATATCATCAATTATAGATAACATCATGGTAAAACAGCAAACGAAAACTAAAATTCTAGACACAAAGATGTATAGGGGGGGGCAGATTCTGGCTAAGATCATTATCTATTAAGATCCTCTGTCCTTTTTAAGTTTGTAAGTTTGTTTCCAGTGTTTATGTCATCTCATAGAGTACAATAGGCACTATCCCTACCAAAAGTTAAAAAAAAAAAATTTGGAGGTTTTTGAGAAAATCTTGTTTCAGTAATTTTTTAAAATTGCACACATTTCACGAAATATTGTGCAAAAACAACTAAACGCTTCAAAAAAATGTACATGAACTTAAAGAAAGAACTCACTTTGGAGAACAAATTTTATTTGAAGGAACAATCTCTATCTTCAATTTTGTAGTTGGAGGAAGATGCCGAAAAAATTCAAATTTATGCAATTTTTGAAAATTCAGAATTAAACGTGAAAATTGGACATATGTCATCTTAATACATGCACTCTATTCTTAGAAGAAATTTACAGAAAAAATTTAAAGCCGTTTTTGAGAAAATTTTGAAAATATCTGGGGGGTTTAATGTAAAATACCCTCAAATTTTAAAGGAAGTTTTTTAAAATCTCAAAGCTTTGAGTAGAGCCAAATGGACCTTCAATTTGAAAAAAATCCTACGAGAGGTTTAGGCGCTAGTAGTGTTCACTGACAGATGTCTTGCTTTCAATTGGTTTTTCGGTAACAATGCCCCATAAAACAGATATTCTGGCAACACCACATGTCAGGGGATTTTTTTTCTCAATTTTGCAATTGGTTTTATCCACATTTTCGTTAACAGGGCCCGGCAATGAATATTTTTCTGCCGAAAATTCGCCATTTTTTCGCGCGGCATTACACAACTCTTCCAATACCACGTATATTACTCAGTATATAGGTACATATATGGGAAAGTAAAAATTCCCTGACACACGGTGTAGCCAGAATCCCTTTTCTGTGGGTCCTTGATACTGAAAAACCAATTGAAAGCAAAACATCCGTCAAGCTGTGAACAACACTAGCACCTAAACCATGTGTACAATATCTTCCAAAATGAATATTCCCCGGTTGATTTGGTACCATTCGAGATGCAGCGATTTTGAAAATCTTTCTTCAAAATTTGAGGATACATCACATGAAGGCCCCCGGACATTTTCAAAATTTTCTCAAAAAGGGCTCCAAATTTTTCTTTAAATATCTTGCAAAAATAGAGTAAAATACTTAAAAAGGTGGCATAGGACCGATTTTCACGATTAATTCTGAATTTTCGAAAATTGCAAAATTTTGAATTTTTTGATGTCTTCTTACAACTACAAGATTGAAGAAAGAGATTTGTTCTCCAATGTGAGTTCTTTCATTAAGGTCATGTACATTTTTTTAAAAAAAATTAGTAGCTTTCTGGCAATATTGCGCGAAATATTTGCAACTTAAAAAAATTACAGAAATAAGATTTGCTCAAAAACAGCTCCATATTTTTTTTAAACTTTTGGTATAAATAGTACCTAATGTACTCTATTAGATGACATAAACTGCATACAGCTATTTTCTTCTTTTTTTTTCTCAAAAATTACGAAAATGTAATTTTTTTGACTTGTCTCTAATGTCGTTAATATTTACATTAGTAGTAAATATTTACATATTTACATTTGTTTACATTATTAGAGTACATGTGCTTTAAATAATGTCAAGTAACGTTTCTCAAGAATACAACCGTTTTCTGTGAAAAGTAGCTCAAAATTCCGCATTTTCAGAAATGTTCAAATGCCATTTTCTCATAAATGGCTCCAAATTTTTTCTTCAAAGGTTTCGAACAGATAGTGCTAATTGCACTCTTTAATATGACGTAAAGTTCAATTTCGGGCATTTTTTGTCATTGCAAAAATTACACAAATGTAATATTTTTTGAAAGACCTTTGTTATGCACAACCAGCAATTTGTAAACACTATTGTAGTTGTGAGTTAATGTGTTTTAAATGAAGTGTTTTGAAAACACAAAAATTTTCCATGAAAAAGAGATTCAAATTTTGCATTTTTATTAGCACTTAAACACCATTTTCTTAAAAACGGCTCAACTTTTCAAAGAAAATTGCAATTTAGGACGAGGTTTTACTTTTCTTTAATATTCTAAAATTAATATTTCTGTTCTACCATTAGGAAACCAAAAAAATTAAGAAAATGTCAAAAAAATGTACTTTGAGCGGTGATAGATGGCACCTGGCACGAGCATATAGCAATTCCGAATAGCTAGCCCAGACCCAAGAAAATAGAAAACTAATACAGGAATGTCTGTGCCATTCTGTAGCACTACTAGTTTATTTTGTATCTTATGCACTGCTACTAGCCTCTTGTGAATCTATTGGGTTCTAGTTCTTGTTCATCACTACTGGCCTGTAAGGGCATATGTTAAGAACCAATCTATTAGGTATCAGTTCTGCTGCCCCACTTCTGGCCTCTGGCGGAATATATTACAGAACCTATCTGCTCTTAGTAACAGGCACAAAATAATGATTGTGATGCATCTACCAACAAATTATTTAAATTATTTATTTTCCGCTTTTGTGCTGTATTAATCCTTACCAAACTTTGCAAAGACACAGTGACAATTCTGAAGATGAGCCCGTCAAAATTTCTTATCTATTCATACACTAGTATATGTGCTATCAATGACAGTTACATGTCATTGTATATACTTTTATTAGTATAGATTGAGAAAAAATCAGTAAATATCACAATACAATTGGTATCCCAACACTATTGCACTCCTTGAAATATAATATCAGAGAAATATTAGTTTTAAGATGAAACACTAAAATACACAAGGCAATTATGCAGGGAAACACAGGTAACATTAGTTTAAGAATATGTTAATAATGTTTTTTGTCAAGCCATTAATGAAATATAAACAAATCACAATACAAAAATAGTGTTGGAGAATTCGTAATAGTAAATACAGCAATAAATATTTTTTTCTCCTAATTTCTATTTTAGCTATTTTTAAATGGCAAAATATTTCATGTTGGAAAACAATTATGAAGGTAAGAGCCATCATCTTGGGTTAAAAACATGTGGTGAACTGAAGAATCAATCAAAAGAACAGTAACTGCTCTTGTGATTGATTCTGCAATTACCACGAATATAAACTACTAATTATTATTGATATACACTTCCAGCTCATTACAATGAACTTGGTATAGGGTAATAGTGTAAAAGGTATTGCAATTTACAGACAAAAACAAAAGGATTGTTTTCCGCAAAATACAAAATCTACATTGAAATAAAGCCACAGTCATCTCATTTTTGAGTTGGTAAAATTATTAATTAAAGAGCACACAAGTGAACCAGAAAGGGGTATGAAAATTTAATATGAGAAGAAAAGGTAGGAAGGACCTACATAGAATTTGAGAGAAGTGTAGTTTTTTAATTATTATTAAAAATATGAATTAAATGTTTGTATTTAAAGTAAACAATACAGGAAAAGGATAAAAGGCATCAACAAATACAAGTGCAAGGTATGGGTAACAAATGAAGAAGGTAAGTAACAACGATTAAAGAGGAACACATTAGAACTGATATACTGATCTGAGACTGACTGAGACTATACTGATCGTGAAAAAGAAAAATAATGTTTATTGTAACAAAACAAAGATATATAATGAATTAGTTTACGTGTGCATTGTATACATTTTTAAAAAATATTTAATACGCCTGTACTTCAGCTTCCGGGTCAATGACCCCCATCTCGATCAGGTTTTTGTCCAGTTTCCCTGATCCATTGAGCAAATGCTGAGATGGCCCCTTGTTTTGCTTCTGGACGTAAATGTAGCTTCACTGTGCGCACGTTTTGTTGAGCACTCCTTTTGCTTGTAGTTCATTTACTGTTGAAATTGATTTTCTATAACTTGGGAACAAACATTTTTCAAATATTTTTATTTTTCTAAAATAATTATTTTCTAAATTCATTTTTTCGTTTGTTTTTTTTAAATTCTGGTTCTCAAGAAAATGTGCACATATAAATCTCTTTCCCCACACGTCATATACAGTTTTTACTGTTTTTTGACAAATAAATAAATAAAAAGAACAGTGAAACGGAAATCGACAGTCCATGGAAAGAACAGTGGACTGTCAATGAAGAGTATTGTTATGGACACAAAAGAGGAGAGTGAAAGTAGCTGTGAGGTAGTAAGGACATGATATGAGAAGCTCTGCAATATGTTGAGAATTTGGAACTTTACTACTTTAATTTAATGTAAAGAAGTAAACTCGGTGATAGAACGGAACCAGTGTAATGATGAGAACATTTTTTAACATTTCAATTAGAAGCTTAAATATAAAATTTAGAAATTTTGGTATTATTAAGTGTGGAGAAGAGAGGAAGTTGGTACATGATGCAGTTGGTGAAGAAATGGTTTATTTTGGTGGGTCAAGAAGGTTCACGGACCAAAAAGGCTGTTGAAATCACTGAAAGGAACATGAGGTTCATGGAAAAAGATAGAACAATTGTTATGTACCCGGCCCAAGATTACTTCAATTCTAAAAAGTAAAGTAACATCAAATGGCCATTAGTTGTCAAATATATATTAAAATTGCACAAACTTGTGCTCAAGACAGACAAATGAATGTTCTTGTATCTTCATTGGTGTGAATATGATTTGTAATTTATAATGAGAAAGATGATTAGTTTAGTTTATTTTATTATGTTAATTTGTCAGATGGTTTCCCAGGCAGTTGAGAAAATCAATGGCACAACTAGGTATTATTGTGCATGAGGAAGTTTTTAACAAATGTTTTTATTGTATTTGAGTAAGAGTAGTGTGCTTTCATTATCAAAGAAAAACAAACAAACAACCTAACGCAATATAAAAATCCAATCTGTTGAGACCTTGAAGAGTAGTGCATTTTCAGATTCACTCAATTACTAAAGAAAATGCCTGAGAGAAAATTTTTATGAGAGAAAATAAGAAAATTCCAGAGATTACAAAAATAATTCATCTAGCCACAATATAGCTGGGAATAAACACACAAAATAACCAAGAAAAAAAAGAAAAGTTTTGAATGTACAAATATATTTTTCATTATTACACATAAGTAAATAAATGGAAGGATTAAGAAATAATATATTTTTGGGTGAGATCACTTACATTAAAAACAGTGCAAAGTGAAAGTGCCATTTTGGAAGCAGAAAAGATACATTTAGGGTTCAGAAACAAACCAGAGTTATCATGGTATATGCTTCATAGAACAAGAGAAACTGATAAATATCTTGGTTGAGTTGGGAGCCAATGACCCAGAAGTTTGTGGCAATAATAAAAGAATTGAACAGATTAGCAGCAGAAAAGCTTGCGCAGAAACCAAAACCAAATCATTTTCTGCAAAAAGCAAAATCTATTTGTAAACATTATTTTCGTATACCAGCAGCAGGAAAGAACTGAACTTGCTTATCGTTTTTAATTGTTCAATGTCATCAGGTGATGAGCTGTAAAATAAAGTACCCCAAGTCTTCTTGTAAGGATTTTTTTAATTGAGCTGTGATTCTGGCACTTGAATCCTTCTTTATTTGATATAATTACAGATTAATCGTAGATTGCATGGAAATAAGTGCCTATAAGTCAATTTTGACATAAATGTAATTACTGATTCTGATTTACAAATGCAAGGCAAGATAATGGTAAGATTGCAAACTCAATACAGAGAGGCTTGCAGAAATCACATGAATGGGTTTTGCTTACTGTTCATACAATTAATTACTGCTCTATTTTCTAAGTCTGGGTACTAAGCAATGCAAGTCATCAGAATATTATGCCCTAATTTGGGTGACAATATACATTTATAAATTACACACAAAGCTTACATGAAAGCTAACTGCATTTGAAAGAATACTACCAAAACAATTGTGTGTTCAATTCATTTAAACACGCATTTCATTTGAGGTTTCACTGCCCATTTGCTGCGATCTATTATTTTATTCTCTGACACCACTGTTTAAAGTACTTAGTTCCCACCTAAGACAGAATTCTATATAAAGACCTATAATTGGTACCGGTAATTGCAAATGCTCAATATTTTGGCCAATGACATCAAATGCTTTCACGATATCTATGAATATGCCAATAATTTTTCAATATTTATGAAGGTGCTTCATTTTGATCTAATGATAAAGAGGACATTTTGAAGTCATGTACACATTTCAAATTAAATTTTTTAAACTAATATGAACTTTTAGAGTCATATGAGACCAATCTTTCTGCCTTCAGAAAATATATAATTGGATATAATTACAGTGCATAAGTTAATTAGGTACAAATATTTGGTTTAGAGTATGCAAGAGTATTTCAAAGACAAAAGTGGTAGTTATGTCTGTATATGGTAATTAAAAAAAACAGCTGTAACATTCTAAGTGATCAGACATAGAAGTGAATTAAATATTTTAGGAAATTGAAAGACAAAAATCTTTGTTAAGTCAAAAACAGTTTAAAACTGTGTGTAGTGTGCTAAGGGGACAAGTGTATTCTGTGCATGTTTTCCAAATTCTGGGATTCCTACCCTAAACCATATACATGTTGAATTCTAAATACAGAAAGAAATGAATGTTTTTGGCAAGTATTGGTAATAAAATATTCGCTCCAATGCAATAAAATCTATTTTCAAAGGCAAATCAGCTACAGATTCGGCTTCTCATCCTTCATCATGTCCTCTGTTCAGGAATAGTGTAACTGCCACAACAATATGGAGAACGATAACTTGAATAACCATATTTCCCACTAAATTCTAGAGGACATGTACAGATAATGATGTTACATTTATGCTCACAAGAAAAACAAGAGGGCATCTCAGCATTTGCTCAAAGGATCAGGGAAACTGGAAACGCAAAACGCAGTTCTAATTTTGAGCGAGAAAAGTTAAAATATTTTTGCTATCAACTTCATTCTTTGCTTTCTCAAAATTAACACAATGGTACACTTTCATAAATTTAAACCAGAAAATATATTTAAAAAATGGCAGTAACCTTACAATATTCAATAATTAAACAAATTAAACATCATAAAATAAGGCATGTTTTGAAGCAAACTGAATAATCAAATGTTTTGTCATTTAAGAAACAGGACAAATTATAAACAAAAGTTGCTTAGAATTTTACAACATTCTTAACACTGTGGTTATTTCTTTTTCTAAAAGTTATCTGAGGTATGTAATAACACACTATAACATTCTGCTTAAAAGTTGTAACATTTTAAGGGAAGAATCATCCAGACTGATTAATATTTTTGTTTAAGTGGCAGTTTAAACTTTACATTATTGTTATTGTAATTTTTTCACAGCTATGTGAAAATATTTGAGAAATTATATAAACACATCTGCTATACGTCAATTACAGCTGAAATATACACTAATTTCATGAAACCTTCAGAACCGGGGATTTTTTAACCAAAAAGCAATGGCCAAAGAACCACAGATAATTAAAAAAGTAATAAATGGGAGGGCAAAAGCAATGAGGAATACAGTAATTATTACATTTTTTCATGACTCAACTTTCACAATATACTTAATCAGTAGGAAAAGTACCCACATTGTTAAAAAATTCCTTCCCTTCATTTCTGAGAATATTCACGTTCAATCACTAGCCAATTAACTTAAGTAAACAGAATTGATTTTACGTCAAACTATGATATATTGTCTCCTTCAGTTCCTCCAACCACGCAACCCCACTTTGCTCTTCGCAGTGTTTGGCAGATTCTAATCATTCCTTCATCTTCCTATCTTTGCACTCTGCGCCCGCTATATGTCATTTCAAACCTTCAAATCAGCCTTCAAATACTGCCTCTCTGCTGCCTCTTCGACACACTTGCGCACAACACCAGGGAGCAGCAGTGTCATCCGGAAGTTTCGTCACGTGGACAAATACACGAACAAAAGTAAGTTTGCCCGGGCTTGTCATATTTAAAATTATGATTGGGTTATGTTTTGTGTATGTTTGGCTTCCCTGCTTTATGTTGCGGTCTCTAACTTTCGAGCTCTTGTGAGAAATTTTGTAATAGCAGTGTAGCATCGCAACAACAATTCTTGATTGACACAAACATGAGCGATTTGATCAGCGAAGAAATTGTGCAAGAAATGTTGGAGAAGGTCCCTAAAACGACTTCGCGATATGTGTCTTGTATTCGACTAGACGGCAGTCCTATTTTACCACCCTTGGTAAGAATGATTTATATAAATTTCTTGGATGAGTTACTTTCTGATACACAATTAATTTGAACACTTCTTTTCAGATTGATGACAAATACAGAGGTGAATTAATACATTATAGGAATTTGGCAATTTTAGTTGAGAAGAAGATCAGTGACCGAAAAAAGCTGAAAGATAATCGTCATAGTGTTGATAGTGGAGTAATGATAGGTGTGTCCAATGGTGAACCTTCATGGTTAAGGCCGTGTAGTTTGCAGCCTGATCGTAAAGAACTCATGACACCGTCTTCATTTGACAGTGATAAAAATAAATCAAGTTGTGGAACACATTGTGTGCAAAGATCTATTTCATCAGATGATACATGTTCAAAAAACTTTATTTGTGATCACGATGTGTGGAGATATGTATCCAATTGTGATGAGCATTTCTGTACAGCATGGTTTGATCATCAAAATGAAGAATTTCTGTCAAATTTTGATCCTGAACTTGTTGCAAATTCTGTTTACAATAACTTTCCTGAAAAAGTTACTTCCACTTGTAATATTAATGCAGTTCCACATGATGAATTTTATACCAAAGAAGGAAATAATATTTCCAACAAATCAGGAAATTCTGTTAACATTGCTAGTGATGAAGTAACTAGGTTGAGTGTGTATTATGCAGAGTATCGTAAAGGTATTGATGAACAGAACTCTCATCCTAGAAACACAAACCTTAACAACAAACATGGGAAGAATGTCTGTGAAATGTTTAATTCTTATAATTGTGAAAGAGTACCTCAAATTCCTGGAGGCAATAGTGATGTTTTTGACTCTCAAATTAATACAGAATCTGATTATTTAAATAGATGTGCAAGTGATGAAACTTCAACAAATTGTGTGGATGATGCATCTGAAAGTGCACTTAATGGTGAATCAGAAATATCTGGGTATGAACAATATTTTGTAAACTACAGTGCAATGTCTGATAGGTTTACTAACTTGAATTGCTCTTTTAAGAGCGATGCACCAAAAGATCTCTCATCTAGAGAGAACGATTCATGCAATACAAATAAATCAAGAAGAGAACCAAACTCTTCACTGGGAACATCATTAAATAAAACAGATGTTTTAAATCAAGAAAGTTTGATAGCCGAGGTTAAAATTAATTCCACTGATGAGCACTTTCCATCATTAAAGCACATTTCAGGGAACAAGTTATCAAGTATCAAAATCAGTTGTAGTTCAATTTCATTACCAGAATATCCTTCTGCTCTTACAGCACAAGTTCCTGAAAAACAAAAACCCGAAAAACCATATAATCCAAAGTACTATGGTGGTTGTAATAGTGTTGACACCGAAAATAGTCAAGAAACTCTGTGTCCTAATATGCCTGAAAACATACCTAGAAAGTGGCTGTGTGAAAATGTGACAAACATTGTTAGTGATGATTCATGTGAAGAACTAAGTAAAAATGTTGCAGAAGGAAGTTCACCATATCTTGAAACCTCTTTGGCTTGTCAGAAACACAATTTGGATGTGCCATTTTCAGAAAGTGTTTCAATTTCAGAAGTCGACTTTCATTCTAGTTCTGTTGCAACTATTGCTCCAGACACGTCTGAAGAAGCTAATGAGTTTCCCAAACATTCCTCTGTAGAAAAAGATGAAGAGTTAACACCACCAAAGTTGGTTCGACAAAATTCATATACTTTGATAACTCCAAGTCCTGTTTTGCTGGCACATGCTAAAGCAAATGAGAAACAAGAGGAAAAAACCTCTTCTGAAGATGATAATCATAATAACCAAATGCAAACAAATAAAAATCAAGTACATGACAAAGCAAAGGGAGACTGGAATTCAAAAAATGGAATTAAAAATGTTTACATTGCTTCTTCTGAAAAATCTCAAATTGTTGTGCAAAATATTGAAAGCTCTGATGCAGCTCAAGCAAAAGGAAATTGTACACAGAGAATTAAAAATATTTCCCTTCCAGGAAGTTGTGTGTCTAGTCCTGTAAAAGTAAATCTTTTTCATAGTTCTCTGGACAATCTTCCGAATTGTAACAGTACGAAGATTTCAAGAACTTATTGATAGTCAGTCCATTCAGAATCAACCATGTGAATCTTCTAAAACAAATATTTTCACTGCTGAAGGAAGTTCATCAGGAAAAAACACATTGAATACTAGATCATCTTCTCTGGATCTTGAAAAGTTCAGTGAACTTGCTGCTGATAGTAGATTAAAATGCAGGTCCAAGTCAGACCTACAAGATTCGAAGTGCAAGCAATCTGTTATTATAAATTCTTCCAGTACAGAAGGAAGTGGGAAGTCCAAGAAGGATGTTGAAGTTCTGTTTCGAGAAATGTCCTTTGAACCTTCTCCATCAAATGTATCACACCAATTGGATGTTAATTATATCTCAACTCCAAGAAGTAACCAAGGCAATCAAACTAACCTTGATAATATATCTCCTAGTTTTAGTTTAGGAACTTCTAATAATCAGATCTCTGATAATACCTCAGAAAAAGAAGTTAATCCCATGTGCAACACCTTGCCTCTTAATGACTCCACTGTGCAGCAGATATTTTTACAGTTACAGAATCAACATAGTCTGTTAATGGCTCAGCTTTTAGATCGACAAAAGAAGGAACAAGAGGCTCTTGCAAATACATTTTTGAACCAACAGAGACAAATTCTTCAAGAAATGAGACTCATTCCTACACCACCTATGCACGAACAATCTCCTAGTGCTAACTCTGATACTGGTACAAGCAGTATAGAGAAAAAGTCACCTTCAGCACCACAAGAAATTCATACTTTTGGTTCAGTATCTGTAGGATCCCACCTTTCTAGTCCTATAGAAATGCCACTACCAAGTGGGAATTCAGATCAAAGCAGATACAGTAGTAATGGTGAAAATTCAGAAACAACACATCATTGCCCTAGAGAATTAGAATTAACAAAGCCTTCACCAGTACCTCCAAAAGCTACACCTCGTGTAACTGAGGAGCAAATAGTATGTGGTATTTATTCTTTTTTATGGCAAAATTTGACATGTTTATTTTCTAATATTATTTACTTCAGCATAAATTATTTTTAACAGAATGCAGCTACAGTTATAAATGCTGTTGCTAGAGGTTACCTTGTCCGTCGCCTGCTAAAAACAGAGCATGTACAAGAAATTATTAACACTATATCTGAATCAGTACAGTGTGCATTGCAGTTACAACGTGAATGCCCTGTAGACATCACACCATCAGATGTAGAACTTCATAGGCGGCTCATTCAGCAAGTAAGTATCTAATTAAAACACTTAGAATTACTGTGCAGGAGAAAGGTAAGAAACTTCTTGTAAACTTTGTAAATTAGCGGTTGTATATTCTTGGAAATATTAATAATGGACTGTAAGCAGAAGAAACTTCTCTACTGGAATACATTACTAGCAAAGTAACTTGTGTTATAAATCATTTTCCTTCCAGTTAACAGCAGCATGTTATTCTCTTCATGATACATTCTTTGCCTTAACTATCCAAGAGAAAATGGGTATAATCGCAAATGACAGAGAAAGACGGCGGAATCCTGCATCTAGACCTGTATCAGCAAGAACTTCCATTTCAGCTGCAACCCAGAAATACATTCAACGGAAACAGCAACAGTAAGTCTGCAGAATGAGAAAATAGTTAACAATGCGTGAAATGGTTATTCTACTAGAATAGTGTTTGATTCACATTATAGTAGCAGGTTGAGTATTTAGGTTAATAATGTTTGTTTTAACCCACGAGTACTTGCAATCGGTAGACTCATGCCAGTCCCCGTAATTTGTATCTCAGATATAGCTGCACCTTTTTGTCAGTGCGAATCATCTGAAGCCCTATTTATTGAAATACATATTTTATTTAGTTTGTACCTGTCCCCCATGCAGTTGGTAATATATCCTACACTGCAAAAATCTTCTCTAAATACTTATGGCGAGAAAGGTAAAAATTGACAAAGTACGTGCAAAAATCATTAAACATCTTATTATCTTATTAAATAATATTAAACACAATTTACATGAATGATTTTGGCATGTTTTAAACATACATATTTTTCATTTTTCACAAAAATATTGAGAGTCTTTGTTTTTTTTTCCATTTTGCAAGATTTGCATTTTTTTCGTTTCCCTACAAACACCTCTTGCACATCTTCTTTGTCTTTGGGAAGGAATTGTGACAGTCAATCCTAGATAAGAGAAATGATTACATTTTTAGAAAAATAGACACTTGTCATAGACACAGCTGTAAATAATGCCATGATACGTTCCACTTAGGCCAGGAGCTCACAATGCACTGGAGCCAGTGCATGCAATGTATCTGACAGATATTGCGCAGCACAGCGATAAAGTGTCAACATGCTCATGGGATATCATTCAGTGAAAGGATGAAAATAGGTCAGGTATTCCCTGAAAAGTAGAATGAAGGAATACATGAAATGTAAGGTGACTAATGCATTGCAATAATTCAGGAATCTAAAATTGCCTTAGCTTGGATCTGACATGAGAATTGCGGGCACTCCTGAGTTAAAAAAATAGAATTTTTATCCTTAATTCAGTGACAGTCGTGAGAATTACTTCCTAATTTTTTATTGTATGTTTCAGTTTTTTAAATTATTATTTCAATATATTATAACCACAGAGGAATATTTTTATTCTTCTATAAATGCTTTAATAGGCTTGATATGACCTTCAACACTTTTTATAGAACTCTGTCTTTAATTATGTCTTATTTAAAATCTTTTTTCACTGAGCACGGTGTCTTCTGTAGGTATTTTTATTTTTAAAAGTTTTATACGTGCTTTGGGGGGAAGTTTTTAATAATATTTTAAACATATTACAATTGCAGGCATAGAAAGTTACATGAAAAAGTATTGATTAATTGTTTAATTTTTTCATTACAAAATTAGGTTTAATTATCTTCAATCAGATCAATTAAGTTGTAACGATTCATGTAAATAGAGTCTAGTAATTCAGTGTTTCACTAATGTACTCTTAGTTGTATTGAAACCTGATATTATTAGTATCCATTGTGTTTATCATCCTGATGATTCTGCTTGCACTTCCTTTTGATTCCTGTGAATAATAGTTTTCATTATCATTGCATCATCTTATTTGTTATATCTACTGAAATTATACGATTTTACACATTGTCTTCTTTATAACAGGTGTCATTTCTTTGTACATCAAACAACGCCCTCTTGTTTCTCTATCTTGACAATATATTTTCTGTGATTCTATGACATTTGACTTGCACAATACTCCATAACAAAATTAGAATTCTTCGTTTTTCATGAATGTGTTTTTCTACAATTTCTTCCAAAATATCCTAGAGAGAACAGGCTTAAGAATTGTGCCAATTGATTTATTTTGGGAGGAATTGAGTGAGCTATTGATCATTTCTATAGTTGCTGTAAGTCACCTAAAACACATTTTAGTTGCTTAAAAACAGCAGAAAAACACTTTCTTTAGAGCCATTTCTTTGAATCTTCTGGATAGAGCTGCAAAAAAAATGATCAGTTCCTGACTAAGAGACCAAGATGCATCAAATGACGTCTCATTTGTCTTAATTGGTGGACTGGAAGTAGTCGATCCATGAGTGATGGACAGACACAATAGACAGACACAGGTTACTTGATTACTGTATAAGAATAAACAACGGACTTTTCTTCTCATTCCAGCTGTAAGAATATCCTTTGTGGTTTTTCATTTGCTTTTTTTCTGATAATTGAGAATTGTTATTTTCATTTTATATATCTTAGTGCAATGTGATCTCATAACTTGTATTAAAACATATGCACTACATTCCAGACATTTATAAGATGGATGATGTGTGTTTTAAAATATTGAATTAAATTTTGAGATGTTCATTGAATTTTGCCTTCACTATAGTGTGTATTATGTTCTAGTTCATATTCAGATATGCATAGAAAAACAAAGGAAACAATGGGTTATTAGATGATGATAATAATTTGATTTTAAAATTTTGATTGGTTTTTAAACTCAGTAAACATATATTTTCTTTACCAAGCAAATATGTACCATAGCATTGATAAAAATGTTGGGTTGCATCTTTTCTACTGATTTTGGTTCTGCCTGTTGTGAACACTCATGAAATTTCATTTTACAGAAATCGGCAGTCTGAACGACCTGCAACAAACACACGCAGGAGTTGGTGGCGCAACAAAGCTCGAGCATGCTCTGCTGGTGAGGCTCCGAGTTGGCTTCCTCCTCAGTATCCTGCATGTATGCTTTCCTCTCCACATCCTTACCGATATGTGTTGTCACCAATGTAATTCTTAAAAAAGGTTGTAGATATTGCTGAAAACTGTGGATTACATGCTGATCTGATATATTTTATGACTTGGTAAATTAAACGATTTAATAAAGATACATTCTTTACTAAATTAGTATGTAAACCCATGTATAGTCCATCCAGGAAAGCTTGAATTGGTTGCTGTAATTTGTTCTATACTCATTAAAGAAAACTTTGGAAGTTCTTGTTTTAAGTTGCTGTTATTCTGTAGTATTCACAATTCTGTTCTTTCTTTTTTCAAAGCTGCAATTAATGAACTATTTTTCTTCTTAGTACTCAGAAAAGGTTAAACATTATTTCTGTAAATTTATGGGAGTGAAAAGAAGTAAACACATTTGTGCACATGTTTTGTGTTACAGCAGAACAAAATGAAATAGATCTTCTTTGAATGACACGGATATTAGGTGACCATCCTTGGAGAAGATCAACATTATCTGAATCCAATTTTAATATCCATAAGATCAGTATATTTCAAACTGAATTTCATACTGCAACTCTTGACTCATACCACGAAGTTGGGGGAAAAAAATTAGCAACAGAGACTGATAAGAGAAATATTGCTCACACATTGCAGGCAAGCAGACAGACCTCAAAATGTCAAAACCCACAAGAGTTTGAAACATGAATACGTGAGAAGTCATTCTTCCCTGTGTGTCTAGCTTTGTTATCTCATTGTCAGTTACGGATTATAAATCAGTGATATATTTTATGTCTGCCATCTCTACATTGTGTGATCTTTTATGGGACACAATTGGGCTTTAACCGTAAGATATAAAATAGGACTGTTAATGGCTGCATCCAGAGGAGGTTAAATGAACCTTGGTCCTCAGCCTGTTTCATCCATTGGCACAAAAAAGCTTCCGAAGCCAAATTCCTATACACATATAATCAAAATAGTCACAATATTTTACAGAGTTCTTTTCCACAGACTCAAGTACATATTTTCAGAGTAAAACGAAATAAAATAAAAGCTGTATTGCCCAAATGATGTGCAACTCTTCCAGTTTTAAATAGTGCTTACTAGTTTGTGTATGTATGTATGTTTCAGGGCCATATGAACAATCATCCAGCAGTTATTCTAAACAACCTATCGTAACTTCCAAACAGCAACAGAGCAATAACAGGGCAACACGGCGACCGTGGCGCTAATTTGGATGTGACAGTTACATTTAAAACTTGTGATTGTAATAATGGAATGCACTTTTGCTATTGTTACCTCTGTTTTTCTGTATTCAGTATTGTTTACCTCTTTTAAAGAATTGTGTGATTACGTTTTAAGTATGAAATAGTTATCAAGTCTAGTCTTGCACCAAAAACTGCTGAATGTAGATGGGAACTTGTACAATTTCCACTCTGTAAACCATTTTAGCAAATATTGAGCATAAATACTTTTATTGAAGATTGATCAGTAAAATATTCTATATAATTCCAACAAAATAGATGAAGTTTATACAGTAAATTGGAATGAATCATTTTTATTGTTTGCTTTGAGCATTAATTACTAGGATTATTGCTATATCATTAATGTGCCTGTGCTTGTGTATTGGAGATGTTGTAGTTGACCTCAAACACAGCCTTAGAATTTGCCTTACAATTGAGATTATATACCCTTTGTTATGTTAAGAAATGTATATAGCTTCCCTTAAAAATAATATTCAATCATTAATCAAATATACATATACATATAATTGTTCTCATTGAGGATGCAATTAAATACATTGACATCATATCCTTCCTAACTAAGCTTCCAAATACTGTGAAAAGAATACTCACAATGTTCATAATAAATAATGCATAATTTCATTACTTATGTAACTTTTATTTAACTGAGCACAAGTAACTTATGTTTTATATATTTTTTATTTTACAATTTCTTTTGTATTGTCATTATTCTACATTCATTTCATTTTTTACTCTTTCAAAGTTATGTATGGTTAGATTAGTGAAATATTAATGTTGCTAAGGAATTAATATTTTTGCTACCATATCGTTTAAGAAACAAAGCTACTTTATATTTTTGCTAATATTGTTAAAATAAAAGTAGTGAATAAAGTTTTTAAAGACTGTTTGGGGTTTAATTGTTCCTTTTCTGACTGTTTTCCATACTATTGACTTTTGACATGTAAATGGTACCTTGAAGATGTTAATGCAAGAAGTGATGATTGTTTTTTCATTTTGTATCTCTCCATGCACTAAAATCTGGCCTGGGTATGATTGATGAATTACATGAAGTGAGAGGATTCCTGTTGAAAACAAGGAAAAGAATTGTAGTATTTGCAAGTCAAGTAATTACAATCTTAAAACTGTCTGAAGAATTTTCTTTAAAAATGTCCTAGGCTTCCATGTTAAAAATATATGTAAATTACCACTGCCATCCTATGAGTCAATTGGTGTGAAAATCTTTATTTTGTATGCTACCAAGTTCATATCAAATTTCATAAACATATTTAAACATTTATTGCTCACCCAATTATATTTTAACAATTCACAGTCATTATTTAGTCTGTATTATTCTATTGTAATACTAATTTAAATGCTATGGAGCCTTGGTTGTCTGCACAGTGACACTGCTAAAAGAATGTAACATATTTGGAAACTTCTTGAGTAGATGAAATGTTAATTAATTCGGACTGGAAATTACAGACAATAGTTTGAAAGATACTGAACTTGACATAGTCATATAAGGAGAAGTTAAGAATTTGTCATCAATAGTTTTCTATTAACATGGAATTGCTGATAATGTCACAAAGAAGGATATACAGTCTGCACAAACAAGTATTATATGACAAAAATTGAAAATTGAATTATTTGAACGTATGAAGATGAGTACTCACTTGTCAGACACCTTAAGAAAAGCTAAGGGTTGCATTGTGGTTATTTCATCTCCATGATCACATATTAATCGAGAAAATGTTGATTTCTTGATTTCATTTACCTGAACTTAAAGAACAATATAATGTTAAATGTAATTCAATATAGCTTTTTACGTTATAATTTTTTGATAATATTTACCTGTCGTAAAAGAATGCTCAAATCCTTGAAACTCATAGAAAAATCTATCACCCATCTTCCATCTTATAAATTGATCACCTATGAGACATTGAAATGTAGGTCCCACCAAAGCACCAGGTTTAGGACGTTCCAGAAGTCCACCTACTGTCAAGTCTATATCATCTGGATGCTTATACACTCTTTTAAGTTTCTCAACGTGCTATTCAAAGAAGCAAAGAAAGACAAAATATTTTTATAGATCTAGGTGTTTGTGTTCTTGTTCAAAGCCAAACAAAATGCCACACATACTTCTCTTTCCATGATGGCTGTTAGATCATCAAGTGTGGTGATATTTCCCACTTGACACAATTTTTGAAAGGCTGTATATGATGCCAACCCATAATCACGATTTCTGACTATATCAGTAGTTATAAGGTCTACTCCAAAATCCTTGGGTCCACGAAAAAGAAAATCTGTGACCTTAAAAATAATAAATCTTCATGAAATTATATTCAACATGTTAATAAATAATTTTTTTGGGGGGGGAATTTGAAAGATAGCTTACCTGTTTTGTATGATGATTATCATATTTTTGAGAGGATTGTGAAACTAATCCAAGTAATAAAAGATCAAAATTTTGTGGATTTTCTTGAATTATGGAAGGTCTATTAAACCACTCACTTAAGATTATTTCTCTCTCTGGTTTTCTTTCAGAATTTTGCAACCTACACATTAATGAAATTTAGTAAGTATGTAGAACAAACACATTGTGCGTTCGAAAACAAAAAATTCAATTATTTTTACACCGCACAATGAAATAATAAAGAATCTGTAATTTAAAAATTAATTGCAAAACCTAATTGAATAATTGAAATTGCCATTTTTGGAGAAGAAAGCATTGTCTATTAAGAAAAGTCAATACAATTATATACTAGAGAACATGAAGTTTGATTTCTTTGCTGCTCATAAGATGACAAAAATTTGTCACTTTTCAGCAGCTCTAAAAGTTTTTTAGAGAGGGGAGCTATGTGTATTAGCCTTACTTCTAGAATGGAGCATGTTTCTGAACACACTTTAGCAGTTTATATATGTAGAAACAATCCATAAAAATAAACTAAATAATAATTAATTTAAGGGATTGTAACATGGACCAATAAAAGGAAACACAATACTGCTGGAAAAATAACTGAAAAGCCAAAAAATCTCTAAAAAGGAGACACGATATATCTGTGGTACCAAGGTAGAACCTGATAATTTGTCAAAAAGCTTTTCTTTTTTTTTTCACAGGTACCCTAAAAAGAAAAAAGTTGTCAGACCGAAAGACTTGACAGGTTTCTCTATGTATTTCAATGTGCTGAATCTGAAGCCAGAATTGTGCCATTACCCTCCAATTTTTTTAATCACAAAAAAAACATAGTGACATTGTATTTTTTGTTTATGGAGGTTGTGGTAAGACCCTAAGACTTGACACATTTCTCTATGTATGTTGATGCGCTGAATCCGAATCTGAAGTCACAATTGTGCCACCACTCTCCAGTTTTTTTTAAAGCATGAAAAACCATCGTGAAATTGAATTTTGTTTTCGGGAGTTGTTGTCAGACCTGAAGACTTGTCTATGTACACTGATGTGCTGAATCTGAAACTGAAGCCAGAATTGCGCCACTATCCTCCAATTTCAAAATTGTGCATTTTCAGAAATGCTGAAATGCCATTTTCTCAAAACGGTTCCAATTTTTTTCTTTATATGTTTCATAAAGATAGTGATAATTGCACTGTTTAAGATGAAAAAAGTAATTTTGTTGTATTCTTTTTTTTCCCAAAATTACACAAATGTATTTTTTTAAATATCTCTCACGCTTTGAATATGTACATTTCCACCAATTTGTATACATTATTGCACTTGTGGTGCTTTAAATGGCTTTCAATGAAGTTTTTCGAAAACTCAAAAGATTTCTGTGAAAAAGAGTTTGAAATTTCGCATTTACTCTGGAGCTTTAACGTAATTTTCTTAAGAACAGCTGGAAATTTTTCAATGAAAATGACCACTTAGGACAAGGTTTTATTCTTCTTTAATGATCTTTAAGTAATATTTCAGTTCTATTAGGAAACCGAAAAATCGAGAAAATTTCAAAAAATGTACTTTAGGCCGCGATAGATGGCAGCTGGCAAGAGTACGAGGCAAGGCCGAATAACTTGCCCAGACGAAAAAAAATAGAAAACTAATACGAGAAAGTCTGTGTCATTCTGCAGCACCACTGGTTTAATTTATTTATTTATTGAAACAAACGGCAATCAAAATATTAAACAAGTTTGAATTAATTGACAGTGAAGTGAGTGTTAATGATTTATAATCTAAAATCTCACAGGTGAGAATAAAGTCTTTTAAATTTGGAGACACTGCTGGCTGAGATAAGCTCTTATGAAAGGCTGTTCCAGTAAATAACTATGCGGTTCGCAAGGATGGTTTTGTAGCTGATGTGTTTGAATTTAGCCTTTAGCTTCATGTTTTATCCTCTAAGGTTGCGGGCAGTGGCGTATGTGTAGAAGTGCAACAATTCGTGAGCATCGTAGAGGCCATGAAGTGTTTTGTAGGTTTCGATAAAGTCGACTCGGTCTTTCCTAAAAGATAAAGATGGTATGTCTAGTTCATGTAGTCGTTCTTCATAAGATAAATTTCTAACAAGTTTTGTGGTGCTACGTTGGATTGGACTCCTTCAAAAGTGTCATATCCTTCTTGAAGTAAGGATTCCAACGCTAAAGCCATATTCCAGAGTTGGTAAAACACGGCGTGTATAGGCCTAGTGTTTTTAGAGAATCTTTGTAGAGGTATCGAGAAGCCTTGCGAACCAAAAATAGTGCTTTATTAGCTTTATTGGCTATATAGTTGATATAAGCTTCCCATTTTAGGTCTTCCTTTATTATAATCCCTAGATCTTTGACCCACGATAATGTCTAAATGATATGGCCGTTAATGTTGTACTGGTGGCGTGGATTATTTTTACCTATGTGTTGTATTGTACATTTGGTCTCGTTTACTGGGATCAGTCATTTCTCCGTCCATTTGAAGACATTGATGTGATAGGAGTAGTGATAGGTGATAGGAGTTTTCTTGTGGATTGGTCTAGATTTTGATATCATCGGCGTACATGCAGAAAGTATTATTCGCGTTGCGTGTGATATCACTAGTGTAAAGAATAAACAGTATTGTTCCAAGGACGGATCCTTGAGAGACCCCGCGGGTAATGGGACGAAGGGATGATACATAAGATCCAATCTTGACTCGGAATGACCAATCAGTCAAAAATAATTTCAACTACGCGAGGAACTTACTACGGATGCCGAAATTGAGAAGTTTGTGAAACAGACGCTGGTGGGGAACCTAACCAAACACTTTTGCAAAGTCCAGGTAGATGCCATCACTTAGTTTTTTGTTATCTAAGTCTCTAATCCAAATTTGTGTACAAGAGAGCAAGTTGGTGGTTGTGGATCTGTTTGGGACAAACCCAGTGGCGTAGCGTCAGGGGTCGCTAAGATGCTGAGCATCCCCACGTAAAATATTAATCAAAGAAACCTAAATATTGTACCAATAAACTTACAAGTAATCCGTTGAGCGAAACACGTTTTGTATTAATTTTATGTGATTTCCTAAGATTGAATTCGGCGCGTTATTACAAGCTGGCCTCCGATTGCTTGGATGCTAAAATGCTTCTAGCGTTGCCACAAGATTGCGACGGGCAATGACGCATGCGCAGACGGCGAGGTTCCCCCCTTCCCTCCTCACTCCTCACCAAGAGATACGCGAGTTTCGTACGCTAGCGTACGACTGAGCAAAGTGGCGTATGAGAATTGCCCGTTTGTGCACGAGAGCACAGCACACTTGACGTCAGTGAAATATTTTAATAATAATAATAATAATAATAATAATAATAATAATAATAATAATAATAATAATAATAATAATAATTTATTGAGTCACATATACAATTACAATCGTGTATTGACGAGTCAATGTATATTGGGTGGAGAGAGGGAAGTTACATTTACTGTCCAGAAGCAAAGCAAGGGGCCACATTTCTTTCTCACTTGGGATTCTCTGCTTGGTCGTGGGCATAAACAGGAGAAATAGTGCTTGCCTAAGATACTAATTCTTAATTAATATCTAAGAAGATGAATTCTTCCTTAATTATATTAAATAATATTTTGATCTGAAATGTACGAGTATAAATTCACAAGTGATCTCATTGCCAATCGCGCATTAGAATTAAAACTGAGCCATTGCATAATTTCCTTTCAAGAAGTCTCCTGACATAAATCTGTTGAAGTATTGTAAAATTTGTTTTGATAACATAGATTCTAGAAAACATTAAAGACCATGATGTGTTCTTTTGGCGTTATTGTTGAGCATCCCCAAACACGCGAGTCACGCTACGCCACTGGACAAACCCATGTTGTTCTGGTGGCATGCGATCTATTTGCTGGGCAAAATCTATCAGTTTATTAAAAATAAGGCGCTCCACGACCTTAGAAATAGGGCTTTTAGACTTATCGGTCTATAATTGCTAGAATCCAACTTGTTGTCCTTGAAGATTGGTTTGACTGCAGCTGTTTTCCAATCTCCAGGTAAAATTCCTATGTCAAGCGATTTACGAAAGATGGATTAAGAGGGGCTGCAAGTTCCGTGGCACAGGTATTCAACTGTATAGAAGGGATAGCATCCGGGTCTGGTGAAGAGTTAGAATATTAGAATCTAGCTGAGAAAGTATTTTGTATATGTCATCCGTTTGGAAATCCATGTCTTCAAGGAGATGGGTAGCTGATTTGCCATGTAGAGCTGGTAGTGGGCCATCTGATTCAATTGTGTTGAATTTCAGAAATTCCGTGGCAAACTCTTCAGCGATTAGAATAGGGTCCGAGAAAATGGTCTGGGTGCTAGAACGAAGAGCTTGCGGATATCCAACAAATTAGGATGTCTGATGTAAGCATGTAATTGTATATTTTTGATTTATGATGTATACACCTACTTCACGTATATAGCAACACTACCTCCTCTTCTGTCAGGTCTATCTCTACGGAAGATTGTATAACCATCGAGTGCTATTATTCGGTCTGGAAAGTCCGGGTTAAGCCAGGTCTCAAGTTAATATCATAACGTGTGGTTTGTGGTTGTTCATTTCGACCTGAATTTGGTCAAATGTAAACAAGAGGCTGGCAATATTGGCGTACATTAATTTGAGGGTGTTTCCTGCTACCTTCGGGAGTTTCCATGACGAGATTTACTTGGCTTTCCTGAAATGATTTGAGGGATGCCTCTGACATAATTTTTGCTTATCTGTCATTTTTTTGTACTTTACCAGATCTTTTTTCAGTTGGATGAGAGCTGCACGTTGCGACGGGGTTTGATCGCTTTTCAGCGAAATATCTGTAGGCAGCATTTTTTTAAGTGTCGAAGAATCGCAAGTAGAAGATCTGCAGTGCTGAAGCTGATTCTGAGTTTGAGTTGTCTATATTTATTTGCATATTGTTTGTCAAGTCTAATAAGTTGCATTACATCCAGTTGTGTTTTCAACAGAGAGAGAATGGACGAATCTGTGATTGGGGTTTGTAACGTTGTAGCGGTCATATCAAAATCGTGTTTCTTTTTCATTTCAACATCGTTGCTCTTACTTTCAAGGTTGCCATAAATAATGATGTTTTTCTATCTACTAGCTCGTTCTTGGATTTCTTCTACAGATGCACGAGAGAGGTCTATAGTTTTCGCAGGTGATGCAGCTGAAGCTGTAGTCTTCTCCAAAAGAGTGATACGCTCAGATTCATTTTTCTAAACGAGTGCAGATTTCAGTGTTGGCATTTTCCACTGATTTTAATATAGCAGATAATTTGACGTTGATTTTCTCAACTGTTGTCAACTTCTCAGCGAGAGTATGTACATCTTCTTGACATTTTAATTATTAGTTCTATTTTTTGTGAAACCAATACCGACTCAGATTTTATATCATTGCGAAGTTTCTGTATCTCAGATTTGAATAATTCTGCTAACTCTGAGTTCGTGATCATATTTGATGAGGGAGAAGGTTTACATGAATCCATCAGCTCTACTGGAGTAGTAACGCAGCAATAAAACTGAGTGCAGTCAGTAGAAATGTTTTTGTTTACACATTTGCTGCAGCTATATGAAATACAGAATTACAGTTGAGGCAGTGGACGACATTTTGAGCATTAACATTAGTCAATGGCACACCGTTCATTTTCAGTGGAGTACAGAATTGTTTATTTGAAATGGAAAACTGCATTGAAACAGTTTTCGTTTCATTTACTATTAATTTGTTATTACGGAACCAATTTGAAACATCTGATATCGTACTATTTACGGTTTCTTTATTGCAAAGAATATTTGTATCATCCGCAAAGAGAACTGTTCTTCCGTTTCGAATCGCTAAGGGCATGTCGTTTACGTATAATAGGAAGATAATAGGGTCTAAAATCGATCCTTGCGGGACTTAAAAAAAGTTTTCATCTAACAAGAAAGTATGTATATAACTGGATTTGTTTTACTCCCATCAGATTAGTTCAAAATATGGTTTTATTTGAAAAACAAAAATGACTCCAATATCTCATAAGAGACTTATGATAAAAAGAATACAATTGTGTATCTGAATTCTAATATTCAAGCACCTCTGTGAAAAACAAATTGCAATATTTTCAACCATACAAAAACTGCAGGAGATGCTAGAGTTAAGGCTCTCATCCTATACATTCAGCTTCATTCCTTTTTGTGGATTATGATCATTTCCATTTTCAACGTGAGATATTACTTAATTTTATTATTAAAACATAATTTAAATGACTTTACAATTGATAAATAGAAAATTTAAGATTTTACGTAGATACAACTGTATTAAGATCAATCGGCTTAAAACATATCTAAGTCATTCTTTACATGAAATATTTCCCTCACTTTAATGTACAATGATACTTCTATGATTACATACTATAAACATATTTTTAATTATTTACTCACTGCACTTTTCCTTGAATCAAGGAGTGTAATCCTCGGAAAGTTGAGGAAGTAAAGCTGCTCAATGTTGCAGGGTTGAGATCTTCATCATATAAATCGACGAGACCACTGGCAGAAGGTTTAAGAAAGTGTTTTTCCATATACTCAGCACCTAGGATATAAAATATAAAATTACAAATATCCGTATTGTATTGTTAGAGGCGTACGCTATATAATTCATTTTATCTTTAAATTGTATTTTGGTAAAAAGTTGTTAGGTCCCAAAAGGTAACTGAAATAATATATTATTAAATCTTCTTTGAAGTATCCTTCGTTAAGGTATCGTAACTAAAACGTTTCAGACCAAAAGTTTACATTTTAGTGGCATCTTCAAGATGTCATCCATCGTTTTTGCTATAACAATGTTTATTAATGTGTGTTCTATGTACTGGCATTAGGGATGTGGACTGATTAGCATATTAACACAAAAGTCTAAAATAGATGAAGAATAAGCCACATTTGGCAGCAGGAGTGAATTTATGTACGAGTGTAATGGACAATTGACTCCGGTACGCCCCTCAAACAAGGACAGATGGCAGACGAATAGGGAATAGTGCAAATGGAAAAGGAAGCCTCGACTCAAAAGTAAAGGAAAGTATCTGGTATGAATGAGTCTGTGTTTGTAACATCACTAGATTTTCCTTTACGTTTTTTCCTCAAATAGGTAAAGCATCTTTATGAATCAGCCTTTAGTAAGCATTTCATAAAAAAACTAGAGATGCTAAAACAACACGTCTTTCTCAAGCTATTTCTAACTTTTTAAATTTTCGGAAATTCAGAGAAAAGAATTTCAGATATTTCAATTTTCAAAAAAGAGACTCCGCCATTTTTTAAGCCTACTTTGCTCTGCTATTGCCTATTTCAAGATATATCATTGAGCAACAGAATTCATTAAGGAAAAAAAACTTTATTCAATATTGTAGTTATATAGAGACGCCGAAAACTTTTGAACTTTGAATTCTCGAAAATTCAGAGATTTCAACGAAAATGAGACCAGCACAATTTTGTAAGCGTTCTCTACGCCATGGGAGGGCAAAGTTTAATAATAAAATGGAGCTATTTTTGAAAAAAATTCCAATATGTTGAGGCTTCATTTAAAGTACTCCCAAAAAATTAAAATTTCCTTTTGAAAATAGCAGGACCTCGAGTTCGTTCAGATGGATAGGAAAATATTAGTTTCGGAGAAATTTGAATGGTTTGGGAACTAGCTTTGCCTACGGTCGGGCCGACAATCGTTTTGCCGTCAATCAATTTTTCGGTTTAAAAGACTCACAAAACATGGAGTATGATTATATTACCTGTTAGACGAAGTAAGGAACAATATTTATCCACTTCTTCGTTACCACGGTCCGACAATAGGAGTTTTTCTGTAGGAAAATCGCTGACTTTCGTCGCACGATTACAAGACTTCCTCTTTACTACGTAAGAAGCAGTGTCGGCCGGTACGGATTTCTATTAGTGGTGCCAGTTAGTGATGCGACATCGATTAGAAATTATCGATGTTCAAAATTAAAACATCGATGTTAATAAAACATCGAGGAAAACCATTATGTTTTTAAATATCAATGCGATATTTTAAAACTGGTTTAGTAATCTCTAAATATCATTCGTGGGCAACAAAATTTAATTTTACTAATTCGCCGTGTTTATTAAGTTATAATGAAGATTAATCAGAAAACAAACTAAAAATAATAAGAACAAATAAAAATACTCAGCTTGAAAGCCTGACTGCCCAGAGTAATCACAAGAGGTCACAGCTTCCAGAGTTCGCCGAAGAAGGGTAAGGAAAGAAGAGGGGAAGCATTACCTCAATGGCATACGCCGCCTTTCATATGCCAAACATAAGGAAAGACGTTCGACATACCAGGACTTCGGGGTCATCCTGAGCGAGAGATAATCTACTTGATGAAAATAGTGTCATTAGTACACTCTATGGAACAGAACGTGAACTACTGTGTCAGTTCGATTTTGGCACCGTCTCAACCACAAGAGACATACAAACCAACACAGCGTTTTTATACAGCGTTAAATGGACAGAGACGGTGCCAATTCGTATTGGCTTAGAGGTTTAGGAAAAAGCCAAAAGAGAGCACTGTGTGTTTGAAGAGAGTATTGATAGAACATAGAATGACTCCAAGCTTTACTATATCAATTACTATAAAGAAAAATATTTTCGAAGAAACATTATTTTATACACACATTTGTGGCGGAAAAATTATTTTCCTTCCTTTTTGTTGGTGGTTTCATGGCATACTGACATTACCCTACAAGCTGCCACTGGAATGAAGTAAGGCGAGAATGTAAAACAAAATGTCCTAGCATTAGATCCGCAAGGCCTCCCCACCAGTGACGTTAGGATGCAACGCACTCCCCCAGTGCATTCTATTGCAAGTAGGAATTCCTAATTAATGATTTAAAATAATAAGCAGCTTCATTTCGTATCGTATGTTCTCTATCAAATTAAAGAATTTCATTTTACCCCTTCAATAATACACGTAGGGATCCCTCAAGCTCCCCGCCCTTTCCGAATTCGTTTAACACTTTCATAGTAGATATCCACTTTCGAGACGACCACACAAAGGCACTTTATGCTGATGACACTGATATTTACTCAGAGGACTCACAGCTTCCCAAGGCCATTAACTACTTTCAAGACGCACTGTGCGCTTTTCATGACCGGGCATTTTCATGGAGACTAAATCTGAATCCTTCTGTTTGTAAAGTTAAGACATTCACTTTACAGCACATCAACAACCTCCCACATACATTAACATCTAAAAAATCCATTGAAACTTTTCGAATAAACCATTCTGGTAAAGTGTTACCTTGTATAAATAAAATTAAAATAAAATAGTGGTAGTACAGAATGGCACAGACTTTTTCGAATTAGTTTTCTATTTCCTTGGGTATGGGCTAGCTATTCGGAATTGCCACTTACTCGTGTCAGCTACCATCTATCGCCGCCCGAAGTACATTTTTTGACATTTTCTTAATTTTTGGGTTTTATAATCGTAAAACGGAAATATTATTTTAAGAATATTAAAGAACAGTAAAACCTCGTTTGAATGGCAATTTTCTTTCAAAAATTTGGAGCCGTGTAAATGAAGTTTAAGCGCTACTGTAAATGCGAAAATTGAAGCTCCTTTTCACAGGAATCTTTTATGATTTTGAAAAACTTCATTAGAAGTCATTTGAAGCACATTAACTCACAAATACAATAGTGTTTACAAATTGTAGGAAATGTGCATATTAAAGATGTGAGAGATCATTAAAAAAATTACATTTGTGTAATTAAAAAACAAAAAAATACCACAAAAATGAACTTCAAGTCTTATTAAAGAGTGCAATTTGCACTCTCCGTTTGAAAAGTTTGAAAAAATGGAGCATATGTGACAAAATGGCGTTTAGGCTTTTCTGAAAATGTGGAATTTTGAGCTAGTTTTCATAAAGAATGGTTGAGTTTTCGAGAAATTTTATGACATTATTTAAAGCACTTGTATTCATAAATGTAATAATGTGAACGACGCATCGCGACACCGTGATCACTAGAGACCGGGAAAAAATATTTATTTTGAGACGTAAAAATATGTACATAGATATAAGTCTCCTCGACTCCTGCACGGCGCGACAGACCCCTCTCTCACGCCAAATTACCATCACCACGCACAGCACGATACTCTACCGATTTGGCACGCCCATGCGGCACGCCCACGGCCCCGCCTCGCCACCTTCCGCCCCCACACAGGGCCTCCCTGACACAAAAGTGCATCCCAGGGATGTTCTTCGCGAGTCACCCCCCCCCCAACGAAGGCAGGAACACTTCTACCACCCCGCGCTTTATCCCTTGTTTTCGGGGGTCGTCAACTAGAACAGTCGAGTTAGGGAATTCGGTAGCACTCGACCCCTGAGGGACATCATAAAATCATCCCTGAGGGACATCTCTGACATCCCTGAGGCTTATCCCTGAGGGACATCATAAAATCATCACGAAGACAGCGGACTGGGCGCAGCTGCGCGCCACTTGGGAAAAGCCTTATGCGCCTTCGAAAGCACAAAGGCAGACCAATTAAAAGCATAGTTAAGAAGGTTCCAAAGCGGAGGGATAGATTTGGGTGAATTGACGGAAAAGACCCCTGGAAGGATCTAGAAGCCCGATGAACGATCCAATCAGCGGCAAAACATCACACACATGACAGCACAGAATTTTCCAAATGGAGTGGAGATAAGAAAGCGAGGGGGCAGCAGGCAGAGAGCAGCGTTGGGCCCTTGATTAGAAAGACTGGATCTGAGCACTTGTTTCAAAAGACTAAACTTGAGAAGTTGATTTCAAACAATTGACCTGAGAACTTGATTTGAGAGATTTGAAACGAAAACTGTAGGAGTCGAGATGATTTGAATAACGGCGGAGCCATCTCTGAACCGCCGTGGGACATGGCATGGCCAGTACCTGCCGGCCTAATTAATCCGATCGTCCATCACTCATTTAATTTGAATTAATTCAATGTGACGGATCAGTCGGACAGGCACCCATAAAGCATCCAAGAGGTGTGCAGTCCGTTCTAACGACTGCATAACGCAAAGGGTGACGTGTGACGGTCTTATCTTGCGCATCGTCATCGTGACCCATCACCTCGAGAACGATCGTGGAGGGCTGCTGTTGACGACCCAGGTATGTGAAACGGAAGCACGAGATACTTCTTGCCATGCGAAGCTTCTTTAGCCATGCTTCGTCGGGACCCTACTGCCGGAACTGAACGGTAACTGCTCGCGAGCGTGCAATCACACCGAAGTGAGGTAATGAAATCATCACCACATCTTTGTGTATTCGCCCGCCTCCATTAAATTAAATAACAGTTCTGGACTGGAGATTGTTAAATTGAGAGTGAGAGATTGAGAGAGAGAGAGAGAGAGAGAGAGAGAGAGAGAGAGAGTAATTTCAATTGTATCAAAGACTTTTCGAAGATTAACAAACGTGTTGCCGCCACTTCGACGGGTTACACTTTAACAAAGTACCATATTTGTGTATTATTCCAATAACTAGTTTAGACAATGCATTCCTTCGACCCAGAAATCCCCGACCCTGTGGTTCTCAATGCCGGAGACGGATGGCAGACATGTAAGATGCACGCTTGGCGGCCATTAAGTAAATTTAGCTACATGTGTGACGGTCCCCCCTTTTGTAGTGGCTGATCACCGGGTCGTTTCATTACATTTCATATGTAAAATATAAATACATTAATTATAAAACACATTTACTTAATACGATATTACATTTATCAAAAAGTTCCAAAACAAATTTTAAAAATTATACAAACGTTTTAAAAATAATTTGGAAAGCACAAGTTATGCAGATTTTGCACCATACAACCTTCCTGTCAGTAATAAAAGCTCTCAGAATGGTAGTTTAGCAGCCAGAATAGACGCACTAGAAGCCCTCGTACAAACTGGCGATATCTAAGACTAGAAAATAATCACTGCAGCATGCAGCTTTCTCATCAAAGTGGCAATCGCCAAAGTTTTTCGGAAATTCAGGTTAAAGATAACGAAACTCGGCGTCAGTGGTACTTTTCACACCTAAAGGTGAAAATGATGTCAGTCGCTGACGCAAACTTCCCGCCACTGAGATAACTGAAGCCGGCGCTCCGGACTGTAAGGACATCGATCGGGTCTTAAAGTAGTGCATCTCGTTTGGACAACCCCTCAGTAATAATATAGGACAAAATTATTATTTAAAAAAAATTCATGAAAATATATAACAGAATAAAATTTATAAAATAAAAAAATATTTGATTGAAAATTGATAAAATAAAACCATATTTTGTGAAAATAACAAAATATGTAAAATATGTAATGTAGTACTAAATATGTAAAAATATTTAACAAAAATGGAAATTGTGTTAGGATTTCATCAAGATCACAGTTTTGAGAATGGTAAGTAAAACAAATGTAATTACATAAAAATCCGGTCTTTAGTGATCACTCCGCACCGCGTTGTGTTTGCCGTCGACAACGGGATATCAGGAGCTGACACCAGCCTCAAGCTTCTGCTATCGACGAGGCGATGTCACCAACACCACGAATAGGTGAAAAAACAATTAAAGAACATTCAAAGACGTAATCATTCTGCGCGAAGTTCAAAGGTTAAAGTGTGTCATTTACTAATTTATTGTGATGCAAGCGGGCCAAGAGCAGGCCACGTTCAATTTTGGTTAAATTCATCTTTTTACTCTGCTGAAGATTACGTTTAGTGATTAATGTACCTATTTAATTTTGTACGCGCTTTACCCGTTCCTTCCATCATTCATTAGAAAATAAAAGGTGAATAAAAATTAAAATTAATGCCTCTCTACCTTGACAGAACTAGATCGGAAGGTGGTAGATTTGACTACTTGAATACATATTACTTTAATATTGTAAAATAAAATGTAAATAATCAGGCTTTTGACTCTTAACATATACTGACATTTAACTTTCGCTTACCTACAATACTGGAAGAAATTCATTGTAGATAATATGCTGATATTGTCCTATTAAAATTTTTCGAGCTTCTTGATACAATGTTTCATCGTCCCATTGGGGATTTAATTGTGAAAGTTCCTGTGCCAATTTATTATGAACACGGAGAAATAATATTTGAAGAACTGCTATTTGTGGGACGACATTCACTCGAAAATCTCCTAAAAAAATCATAAGTTGTATATAAGTTTGGTAACTACCAAAATATTCTCACAATAAAGTACATACATTACCTGCCTTGTAACATGTATTTTCGGCCTTGGTGGGTAGAAAGCACTGATCTTTGGGATTATTTGCATTAGGAAGAAACTCTCGATTTCCCATTTTTTGCACTATCAAGGTTCCTCCTTGAAAAGTTCTTAGGGCGTCTGCTTCCTTTTTATTATTTCCATAAACAAAAGATACGTCGAGAAGATGATTCACCAGACTAATCTAAGCAAAAGTGATACACTATTCATATTGACAAGCGACCTTTAGCAGAAAAAGCTACTCAACTGTTGAGCGACACATTAAAAAACACTGAAAAATTTCCTTTTTCTCGAATGACGCTGCTGATGAAATCAGGTTTCCCGGTCCTCGATGTTAAGCTGGAGTCTTTCTAGTTTCGAAGATTAATTATTTCACATAACAGATTGCAACAAACTGAAATGTAACATTAGATTATTTTGTGCAATTAGGATCACAGACAAGGCTATATAGTAATATGGTTTGGTGACATTGCTCTAACAGATTAAGGAATACCATTGAAGTGTACAGAGCAATTGGTAACAGGGACATGCTACACATTCGGAGCAACAAAAAAAGGTTACAAAAACCGAGCACAAGTGTTTATTGAAAACGGCATCTGTCTGTCCGTAGGTCCGTCGAATCGTCGGCACGTCGGACCGCGTCAGTCTGTCTTTGAGTGAGGATGTCTTGATTCCGAGCGCGACATTAGTCCCATGAATTTAGTGCACACTCTAAATTCATGGGACTAATTCATGGGATGTGCATTATCCTGAGAAGTGACGATGTTCCTTTGCCTCTGAAATTTAGGATCAACCTCAGAAGCACATATTGACTAGCGGATTATTCTCCCCTCTCCCAGCGAGGCACTGTCCCAGCCAAGATAAATTCTAAGCTCCCGGCTGGACTTGTGTGTGTGTGTGTGTAAAAGGGAAGAGGAGGAAACAAATACAAAGAGGAAATATTGCACGCGGTTCGAACCCTGTATGTTAGGGTGTTCCAGCATTCTCCTGATATGAGGGGAGAAATCACGGGAAACAAATAATCAGAGTTGCGAACCATTAGAATTCCCCTTCCCACTGCCTTTGTGATTAATATCTAAAATCCTGACAGCAGTCGAACAATAGGATCTCCTGATCAATGATACTACAGAGGCATGGTCATTGAGCAATTGCAGTCTCTTCTCCGTCTCTCCGTCCGCCTTTCCCTTCAATATATTTATTTGTGACATTTGCCCCTGATTGCACTGTTTGGCAGGTACATGAAATTTTCTGACGGTGTGACTTGCCAAACATCAATGCGTAGCATGTTGCCTACCAATTAGGAGCGAATCGTATATGTGTAGCTTCGTTTCAGGATTTCCCATCACCTGTACAATGGCAAAAAGTTATTATCTTCGAACCCGCTATACGCTCTTTCGAGTTTGTAACATTTATTCTAAAAGGACATTTATTCTAAAAGTGAAAAATTGTAATTAAAATTTTCTAAAAATACGCAAATTAATTGATCCTTCTAATAGGACGTGCTAATAAAACACTCTAATATAAGCACTATAATATAGCATTAAATTAAAACAGCTACGTGTTTTTGTCGTTTTTCAATTTGTGCAAACATACCTGTTCCCCCGCTGATCTGGTACATCCATTGGAATGCGTGTTTGAGTCCGTACAATGGGCATGCATCGTTTTCCCAAAGGACCAAAGAAGTGATCATTGTCAGGTAACGGGACGGACAGACATTCTTTGGGTAGGTCAGGCGTAACTTGGTCGTCTGGAGAACAGCAAGTGAATCGCTCGCCATCTAAAAAAGAAGAGATTGATCATAATCACAATGGGAGATAGATAAAATGCAATCCTTCATATAATAAAACCAAGTCCACGAAATTATCGGCTTGTTACTTAAGAAGGTATCCGCAAAAATCAGAGCAACCATTTGTACTTTCTTATACCTACTACGTAGCAAGAGGAATTAATGTAACGCAGCAGGAAAGAAGTGTAGATTTTTCTGAAAACACGTTTTTTGTATCCCTAATACCGAATAATGTAGCTGCTCCTTGACACTCATTCATATCTCTTAACTATTTTATATAGCGCCCCAAGAACATTTTCAAGGTTTTTTAAAAAATTGCTCCAATTTTTTCTTTAATCTTTTGCTCGAAAAGAGCGAATCACATTAATAAATTTGGCACATGTCCTCTTGTCGGTAAAATCTCCGAGTTTTCGAAAATTGCAAAAGTTTGGCCCTTTCCTACAGCTACCGTATTGAAGGTGATTTTGCTCTCTGCTTCTGCCCTCTGCCGCGAAAGCTAGGACTGTTCGTAACACCGCGGCCACTAGGTTGATTCACATTGCCACATACGAACACATACTGTTGTGTAACCATGTAACCACATTTAACCAGTACAAATCATTATTTCGCATTACCCGCATGACTGAATTTGTGAACGCATATACGTATCAGCATTTGTTTGATATAAAATATGGCAATAATAATACTGATAATAAGTAATGACATTATTTTGCCTATGTGCTGAAGATAGTATTTATAGATTGAGTTAATGGTATCGTATTAACACTGTGTTAAAGGTTTTTACGCAGAGTGATACCCTTCATATATAATACACTTGGGATATTTGATGGTTATTGAAAATTCATAAGAAGCCGTCGACACAAAACGCTGTATGTGTGCTACTGCTGAAGAGGGAATTGCTCTTCAGTCCTTCATCTTGTCCCTATTTACATGATTGCTTTTGACGAACGATTCCGCAGTTTCAAGAAAGCGTGCATGTGCACTGCGGTTTCCGCATTTCCGAAAAGCAATACTGAGCATGCATCACTAAACCTAGTTCGATTAAGTCAGATTGTATTCGCGCATAACTCAATAACCATTGATCCTGTGCCCTTAAAGCCAGTGTTTCGTATAGAGTTTTGTGAGAAGAGACGTACAGTGAAGTGACGGGAATTCAGCAGAGAAGAGTATTTTGTACGAGATATTTTACCTATTTGTGTAGTACGATTGTATGCTTGTACATTTTGATCGTCTTTGTAACCATTGAATGTGTATCTATCAAATAGTTAATTGTAACGTGCCAGTGCATTTAGCGTGATGCGTTTAGCGTTTAGCGTGTTAATTGTAACGTGTCTGAGTGTTTATTTTGTAAGTTTTTAAATTTCTTGTATAAGTTTCAGATTAATAAGAGCGGGAACATCGGTAAACATGTGAGAAAGATGAAGTCGTAGGCTTCCGCGGCCGGAGTCATGTGGATGATCTTGGCTGTCCGGGTGACGCCGCGTCAGCCAATCGTACTCGGCCCCCACTCATATGTAAACCCGAGCGCTGACCACCCCGGCGCAGAACAGCCCTGAGGAAGACCACGATAAGATGGTCGAAAGGTCGGCAACACAGACTGGGACGCAGCGTCACCCGGACAGCCAAGATCATCCATGTGAGAAAGATATTCGATCTATTTAAAAAACTCTTCTTGGCTGGAACGTGTCCTCTATAAGGGGGAAGGTACGAGACGTACTTGCTCAAATGGCGTTCCAATCCGGAGCGGAAGGGGGGATGAAAGTGTGAAGAGAAAAACGCGCGTGGCCCGTGACCCGTTGTAGGGGGCGCTACTCCCGCATTCGCCCGGACGTGATCAGAACTGTCACTCTACGAATTCTAGCCCTACTATGGCAACAAACTCACTGATACAGGAAGGAAATTCTCGGCACTGCCTGGAATCGATCAAGCATTCTGACTGCAACAGCACTTCTCTATATATTACGTCCTCGTAAAGTTTGCAACTACCTGCGAATCAACATTTTTCCTCTATTTACTTTGTATTTAACAAATAAATTAATTTTTATACTTCAACGTGCTCTTTGCGGTTGTAGAAAATTCGTTTGATCATAGGTTGGCGATCTCGCCTTTACTGGGTCTCAAGTATTAATAAATTATAGATATTTCGGAAATATTTTCTTCAGCAAAGCAACATAACCACGACATTTTTTGAAATGTGAAACTAAAATTTTAGAAATATTTAATGTTCTCACCGTTTTTGGTAGTCATGCATTTTAAAAAGTGTCGTTCTTGGTATACTATTTTTTCTACAGATGGAGTGATTGAAAACGTTTACCTTCCTTTCGCAGCGACGGACCGAGTGCAGAGTCGTGGGCAATCAGCTGCCCAAATTGCATTAGAAGCAGAGTGTGTCGTGGGTCGTCCAGTTCCCTGTCTTCCAAAAGCGTCGTTCGCAAGAGACGAGCATTGGGGAGCTCCGAGCCGTCTTTTGCTCGTCTCGGAGTCCAGATACCTGCAGAACAAAGGATTCTTCACTTAGGAGTATAGGTTATGTACTTTATTATTATTATTATTATTATTATTATTATTATTATTATTATTATTACTATTATTAGTCCTCTAATTCACGACTAAAGATGTTATGAGTCGGTTGAATGTCAAATCAACTCTAGGTTGTAACCAGTTGCCTAAGGAGCAGATCTGAGTTTTTTTTGATTGATGATTCCGGGAACGTTAACAGCTAAGGTCATTGGTCCCGTAAGAGTAGAGCATGTTTTTTCTCGGGAGGTAGCGGTGATCTTCCCTCGCTGGATCCAGCGCTGATCTGTTGGCTAGTGGGTTTTCCTCAACCAGTATCTCCCACCAGCGGGGCACCGCCCCGGCTGGGGCAAGCTCTGAACTCTCGACCGGCCACCCGGCAGATGTTTTAGAATACTGTAAGTGTACGTAAGTGTATGTAAGAGTACGTAAGGAGTGTGGATAGGGCAAGGAAGAGGAAGGAAAGATCGCGCGCGGGGCTGTGGCCCGTTTGTTGTGGTACTGCTCCGCCATTTACCTGGTGTTGATCGGAGAAACCAAGGAAAAATACCGATCAAGGTAGCCGATTGCTAAAATTCTCCCCCAGACAGCGACCTGAATTCGACCTAGCTATGATTCTAGTGTCGAATATCCTGCCACTGTCGGGGCTCGAACCTACAACCTCCGAGTCAGAGGCACTGCAGTGACATCATTTAATGACCTGAACTATCTCTCTCGGTAGCAGATCTAGGGACTGTCGATACTTCTAAAATACTTTGCGGAAATGTGGACTGTTACCAATACAGCAGTCTTTTGAATGACCTGGGAATTTAGCCAAGTTCTTATACAAATTTTGCTCCGATACTATCGGGACGACTTCTACTCTTCACATTCGGCTGATATCGATGTCCAAAACTCTTGTATTTAAGACATTTCTCTGCTTCCTTGGTTACAACGTTTTGATCACACGGCACAACCACATCTACAAGAAGACACGTTTTCCCCCTCAAATCTCGGACAACAATATCCGGTTTGTTTGCCACTATCTTTTTAAAAACTCTTCGGTCTTTGCTAGAATTGTCAAGATGAGACAATATGATCAATGGTTTCTACTTTTTCCTGGCAAATGTGGCATTTATCATTTTGGGGAATTTTGAGAACCGCTTTATCATAATGTCGTGTTCTCAACGCATGATCTTGGACAGCTATTAAAACTGCTTCCAATTCTGGCTTCGTTCTTCCCCGCTTTAACCACATAAATTATTATTATTATTATTATTATTATTATTATTATTATTATTATTATTAACGGTTCATGGCATTATTAGCCAGCACCGCAAATGACTGTCGTGTGTCAAGTCATTATTAGGCTACCCTCCAGACGTGAATGCGGTACACGTTTTCGTGTTGCGGCGAGCATGACAATAGTCACGCAATTATAATAGCTGCAACACCGAGGAGAAGAATAAAAATACGAAGGAGCAGGAGGAAGAAGAGGAGGAGACGAAAAATGAAAAGAAGAAAAAAATATGTGAAGAAAAAGGAAAGAAGAATGTTTTGACTTAGCCCAATATAATGTGTCCTATATTTACTTAAGCACGCGCGCGCCGGGCAGCGCTCACCCACGAGACCTTGTAAAGTTAGTAGTGGCGTAGCTTCAGGTGACGCTAAGATGCTGAGAACAATGTTGCGAACCAAGGAGTACAGTACGTAAATAACCGATAGCATGCGATAGTGGTTGCTACATTGTTCAAACGAGTTTTAGCACAGTTTTTGTCACTGCTGTTAACGGCTCTTCTACGTAGAGTATAGACGACGCTAAGAAGCTGCCCGCCGGCGGGAAGCAAAGTTGTCTCCAACCAGGGATACCTGGTTGGAGACAACTAGCAAGCTAACAGGTAGCTCGGCGCCGGATCCCGCCATCCATCGGGAGAAGTTCATTGCCACTTCCCGCGATAAAAAACAAGCACAACACGAACGGGACACACACCGGGAGAGATGACTCATCAACTAATGTCACTGCAGTCCCTCTGACCGGGAGGTCCTAGGCTTCCACTCACGACGGTGGCAGGATTTTAGACACTAGATTGTCAGCTAGGTCGAATTCAGTCGTTGTCTGGAGGAGAATTCTAGCAGCCGGCTGCTCTGATCGGTAGTTTTCCTTGGTTTCTCCGATCAACACCAGGCGAATGCCGGAGCAGTACGCTAACAAACGTGTCACGGATCGCGTGCGATCTTTCTTTCCTCTTCATTGTCCTATCCTCACCCCTTACACACACACACACACTTACACTAACATGCACTACACTATCACACATGTCGGGAGACCAGTTGGGAGCTTAGAGCTTGTCCCGGCTGGGGCGATGCCCCGCTTGTGGGAAATACCTGGTTGAGGGGAAATCCCGGTAGTCGTCAGTAGGTCGGCGGCGGATCTCGCCATCCAGCGGGGAAAATATCACTGCCACCTCCCGAGGAAAACGTGCACCACACTTACGGGACTTAGCGTCCGGAACCATTAATTAATGAATTGTAGAATGACCATGAATGAATAACCATGACCAGAATAACCATGAATCAATGAATCTGTAGTTGACGCGCCCGGAATCACGAATCAATCAATCAATCAATCAAACGTACGGGACTAATGACCTTAGCGTCCGGAACCATTACTCAATGAGTGTCTCACCGTCGGCGTAGCTGGAGCGCAGGACCCGCGCGAAGGGCGAGCCGCTCATGCCCCACGTGGGGATGCGCAGGTTGTTGCAGGAGGCGTCCAGGCGGCGGTACTTGGCGCGCGGGTCGCACGCGTCGGGCCGCAGGCACGGGAAGGGCTCCACGGCGGTGGGCAGGTGCGTGGGCTGCGCGGCCTGCACAGCCCCGCCCCCGTCGCCCTCGGCCCCGCCCGAGGCGCACGACGCCAGCCCCGCCATGCACAGGAACTGCGAGAACAGAGCTGCGCCAAGCACACGCATTACGGCTTGAGGGCGTTTGCTGCTCATGCTGCGACCTTTGGTGGTAATCGTTTCGCTGTCCTTGCCCATTTCGGGTTGGAATGATCGTTTCGCTGTCCTTGTCTAGTTTGGGTTGGAATGATCGTTTCTCCGTCCTTGCCTAGATCGGGTTGGAATGATCGTTTCGCTGCCCTTGCCTAATTTGGGTCGGAATGATCGTTTCACTGTATTTGCCTAATTCGGGTTGGAATAATCGTTTCGCTGTACTTGCCTAATTCGGGTTGGAATGATCGTTTCTGTCCTTGCCTCACTAGGGTTAGAATGATCGTTGCTCTGTTTGAAATTCGAGTTGAAACATTAAAGATAACCGTTTAACTTCTTTTCAAATTGGAGTTCATACGCTCGTTTTTAACATTTTCGCTTTTTGAAACTCGGGTTGAAATGTTGACAGATAACCATTTCATTGTCCTTTTTTAAAACAAGAGGAAATGTTTGTTGACAATCGTTTCACCCTATCGGAATTTGACATATAACGTTTGTAGATAGTTTTACGGCTATTTTAAATTTCGAGTTTGTACGCTCATTAATGTCCGTTTTATCTTCTTTCAAATTTTGAGAGAAAATGTTGATAACCGTTTCATTTTCCTTAAAAAAACGATTATTGATAATCTTTTCACTGCCTTTTGCAGCTGCGTGTTGAAACGTACGTTGATAGTTGCAATACAGCCTTTTGGATTCAAGTTGAAATGTTCGTTGATGGCATAAGTGTTTCTCTTTGATTTTCAAATTCAGATTGAAATGTTTGGTTACTGTTTCACAGTCTTTTAGGAAAATTAATTTGATATTTTTCCTTCTTTGAATTCATGTTTCCTACGGATCCTTCCCACAAAACTTAGTTAACAAGTGATAATTCAGGTTAGAGGAAAGGTACAGAAAGGTAGGCAGGCTCAGGAGAACATTAACACGTTCGTCGCATAAAATAGTGTCCGCCAGTCAGTCGAATGGCACACGACTATTCTGTATGCCGGGGAGCACGGCGCATTTATTCTATCGAGCTTGCTTCATTCGAAAATATATCGAAAGATTAAAATTTACATTGTCGTCTACTTCGAATATGAATAATTTTTATGCGTTCTTTGACCCATTAAGTTGACAAGATCGCTGCATTACCATTAAGCGAATTTATAGGGCTAAATATCAAGCTTAGTTAGAATATCATTGTTACCATTTGAAAATCCAAAGCTGTAAGATTAAGTTGCGTATAGTCGGCCTATTTCTGTCAAGAATATTCCTCGTGCGGACGCTGCTACATAAAGTTGAACAGATAAATAATGAGATCTCACTATAATATCATAGTAAACGTAATCATCTCTACCTCTTGTTCACGAGTTAAATGAAAGTTTAGCGATTGGGTAGACGCGCTTCATAAATCATTCACTACAAACTGATCCTTAATAAATCTAAAAATAATGTTCACGCAACAGTTAACTTTTACGTGATATCGACTACATACTATATATTCATGTCCCCAACAACTGGAAATTGGTTTTCACCTAATGACTTTGTGATATGAAAGAGGAAAAGTGGCGTTTCCTGAGAATTCTTCGATGTTGGTTATCTCCTGCGGCGACGCGTTTTTCACTAGTTTCATAAAAGTAGTACAATGCGCCAGGAAAGTCTCTTTGTAGAGGTACTTTGCTGGTGAGAATGCCAGCAACAGAAAATGTTTGTAGCTCGACCTGCAGTTGGGAACCATGGAAAACGTAAATTGTGAACTCGCCACAATCATAACAGATGCTGGAGGCGTTGTCACCTTCACTTGTTTCCCAGTGATCTGGTTGCTACCAACATAAACGCAATTTTTAGTAAATGGCCCGGACTCGGCTCGTTGCGGATACACAGGCGCACTATATGAACTTGACTAAATCAACCCTCATCATTCATGGTAGATGTATGATAGTCCTGCCAAGGGTGAACACGTTCGCAAGAAATAGCATCTCACAGTCACGATTGAACAATATTATCAATTCACATTGAGACTTGCTTGACCTCCTAAACCTAGACATGATAGTAGATAGATTTATTGCAACCAGTGACCGTGGCTTGACTATTGCAATAAGTCAATGGTCAATGTGGTATGGCAATGTGGTCCAGGTGGTACAATCAGCAACACGAAATTTGTATTAAATGAAATAGGTTAAGCTAATACGGTATTAATTATGTCAATTTAAATATTTTTTCGTGTTGAATATTTTTCCGAGTTTATTGGCAGAAAATTTATTGAACTTACAACACTTCTCGCTTTAAGGATTACGGATGGAATTCTAGTTCCCACAAATAATTACTGCTTTTGCGTGAAAGTTAAACATAAATTTAATATTTCAAACCATTTTCAGTTGGAAATTATTATTTATGGACTGAAAGAGTGCTGTTTTTACAATTAGCGAAAACAATCAAGAAAATCAAATGACGAACAAAATTCCAAATCGAAACAAAGATACAGATAGAAAGTAGAAATTCAATATGACTGATTTTTTTACTGTTTATTGCTGCAAAAATTGGAAGTAGCATGTAAAATTGTAATCCCTTTGACAGATTTGACAGTAAGTAGTTTTCGTTTAAGCCTTACAAGGAAATTCCCTGATTCACATAGATAATGGTGTTGTTACTTGAAGACATCTTAAAGTCAGGAGATAATAGTGTTCTTTCTTGAAAATAACTTAAATGAATTTAAATTATTGTAATGCCATCATAATCACTGAGATTGCCACCAACACATATACACGCCACTAACACGTATTTGGGAAACACTGCTGTTTCGTATACTTGAAGTTTCTGCGATGTTGATCGCTATTCTGTGAGATTTATTTATTTATTTATTTGTCAAAAAACAGTAAAACTGTATACGACATGTGGGAAAAGAGATTTACCTGCGCACATTTTCTTGAGGGCCGGAATTTAAAAAAAAATTCTGCTATTACGAATGTCCCTAGACGTTAGACGTACCAGGCTGGAAAATTACTTAAATTCCATATTTGTCATCATTAACGTGCTTCGGAATCCTTGTGTTCTCAATTGAAAAAAATGCCTTAATATATTTTCCATCACCGAATACAACTCTTAAATACCAGCAGGCGTGCGTAAAGTTAGTCTTATATTAGTACACTTGAAAATAATAACGGGACTATGAAAAAAAATCTTATGCATGACGTCACTGTCATAGTTCTCTTGCTTGTTATACAACCATTGACAATTCACGGGGCGACAAAATCTTCACGGGGCGACAATTCACTTCGAGAAAAACCATGAAAACTGGCAATTAAATATTCGTTGGAAAATTAGTGCGCCAGGAAAGTCCCTCCGCACCGAGCCGAATCAGGACCTCCCATTAAAAGTTGCATTTATATTCGAAACTACAAAATCACTGAGAAACAAGTGAAGGGGCAGCACTTACAGTATCTGATAGAATTGTGGTGAGTATGCAATTGATATGTTGATAGAAGATGCAACCAGGTCGTGCTATCAATACAATTTCAGTTGCTAGCACTCTCACCAGTCACTGGTGCCACTGCGAAGAGACTTTACTGGCGAACTATATAAGTAATTTCAAATGGTCATAAAAATATTTATATTTCGCGAGTGAAATGATTATTTCTTGCATAATGGAGATGAACGTCATTTCGAGACCGTTAGGACGGGGATTCGAAATCAAACCCTCTCAATCTCGACTGTGAAAAAGATTACATCAAGCACTTAAGATGATAATTACTTTCTACGATCGTATACTGAGAGATTTTACTTCTTACAGCTACGTATGCGTGAAGTTAGACTTTTCATAAGACATTTGAAAAACGTGACGTCACATCATAGCATAAAAATATATTTTTTCGATTACCAAGAAGAGTAGAGATGCAACAAATTTTGATTCGTTTTATAATAGGTTAATTTATGATATGTTTATAAGATCGTGGAAAAAATGTTTATAAATCGTGAGCGAAATGGATTTTCTTGCACGAACTCAATGCCATGTTTTCTAAAAAACGCAAATCGTTAACTAATTTAGATATATAATCTTTAAATATCTAAATAAATCTTCAAAATCCAATAATCTCACGCACTTAACATAAAAATAACTATTCTAATCTCTTGAAGCTTTTGTACACTGTAAATCTTTTCCATCGAATACAATACGATTATGTCAACGGCAATGATTAACGCTGTATTTAAAATCGAATTACGTTTTCGACAAAATGTAAAGCAGTATGTAGTAAGAAATATAAACCAGTGCCACCTCTTTACACGCTTTCAGGTGTATCCATTTTCAGTGCGCTTGTTTAAATGTATTATTCGCTTCAAATGCATATAATGAATATTCTTATGAGGAAATAAAACAAATGTCCTCTTAAAAATGACACATCTATAACTCACCCATGCCTTTCCTGTCTGCAGTTAACTATGCCAAAACCTCCACAAGCCTACTCTTGTTAAAGAGTATTCAAATACTTCTAGAGAAACCCCGCAGTTGCTAACTTATACAGTGTGACACATCCCCGGATTGTTCTCGTAAATTAGTGTTCAGTGATAACCTACTAAATATGCCTATCAGATACTGTTGTTTACAGTCACACAATAGACTTTCAAGAGAAGAAAGTGTTTAGACGGCAGGCGGGCTTGAAAACTCGTCAAGTCGCGTGATTGTTCTTATTCAAAACATGAGTTATCGCAGTCCCTGTTAATCGCTAGACAAAAAAATACATCGCTAATGTGGAAAGCGGAGGAAAGTTGAACTGGCATAAGTAACTTATCGTCAAAAGGAAATCCGACGTTTTTGCAAAGTTTGGCCACTGATTCGAATTATCTACAGTTAAAAACCGGAAATACGGCTAGGGACAGACGATGGTATCAGTTTCTTACCAAAAATTATGTAAATGTGTGAAAGAGATGAATCTGTTCAGAAGGTATTCGGTCCCTGTAATGAATGCCTAGCCTTCGTAGTTAGTAATGTTTGTATTTATTTAATTGTAAAAAAATACCATTTAAAATACTGAATGTGATATAAACCGCTCGTGAAGAAATCGAATCACTGTATGAGCATATGGAGAAAAACATATTTGAAAAATATGTTGACAAAATGGGACAAATTGACAAAATGGGATAAGAGGACAAAATGGGCTAATTGGACAAAACGGGACAAAGGAGACAAATGGGACAAAGGGATAAATAATATACAGGTACAAATGGGGCAAGGGGATAAAATGGGACAGGGGACAAAATGGGACGAAGTACAACACTGGCCAAGGGGGACAAAACGAGACAATGCGGATGTCGGGACAAAGGGGACAAGGGGGAAATGAACCAAGGGGCAAACGCAAAAGGGGACAATGAGGCCAATGGAACAAAAGGGACATGGAGACCAAAAGGAACAAAAAGGACAAAGGGACGTTTATCCAAATATCCATGAGCACTGGTAAAATCTAAACCCAAGAGTCCGATAAAATATTTTTTTTGTATACCATCATTATAAACGACCCTTTTCGATACCCCGAATCGTGCATAATCCAGTATTTTATCGCACGCTGCATGATGTCATCGCCATTATTAAACGCGACATGACGTCATGACGAACTTCTACTGTTCACAGAAAGACAGATCTGTAGAACTGGTTTCAGAAAGTAGACTGTATTGAAATGTACCAACAACGTCTCGTCATAGACTCTCACGAGATCGTTGGCATCATTCATCTAAGATGGTTATAATCGTGACCCGTTCCGAATTTATATTAAAATTTTGGGCGTCAGGAACAGGTTACGTTAATTAAAAATGACCAATGCTTCCACAGCTAATTTCAACCAATGTATAAATGTCCGGCTAGCTGGGTCAATGGGTCCTGTTATGGATAATCGCTATCGCCTAGATAGCCGATTACTTGATCTACCAACTGTACAGTATGGCGAGGAATCTGAAAGGGAATAATTATCTATTTCTAACTATTTAACAATTTTGATTGACTAAATGAAAATCTTTTCATTTCCAAAAGAAAAAAAATTCAACAATTTATTTAACAATATTTACAATTGTTTAGTCCTTAGGTCATGACCTCGTTTTAAGATATATATCTTTTGTACTGCAGTAATTATTTACCGTCTTGGTCGCCGACGCCCCGCAGTCTCTTCTCACTTGAATGTAGGCGATCCCAAGTTCCGCTTCTCTCTTCTAATCTTGCGACGTTGCCGACGCGTCCAGCCCTCACTGACTAGAATATCTACCGGTTCTTAACTGGTATTCAGAGTTCCTAGTCTTCCCCAATTAGTGGTAAAATATTAAAGTCCAAAACCGCAATATAAGAAAAAACTTTCAAAGTCCTAATCGAACTTCCCGTTGCACATCAACTTCCAGATTCCGAAAAACTATTAAGTCTCACTCGAAACTTACAAGTCCTACTTCACTAATGTTGATCTCGCGAGCGATCTTTACTACCCGACGACCACTATCAGAATGTCCAGTTCTCCCTGTTTTTTCGCTCTCAACGCTTCGGAATCCGTCCCTCGTTCCTCTTTTAAAAAAAAAAACTACAAAATTTGACAGTCTATTCTCCCTTAGCCAATCCATTCATCTCTTATCAAACCAAGTAGCCACGCCCGCGACAGTCATTCCTTTTCAGACCAATCACACATTATTTTATTTGTCTATCTAGCCAGCGCCTCCATCTCTTCAAGGCCTGAATGCAGTTTGTTGACCTTGCCAACCACTGCGCCGGCGTTGCTAAGGCTGTATATCGCCATTTGCATACCCTTTTGTCCAACCCATTTAAAGCCAATATTATTAACAAAATATTATATATTTTGGTATATCACAGTATATTTCAATAGTTAAAATAAATATTTCTACAAAATATTATTACTCTACCTACATTAAGAGATATTTCACATCATCTGCTTCCACTAAAAATTTTCTCACATCATCTTTCGAAAATATCATAGATTTTTCAGCTTCATAGCCGACATTAGCTTGTTCCATATATAACTGAACTTTGTTATAAGCAGAGATGTCAATTCCATCTTTAATTTTCAGCATAGTCTTCAATTTTTAATGACTGCACCACAAAGATGATGCCTTACATATTGCAGACTTCAAAATAACATAAATTAGAAAATGAGAACTCGACACTAGTATTAATCATAAAAAGTATGACAAACTTACCAACTCAGATATATATGCCAGAACAACTGTCTCGCATATAATATTTACATTATTTGTTTCCATCCACTTCCTAAATTTTATATATTCCTTCTCATACAATGCACTCGACTTTTTAGGTATTAAACTTTCTTCTGCCTTCGAGGATTTTTCTAAAACTACCATTGGTAACGACGCCATCTTTCATTCGAATGCGCGCGTGAATCGGCTCTCCGCTGTCACAGTTGGGACGTCATAATACCAACGTCCATGTTGCCAACTATAAAACTTTACTTACACTTACTTCGTTTCATTTATAACTTTATAATGATGTTATACAAAAAAATAGCGTATGCAACTCGTTTATAATGTTCCTTTTTTGCACTCATAAGAAAATAGTCTATTACTAAACTCACTCCTTCGTCGTTCGTTTAGTAATAGACTATTTTCTTATTCGTGCAAAAAAGGTCAACATTATTAACTAATTGCATAAACTACTATTAATGGACTCTCGAGCATTTTAGGGGCCGTTGCTAATGAGCTAAGCGCGTGTTTACCGTAGTAATTAAAAAATGTTGTTTTTAATTAGTGTTTAATAAATTAACTTGTTAAATATATGAAATAATAAATCTGAATTCCAGTTGAACCTATTTTGATGTTAGCGTTATTTGATTCATTTCATAGAGTTCTGCTTTACAAGTAATGATTGTAACTATTTAAGGTAAAAAAAATAATTTAAAATTTAAAAAAATATCAGATTATTGTTCCACATGTGAAATTACGATTACTATTTTCTTGAGTTCTAATTTATTTTTCAATTTATTACTACTGTTTTTCCCTATCAATCCCATCATCGTGCCCCTCCCATCGCTGCGGACCCTCGAGCGATCGCCCAGTCTGCCCATACCTAGCGCCGGCAATGATGTTCAGACTTCAAGTTCCACAATAAACACTACTCAAACGTAAATCCCTCATATTTACCATACTTCTGGAAATTAAATGGTATTTAAAACGATTAATACCCGAAAAACCCGAATGCAATGACGGACACGTACTTTTAAAAAAAATGTTTTTACATAGTTTATATATCGTCGCATCGACATTAAGGTCATTAGCGACTACAGATAAATACATTTTACAGTTACAATACGAAATTTAGAACCATATTCGTTATTAATAAACAGTAAGAAAATACAATTCAAGCAATTCATTACATATTCTACAATACATACATTACATAGAATACATTCAATGCAATTCCTTCAGTACAATACAAACAACATTGGTATAATAAGTAGTTTCTCCAAATGCAATTGTAAATATTGATTTCCTTAACGAAATCTTTAGAAGAAGAAATCTTAGAAGAACTTAGCAATGGTCACATTTAGGAGGGTTTTTTGCCAGTTACTAAGTGAGTATGTGTTAATTTAGAATGTTCTGTTCTCAGTCTTGAAATGACAACCTGATCTTTCCGTGAGAATTCTTTGAAGAGTTTTAAAGACAATATCTTCGAGACATTTTTGTGTGTTTCACTAGCCTTCATTGATTTCCATCTTTCGAACAAGATATTTTACATTTGATTAAATAAATGTTTCCAACAGTTCTCGAATGTATTCGAAATTTCAAGAGTAACTGCAGCAGTTACAGGAATGGTCATTTCTACATCGAGAGAAATTACGCAGTCAATGGGTTGAGGAGTGTGATCCACGCTAAAATTATGTTTTTTTCTTACAGTGTTAGATCATAATACAGTAATAGAATACGATGATTCCAGACCATGTCATACGCTTTTTCGATATCAAGACATATTGCTAAAACATGTTGTGTGTTATGGAAGGCCTCTCGGATGACGGTATCAGTACTTATTAGATGTGCTGAGGTTGAGTGACCTGCTCTGAATCCGAACTGACTGTTGGAAATTATTTTATTAAGGTCAAGAAACCAAGTCTTCTGTAAATAATCTTCTCCATTATCTTGCACATATTGCACGTTAGGGAAATAGGTCTGTAATGATATTTTGTTTTGGTCTTTTCCAGGTTTAGGAACTGGGATAATTATAGTGGTCTTCCATATTTCGGGGAATACATTTTTTCCCACATTATGTTATAAATTTGGAGTAGAGTTTCCATTCCAGCTGTATGAAGGTATTTTATGAGGAGATTAGGGATATTGTCAGGGCCGGGTGCAGTATTGTTAGTTGTTGCTAGGGTAATTGCGATTTCTTTATTTGAAAAGGGATCATTAATATCAGGGTATGCTATTAATTCTTCACGTTTTTCTATTACAGTTGTTTCCTCTTGTCTATCTTTAGTATTGTAGTGTAAATTGTATTGTAGTTGTAGAATGTCTATCTTTAGTAATGTAGTTGTAGGAAGAGTCCGAAGAAAATTGAAACTTTTGCAAGTTTTGAAAATTCAGAGTTAACAGTGAAAATGGGACCTATGCCACCTTAATAAGTGTATTTTATTGTATTATTACAGGAAATTTAAAGAAACAATTTGGAGCCGTATTTGAGAAAATTTTGAAAATGTCCGGGGGGCTTCATGTAAAGTACCCCCAAAAATTAATGAATGTTTTTCAAAATCTCAGAGCTTCGACTCAGACCAATTGGAGAGGGGTTTCTTCAATTTGGAAAAAATTGTGTGCATAGTTTAGGCGCTAATGTTGTTCACATACACTACGACGGACGGACATTTTGGTTTCAATCGGTTATTCGGTATCAATGACTTACAAAATTGGAATTCTGGCTACATCACGTGCTAAGGAATTTTTTTCTTAATATGGCAACAAGATTTATCCACTTTTTCGTTACTTTTCGCCATTTTTTCGCGCAGCATTACATAACTTTCCCTATACTACGTATATTACACCGTATATACGTACGTATACGGGAAAGTAATTAGTGGTGCTACAGAATGGCACAGACTTTCCCGTATTAGTTTTCTATTTTCTTGAGTCTTCGCTAGCTATTCGAATTGCCACATACACTTTCTTGCCAGCTACCATCTATCACCGCCAAAGTACTTTTTTTGGACATTTTCTTAATTTTTCGGTTTCCTATTGGTAGAACAAAAATATTAATTTTAGAGTATTCTAGAACACAAAAACATAGCCGTAAATGGCAATTTTCTTTTAAAAATTATGTGCTGTTTAAGAGAAAAGGGCGTTTTAGCACTACTAAAAATGCGAAATTTGAAGCTCATTTTTACAGAAAATTTTGAGTTTCCAAAATACTTTATTTGAAGTTATTTGAAGCACTTACACTTACAAATATAATAATGTTTACAAATTGCGGATAATGTGCATATTAAAGATGTGAGAGATCTTTCAAAAAAATTACATTTATATAATTTTTGAAAAAAACAAAAAAAATAACTCAAAATAAACTTTAAGTCATATTAAAGAGTGTAATTATCACTATCTGTTACAAAAGTTTCAAGAAAAAATTTGCAGCTATATATGAGAAAATGGCGTTTGAGCGTTTCTGAAAATGCGAAATTTTGAGCTACTTATCACAGAAAACGGTTGTGTTTTCGAGAAACTTTACTTGACATTATTTAAAGCACATGTATTCGTAAATATAATAATGTGAAAAAATCGCCGCTAATGTAAATATTATCGACGTGAGAAACATGTGAAAAAATTTACATTTTTGTAATTTTTGAAAAAAAAAAACGAATAGAGAAGTATGGCTTTTATGTCATCTGATATAGTACATTTGCCACTATCCCTAACAAAAGTTTAAAGAAAAAATTTGGAGCAGTTTTTGAAAAAATCTTGTTTTTGTAATTTTTTAAAATTGCACATATTGCACGCAATATTGCACGAAAACTACTAAAATTTTGAGAAACAGTTACATGACCTTTATGAAAGAACTCAATATGCAGAACAAATTTTTTTGAAGAAAAAATCTCTATCTTCAATTTTGTAGCTGGAGAAAGACGCCGAAAAAATTCAAACTTTTAAAATTTTCGAAAATTCAGAGTTATCCGTGAAAATCGGACCTATGCAATCTTAATAAGTGTATTTTACTCTATTCATACAAGAAATTTAAAGAAAAAATTTGGAGCTGTTTTTGAGAAAATTTTGAATATCCCCGGGGGGCTTCATGTAAAGTACCCCCAAATTTTGAAGAATCTTCTTCAAAATCTCAAAGCTTCGACTAGAATCAGATCGAACGGGGAATATCCATATTGGAAGAAATCGTACATATGGTTTAGGCGCTAGCAGTGTTCACAGACGAACAGACGGACGTTTTCGTTTCAATTGGGCTTTCGGTATCAAGGACCTAGAAAACAGGGTTTCTGGCTACACCACGTGCTAGGGGATTTTTTTCTTAATTTAGCAACTGGTTTTATCCACTTCTTCGTTATCACGGCCCGGCTATTAATTTTTTTCCGCCGAAAATTGGCCATTTTTCGCGCAGCATTACATAACTTTCCCTATACTACGTATATCACTCCGTGTATACGTACGTATACGGGAAAGTAAAAGTGAATTAAGTTTGTGAATGACCTGCCAGACAATTTATTATCAAAGGTACGACTATTTGCAGATGACTGTATAATTTATCGAGCTATTGAATCAAAAGTAGACGAAGATATTTTGCAGGATGATCTTGATTGACTACATTTGGGGGCGGAAAACAATAGCATGACAATAAATAGTTCAAAAAGCAAAACCATCACGTTTGGTAGGGGCCGCAAATATAGTGAGACTGAATACCGTTTAGCCAACGAAAATATTTCAAGAGTCTTGTCTTGTAAGTACCTGGGAATAATTTTTTATAGCAAATTGAGTTGGGAAAATCAGGTAAAATCTGCATGGAGATCTTTGCATTTTACTATGCGAATACTAAAAAAGAGTACTGCGAAAGCGAGAGAATTAGCTTACTTATCTCTAGTTCGCCCATTAATGGAATTCGGGACGGCATGTTGGGACCCTTACAGAATCTCACAAACGAAATATCTGAATAGAGTACAGAGATGAGCGAGTAAACGTATTTTCCGAAGCAATAAGAAGAAAGTAGAATGGGAATCTCTTGAAATCAGGAGGGTTAAAGCAAGACTCTGTGCTTTGTACAAAGCGTATGCCGGTTATCCAGCGTGGAAAGATATCCACAACAGGCTCAGTAAATCCACATACTTTAGTAGAGGGGATCACAAGCACAAAATTCAGTTCAGGCCACAGAGAACAGATGTTGGAAAATTTTCCTTTACAAATAGAACAATAACGGACTGGAATAAGTTGCCTGCGACAGCCTTGGAAACCTTTCCTCAAGGTGTTCAAAGATTTAAAAGTAAATTAACCAAGATATTTAGTAAGTAATTTAGGATTATTAAAACAGTTATTTTATTATTAATTACTGTTAACATCATTAGTATTGTAATAATTATTAAATGCATTACTTTATTAAATATGTAATTATATTTTAAGTAGTTTTCGTATTGAAGTGTGGTGACGTGTTGTGAAGTGAAGGAGAAAGAGAAGTGAAGTGCAAGTGTTGTGAAGTGAAGTGAAGTGGAGTGGACGTCAGTGTAATAAAAAATTGTGTATTTATTGATGTAAAATATCTGTAGAAGACCACCATTAAATGTAGAGTTAATGTGGTTATTGTTGTTAATGCCTTTATTGTCATCATTGTCATATTACTATTATTAATATTACTGTCTTAAAATTATTTTAAGTTACATTGTATTTAATTCTTAATTATAATATGTAAATTTTAGTGTTCTGCCACCAGGTTGCATAAACCTATCTGCGGAAATAAATATCTATCTATCTAAGTTAGCTCTTCGCTTACCTTGGATAGAATCTATCTTGGACAATGATTCTTTTAAATTGTTATGGATATTAATACTTGAAACTTAGTTGTACCATGATTGTGCTTTACTTTCTTTAATAGTTCTTCTTGATATTGCTCTCATCTTCTTATATTTCATTTTGTTATAGTCGGGATTATGTTTTTGTAGCGATTAATGGCTTAGCATTTTTATGGAATATTTACACTCATCATTCCACCAGTGAACACTTCTTGTTTCGTTGACATTCCAATTGATTTATCCGATGCTTTATTAATTATTTCTAAAAAAGTATTTATTATTGAGTCTATATCATTGTTTTCTTGAAGAATATTTACCTCTGACAAATATTTGCTTATTAATTCTTGGCAGAGCTTCCAGTCAGCTTTGTTGAAATTCTATCTTGTGATTGGTTGTTGAGTGCTGATGGTACTGGGAGAAAGGATAATGTCAGTGAAAAAAGGAAAGTGATCACTGTCATGGGGATTATCTAAGGTGTACCAGTTACACTTTGGTCCCATATTCGCAGAACATATAGTGAGGCCAATTGTGCTGGAGGTACCAGAACTCATGTTTAAGTGTGTTGCGGCACCACTGTTTAGTGAGATGAAATCCTAGTCTTCTACTATACATATACCTCCGGAGTCTGTCTTTTTTGATTTCCATAAAATGTTATTGCTATTAAAATCTCCTAGTAGAATAAACGGGTGAGGTAGATGATTAATAATTGATTGGATCTCTCTTGCATCAAAGGAATAACAGTTAGGTAGATATACGTTGCAAATGCACAGTGAAATTGGGGCGTGGATTTCAATGGCTACTACTTCTATTTCAGAAAGAATGTTGATTTTTGAACAGAGTATGTAATCTTTAACGAATATAGAAACTCAACCACTGGCTATATTGGAAGAAGTCCTGGTTCTGTTAAAACATTAGAAACCTTTTATTCGTCCTGAACGTTTTGCTTTAAGGTTGGTTTCTTGTAAGCAGATTATGTCTGGTGAGTAATTTTTACATAACATGTCCAACCTTTCAAGTCTTGTGTAAAATCCATTTACATTCCATTGTAAAATTTTCATCAGTGTATTTGTTTTCAAAACTATTTGAGAGATCCCTTGGATTTGATCACTGCCAAACTTTTATCAAGGAGAATCAATGACTGAGGGTTCTAAACTTGTATCGGTTACAGTTTCTTCATACTGCTGCAGTGTTCTTTTCAGCCTTTTGGTGATTCTAGTAAATCTTTTTATTGACCTTTCATTATATGTCACATTCATCATTATTCATCATCATCATCATCATCATCATCATCATCATTAATCCTTGAATGTCTTTGGCATAATCTATAATCATTGTATCTTGGCTCCAAATGTTTTTTTGTTTTTTTAAAATTCTGGCCCTCAAGAAAATGTGTGCAGATAAATCTCTTTCCCCCGGTGCAAGAAGATCATTAACTGAATTTATTGGGGTGTGTTCTAATGAAGGTGGGTCTTCTGTTACATCTTCCTTTTTTTCTTCTGCAAAGGTGTTTTTACCCTGTAGCTTTAGTCTGACTGTTACTGATTAATACATCACCCTGGGAGGACTCAGATGGAAGTTTTCTTTTGTTTAAAGGAGGAAAGTTATCTTCATTAATTACTGATGTTAAGTCTTGTGATTGTCCCGGTGACTTTGTATACCTGCTACTACAGTGTATTTTCATTGGTTGCTGGATCTGGCAAGTATTAAGATTTTTCCCTAGTGAAATTAGTAGTCTAATGTTGAGTAGAAGTGTTAGGAGAAGGCCATTGTCCAGCTAAGTGCCGTGTTTGGTGACAAAACATACATTTTATCGGTTGGGAAAAATATCCTGTATGTTGAGCCATCCTATTACACAGTAGTGGATTCAGTTAGTCGACCTACATCTTCAGGGGAAACATACACTTGTCTGCGAAAACTCATAATGTGGGAGAACCCCTGTCCAGGAATGCTAGCTTTCACAAATGAAATTTTGGATGCCAATTTGATATTGTTTGTGGTGAGTACATTCTCTATTACTGAGTCTGGGATGATGGGACAAACGTTAGAAATAATCTTTTGGCCTTTGTTAAAAGTGGTCTCAACTTCAGTTCATGGGTTTTATTTTTTATAACTGTATGGTAGTTCGTGAGGTTGTCAGCTATAGTTTGAGAGCTCAGAAAGATACACACTCTGTTGTTTGCAATTCTTGATATAATTAAACCTTATTTCACTGGAGTCAATCATATCAGATAGACTATTTAATCTTTAATGGTAAGATATTCCTGTGAGTTGATAATTATAGTCTGCTCATTAGTGGGAAACACTTTAGCTGACATGACATTTACGTAAGTTTTCAGATTTGGTTGGGTAGATACCTCAGGTGGCGCTGTTGAGGTTATGGGAGCCCCTATGTCCGAGGCCTCCATCCTTAAGCAGGGTAGCTGCTGCACTGGCTGACCATTCACTTGCTTTCAGACACTCACAACTCGTGCAAAACGAGTATTACCACTAATTAAATGTCACTAAATTCACTGTCTGAAAGACAATATGATACTAACAACGTTTCACTGGACGCGATCGGAGCACGATGTGTTTTGGTCGGCTGCCTCAATTGAACTGTGGACACGTACTTTGATTTGTCGTACAAATGAATTATGACCAAACGCTGTTGTACAAAGTCATTTATTTGCATATTTGCGACATCATTTGCATATTAGTTGTACTTACATAAATTATAAAATTTATATTTATATTGTAATTGGAATAAATTATTTTTAAACGCTAAATTATCATATCATGTGAGTAAGCAATATTCCTGTTACATTAAAGCCGATACAGCAACAGCGATTAAAACTATTTGAACGCAAAATAAAACTTTAAACAAATTCACTCGTAACTTCACTCGACTGCGTTATTACGATTTTCTCTGAGTCTGTCTTTCTCTCACACGCACACACACTTTTGGATTGCCTTCACAAAGGAATGATTGTGTCGTCCGTGTATTTCTGCCATGTGTAAGGTCTAAATGCATCCTAATTCAATGCTGGGACGTCACAGAAATCTGCTGTCTTGCTCCGAACCAATCCGATGAGCAACGGTATAGAGTCCGACACGGTGGCCAGCGCAATGTTTCAATAATGGTACGAAAATGGGGGGGGGAGGTTCACTTAGAATATCGATAATTACGTTTTTAAATGGTAATTATTATTTAGAATGTTAATGATTCAATAACAATATGAAGGATTATATAATAGAACATACATTATTGGTTTTTTATTACATAACTTAAAACAATATCCGACTGTTTATCATAACCAGTACTGTAACTCCACATCCATTCTTCAATTAGATAACATTATTTTTTGGAAAAGACAGTTTTCACATTTTATAATTCAGTAATTTCACAATAATATTTTATACATTGGTATATGGTATAAGGAATTAGTTCGTTCTGAACAATAATTAATGTTAACAAATAGGTTTCCGTTAGGGATCACCAGAGAGAATTTTGACCCAGGCTTGATTATTTTTGGTGGTACTGTTATATACCAATATATCATATATTTAGACAGTAACATTGCTGTAAATGGGTTGGGTTCAAAGGCTATGCAAGTGGGAATATACAGCCTTAGCAACGCCGGCGTAGCGGTTGGCAAGGTCAATAAACTGCATTCAGGCCTTGAATATGTGGGGGCGCTGCTAGACAGAAATATAAGATATTTTGGGATTGGTCTAGAAAGGAAATGACTATCGAGAGCGTGGCTACTTGATTTGATAAGAAAATGGATGGATTGGCTAAGGGAGAATAGACTGTCTACTCAAGACGGAAGTTTGTCCGTTTTGTTAAAAAATAAGAATGAAGAATGGATACCGAGGCTTGGAGGGATAAAACAGAGTGTAAATGGACATTCTGATAGATGCCGTTGAGTGAGGCGGATCGCTCGCGAAGTTTAATATTAGGGGAGTGGGACTTGTACGTTTGTCGTCAGAATCAATGGTTTCGGACTCTGAAAGTTTGTGAGTGCAGCATTTAAATTCACTTTGGACTTTGAAGGTTTTTTATATTGCGGTGTGTTTATTTTGAACTTTGAACTTTAATGTTTAACCACGCAGTTGGGGAGAACTAGAAACTGTGAATATTAATTAAGTAAGAACCGGTAGATATTCCAGCAGTGAGGGCTGGGATTCGTCGGCAGCGTCGCAAGATTACAAGAGAGAAGCTGGACTTGGGATTATCATCACTCAAGTGAGAAGATACTGCGGGGCGCCGTCGGTCAAGGTTACGTTCAGATAAGTACTGCAGTACAATGGTTTTCTTTTAAACGAGGTCATGACCTAAAGGCATAATAATTGTCCATACAAATTGACAATTTTACTTCACAAGTGAATAATTGTTAAATTTTCTTTGGAAATGAAAAGATGATTTTTATTTAGTCAATCACAACTGATAAGTAGTTATATATATAATTATTTCTTTTCAGATTCCTCGTCATACTGTATAGTTGGCAGATCAAATAATAGGCTATCTAGGCGATAGCGATTATCCATTACGTGACATATTGACCCAGCTAGCCGGACATTTATCCATTCGTTAATATTAGCTGTGGTATATTGGTTGTAATTATCAATTATCGTAACCTGTTCCTGGCGCCCATAGTTTTCTATAAATTCGGAACGGGTCAAGAATATAACAGTCCTAAGGTAAATGATGTAATTTAAAACGGCACGATCTCGTAATAATTTATGACGAGACATTGTTGGTATATTTCAGTACAGTTTTGATATTGTAATCCTCGTGATTTTCAGTATATTTCATTAATCTTCAATCTGCAAATTCCTTTAGTTATCCCATGATTGCGAACTATGTCAATTCTCAGAATTTACTTTAATCTCGCAGATTTCTCTGGGTCACAAAGCTGTATACGCATATGTAGGTTGGACTTTTTAACATACGGCAGTTCTTTTAAACACACTAAACGCTTCGCCATTGTTCCATTATCTAGAAAAGGAAACCTTTCTTTCCTAACAGAAAGAAAATTAACGGGTGCAGATGTTTTCCACTTATGTTGCCTGAAACACCGGCAAAAGCCCACTGCCAAGATTTTAGGTACCAGCGACAGTCGTCTGTCCCCACTCCCTCCCCACTTTGCTTGCACTGCTTCTCCGAGTGCGTTATCTCGGAGGGGAATAAAGCTGCAACGTCATTTCTTGTCCAGTTGGCAATCGCTGGTCTAAATCGTCAGGCAGTCACAGATACGCTATCGACTTACCGTCGCTTCTTGTTACGAAGAAAATTAAACATTTTCTCAACAACAAGAATAACAATTTAATGACAAAACTTCCATCTCACAGGTTCATAAGTCGTATTAACTTCTCCAAACACTAAGAAATTATGTTGCTAATCTCATAAGCAAATCCTGCTCAAAACCCATAATCAGTGGAACCGAGAATCCCTCGATCTAGTCTTCACGATCTCACGAAGTATTCTGCTTGTTTATTCAGGATCTTCTGACATGATACCCCGTTGCTAGGTGTAGATAAATGACAGTAACCCGCCAAGTTAATCTGTATGTCAGTGTTGTCAAGGTTGATGCCACGAGCGAGAGTCCGTGGCACGAGTGCCAACACAAAATCGCCCCTCCACGCAGTTCATCACCCAGGCACCAGAGACGATGCCATTCGCTATTGTAAAACGGCGGGGTTACTAACTAGTTTCCTTTCCCGCCACTAGTTGCGCAGAGAGGCTCGTGGCATGCTAGTGCCACAGGGCGTGCCACTGCCACCAGTAGAAGTCCTTGACACCATTGCTGTATATTCTCGCTGGCAGGAAAATGCGTATGGGTTGTCTGTTATTATAAGGAGTATCGCCGAAGAAACGCTAAGAGATAAAACCACACTTCATTTCCAATGGCACTATTATACCAATGAATTGAATGTATGATATCTGCAACTTTATTAAAGTCAAGGTAACAATCTGTGGCTGTAAAGATGTCTTTTTGGCGCCAGTGAGGATTAAATCATGTTATGAGTGAGAAAGCATTAGCAAGACTGGTCTAACACCATCGACTTATCGCCGACGACGTATAGGAATATGCTTTATACACAATGACTCTATTAACGAACTTTACATAGTTGGGATTAATTTCGTAATACGTATTATCAAAATGCAAGTTTTCTAATCATCCAGGTTGAAAAGTAAAATGTAACTTTTTATTGTAATTTTTAAAATTCTTTTTTTTAACGTTTTAATGGTTTTGTTAAAAGCCATTGTGAAGCAATGAAGATTTTTGCTGATCAAGAAAATTACAATTAAAAACTTTAAAAACATAATGTTATATTTTACTCATATCTTAATATCGTCTAGTTGAGTTTTGAGGCTATCACACGCAACCTATCTTTATAAACGAGGTGTTTAAAGAAAGAGTATTTCGTGGATGTGTGTCGAATTGCAAAGAAGCGTTTCGGGGCCTTAAAATCTGGATTTTGAGGCTAAAAGCCTAAAAGAAAAACGGTCCTCTCAGAAAAAGAGGGACAAGATCTCGGTCATTCTGTTTCATTTTTGCTTGTCCGGCGCTTCTCGATTCTACCTCACCTGTTCAGGCACGTGCAGAATCTCCAACTGTATGTGAAATGACTTGATATTCTATGCGATTGACTGACGTATTATTGCGATATTCTATGCGATTGCACGGGTGTAACTCTTTGCTCGGTAATAAAGTTAAATAATACTGCAAAGACTAGGGTTGTACTTGCCCAATCCTGTATTTTCGCATGGACAACTTTACGTAGCCTTCTCAAGAGTATAAGGCTTTTCTAGTATTTTTATGACTATCAAGGAAAGCGAAACATTGCCAAGGAAGATGGTACACATACTTCAAATGTTTCAAAAGTTGTGAATTGTTTCTAGAACATCTGTCTATAAAACTTGTTAAGGCGGCGATATAGCTCCTTTTTCAGATTTGGGTTATTGTTCAATTTTTTGGGAGAGCGGTCCTAATTTTAGTTAGCGGCGAGACGAACTTTTCTGCTATGCTCGCTCGCTCGCTCGTTTGATCTCTGAGTCTCACACGAAAAGCAATGCCTTCTTTTAATCTGTATTACACAAATTTGCTCATGCAATGCGCAGGTTCCCGCGAAAATATGCCTTCTCTTTGAAAGGCTTTCTAAAAGGCGATAGGTATGCCAACCTTGCTAAGTTAAACTGTTCTCATGGAACGTTAATGCGAGCGCACTGAAGATCGTTCACTGGGCGGAGCGACTACTTTGAAAAACCTGTTTCGCTGTTTGAATTTATGTGAATGGAATGCTGTCATTGGTTAAAACGGAGCTTGAGTGTGTCTTTAATAATTTCCTCTGCACCAGAGGGCCTGGGACGGAACCCCAGCAAGTGCTGCCCCCTGTCGAAGACAGATGAAACTATTACGACCAGAGACTAGGACGAATGCAATTTCGACAGAAAACAAAGGAATTTTATATACCCGCTCTTTTAGCGCCTTGCGCGCGGTTTTGGAGGGAATTTTTTATAAGTCCGACGCGGTACGTTCAAAATGCAAATTCTGAGCTAGCAATAAAGGGCCAAAGATGGTTATTAAAAACCAATCTCCCGCCACGGCGCCAAATATGAATGAATAAGAAATGTATGTGCCAACAAACTGAATAAACGTTTATTGAAAATTTGTTTCAAACATCAATTGCATTGTTTTTTATTTTTATTTGATATTCTGTAAGTACATTGGAAGTTACCTTCACGCAATTTTAACCCGTAACTGGTGAGGTCATTTTTTGTCACGTAACTAGTGATGTGGGGACTACACGCACCCCAACACAAAAACCTGCTTAAAAGTGTTGAAATAATAAAAATGTCTTTTTTGGTGATATGAACAAGAAATATTATGCATTATTATTAGGATGATTAAAAAATAATTAAATAAGAAGCACTGTGACATACCAAAATTAAGAAATATTTTAGTATCAACCAGAATCACTAAAAAAGTACTCCTCTAACTATATTGGGAATCAATACACAGACTAATTATAAAATTGTTTTTTGAGGACCAGAATCTGATTAAGGACGACCAATTAATCAAATATTATGACTAATACAAACAACCTCAATTTAAGTAACTTTCCATAGTTTCTCATTCACTATACAATTTCCGTATACTACACGCTCTCCACGGTCCTCTTTTCACCACTGAATTCGCTTTCTTCCGTATCTAATTGACCTTGACCCATTGCTCAAATCCTGGGTCACCTCTCCTAATAATATCCGTTGAAGCATCTATAGTTTTGTGAAATATAAAAAAAATAACACGGGATAAAAGAATACGTAATCGGTGAGCTGGGGATTGGTTTTACCCCAGGCTCCAGAAAAAAAAAAAACAAGTTTCTGCTTATCTTCAACAATGTGACCACCGCCGGGTTCCCAAAACAACTGACTTCCTGAGAGGTGCTCAGAAGCATAGGCTCCTTCGCGCATCCGCTTCGGCCATCCGTATCTTTCAAAGTCTGGAGTACTAACAGCCACCACATCACCAGTTACGGGTTAATACAAATAAACACGTTTAATTAACAACTTTTCCTCTTAATATAGAAATGGAAGGATAGGGAGGAGGATGGTGTTTAACATGCGAGGGCTCCTGCACGGGTATGCTCGACCTCGCGGCCTCACTTGATAAATCTTCAATTTCGTTATGTAAAATGATACTTATTTACGAAGTATGTTACGATACTTTTTTCGTAAATAACTGTTGCAGCAGATCAATTTTTGCTTCTATACCGAACTATAATACTGTGTTCTGGTGAGAACCAAAGAGTAGTTTATGGTGAGAACGAGTAAAGGCTGCGGCGCTTAGTCTGCCCCCTTCCAACATCATTCATCACCATCAACATTATCAAATAACACATTGGAAAACTTTTTTATTGTAGAAACACAATATGATTAAAACAGTAAATTAATATTATCAAATAATAAAGTGCAAGTTGGGGAAAAAAGTACTTCCTTTTCGAACCACTTCAAAACATTTCTTTTTAACACATTCTTGACACAAGTAAAATGAATCTTGAAAACCCGTAGTAGGGAATCTTGGGTTTCAAAATTTAAATTTCAAAAATGTGCATGCAGTGAACTTTTAAATACGCCCGTTACATTTACTTGCACCAGAGGCGACGTTCAATCGACCAAATGACTTCTCAATACGGCGTTAGAAGGAAGAGGTTCATGTAGAGGACGGGGCAGCCGCCTCCGCCTCAGAGAAAGTGGTCGACGGGACATAGGAATCTGTTTCTGCGAGCGCCGTCGGGCTGGAACCGGTGGAGATTGTGGTGCCAGTGCTGGGGGTCGGTGGCTGGGTGGGATGTGGTGGTCACGCTGGCGGCTGTAGTCGTGGCTACACAATGCAAAGATTTGATTTGATTTTGCTTTTTTATCAATTAAAAGTAAAACAATATATGATGTTTGGGGGAAAATTACAATCTGAGCGTTTTCTTGAGTTTCTGAATCTCTTCTCCGCCTTTTTATCAATAAATAGCTGAATTGTGAATAACTTTTGGCTCTACTCCCACTTAAACTACCAAAAGGATAACTCAACAAAATGTGTTCAAAGTAAAGCTACATTTATTACCAGAAGCAAAGCAAGGGAACATCTCAGCATTTGCTCGATGTTTCAGGGAAACTGAAAACCTGATTGAGATGGAAGTCATTGTGTTATTTGGTATTAATGAAAGATGTATATCGTGATATCATTTAACCAGAACAGGAGTTTATTCCCATACAATACATACTTCGTGAAATCACCTGACCACCATACATCTCAAGAAGCATGTACCTAGTAACCCCCTTAAACTGTTCAGTGCGCCGGGGGAGCACAACAATATCGGGTGACGCTGTCGACGACTTCATTCACTGACATCTCCATCTCATCACATTGACCCATAAGCAGAAGTAAATATTTGCTAAAGGTACATTAAGTATTTTTGAAATTATACAAATCAAATGTGAACCAATGCATCCCTATATAGTATTTGAGTAAGCTATTATACCGTGCGTGTGTGGAGATTTCCGTGTCTCACGGCTAGTCCACTTCCCGTGCACCAATCAAGACGTATGAGGTGTCATTGAACGCGTCTCGGTGCCCCGTTAGGGAACTGATAATTTGTTTTTCAATCCGGCCATAAGATTCCAAGAAATTGTCAAAAACGTGTTTTGGATCTACGATCTTCGTATTACGGGAATTAAACCAACGCCACTTAAATAGATCTATGCAGGTGGCGTTGATTAAACTCCATTATTCCGTGGTTATTTTCAGTCCACAACACCGTAATTTTGTTCCACGAGGATGACAATACTGATTTTAACAAACGAGAAAAAACTAAATGAATATCGCCCAGCAGAATGTGCTGTAAATTTTGAAGTACTATTCATTTTCATATCACTCAACGTTTAGAGGTTATGGTTTTAAGACATTTTACAAACTTGACTTATCTGTTTTCATACATTTTAATGTAAAATACTAAGCAACGTTTACCAATGCCAAAAGAATGTCAGTAATAAATTCTGGACTAAATTCGACATAATTAAAATTCATTGACAGTCGAATTTATAATAATAAAACACCTATCTTCGCTTGAAGACCATCATACACCAATTTTCTAACATTTTCTAAGACGTAGGTCATCAAGAAAATACGACCATGTACAAAGTATACATAATACGAATATGAGATCGAGCATATCAAATTCCTGTCGTTTGCCAATTAGGCAACCCGCTTGACGGTGGTGCGTTACACGGCTTCGGGTAGCAGTGACTGCTGCAATAGTAGGGAGTTGAAGCTCGGCATAGCGTAGAGCAATCGACTGCACTGTTGAACCACTACTTGCATGCGCAAACTCGAAACCGAACTCGAAGTGATAGAGGAAACCGCTAATCCATCGGATTTAGCGGGCGACCTATAATAGGGAGTTTGTGCACCCTCGAACGTTACAGCAATCGAAAGCACTATCGATCTCTGCGCATGCGCAAATCAAGTTTTGCATCACTTGTGCATCTGCGCATGCGCACAAGATCGAGGTTGCAGTCGATTGCTGCCAGCTAGGGGATGTACAAACTCCCTATTGCATGTCAGCGATCATGCTTCGAGTATATCGACTTTGTTCCCAACTCTGCCGTCAGTGTGTGCTCTAAACAATACATTCTCATGGTGCAACACGAAGCTGGTAGTACTCATCTATACACATAATTATCTACACTACTAGCTTCAAGAAGTTTCCGGAATATTTTGTTTTTGATTTAATATGTTAATCGATAGTCAATTTTATTTATTGGATGTTGGTAATGTTCATGACGTCACTTCAATAAAATTTTAATATTCGTAACGATTGTTGGGTTTTCATAGCAACCGGGTTTTGTTGTTCGTATGTATTTGTTTGTCGTATTTGATAATGTCGGCTATAGAGCATTGCTCTAACAAAGTTTTGTCTTTTATTACAAAACTATTCGCCATAGATATTAAGAATGCTCGAAGAAGCGTATGGAGATGCAGCAATGAAAAAAACAAAAAACAGGTATATCTGTCATAAACGTTTCAGTTAAGGTCACGATAGCGTGAAAGACGACCCGTGGAGCGGCCGACCAACAATTGCGACAAATGAAGCAAACACTGAGCAAGTACGCATTGTTACGAGGAGTGACCAGTGATCTCAACATAATACTCTAGAGCTCACTGGGAGTGACCGAAGAAAGAGTGTTGAGAAAATATCGGCAGAGGTCGGAATTTTAGTTGGAAGTGTTCATACAATTCTTCACAACCATATAAACATGCGTTACATATCGCAAAAGTTGGTTCCAAAAATGTTGTCTCGTAAAAACAAAGAAACAAGAATGATTTTTGCTGGCGATCCGACAAGTATCAATACATTGATGATCAAAAAATATTCTTTGAACAACATAATTGCTGGCGATGAAACTTGGTGTTGTTTGTTTGTCCTAGTGTCTAAACGACAGACATGCGAGTGGAAATCCAAAACATCTATGAAACAAAAATTTCCTAAGGACACTAGCAGAGGCAACATTATGCCGGAAGATTTCTATCATGCACAGGGTCTCGTCCACTACGAATTTATTCCAGAAGGTCGTACTGTAACAAAAGAACTTTTACTGGAAATCCTTCGACGTCCCAGGGATGCTGTAAGAAGAAAACGTCCGGAAAAGCGAGCACAAAACTCCAAGTTTCTTTTGCACGACAACGCACCAACACATCGATCAGTATTGGTAAAAAATTACCTTGCTAGACACAACGTTACAGCATTGGAGCATCCCCCATACTTCCCAGATCTGTCACCACCAGTAGATTCTCTTTCCACGGCTGAAAACTCTTCTGACGAGGCGAAGATTGTGAACAGTGATGAAATTACAGCCACTCTGACGAGAGCCCTTCTAGTATCGCAAAATGGCTTTCAGGAATGTTTCCAGTCTCTTTACACATGTTGGCAGATATGTGTCACTGCGGAAGGGAACTATTTTGAAGGAAATGTTGGGTAAAATGCCTTATGGTATCTTGTTTCTGAGTTATTAACAATTTCCGGATACTTTTTGAAGCTAGTATGTATATATGTGATATTAGTTATACCTATTTAATAATTATACAGACCAGTGATTGTTGAATAAATGCAAATCAAGATGTAGCATTATGGGAATTAAGCGCACTCTCTGTCGCCACAGTTCGAAACTTCGTTCTTTGTTTGTGAAGAACCTCTTATTCGGTACCACCCGTTATTGGTCAAGAGAGTGCTGTCGATTGCTGTTGGCTACACCGCGCGTAGGCTCTCTAATGCCTATAGGAGAAGGAGATGAAGCAAGAGGAGAAGAAGAAGAAGACGATGAAGAAAAAGAGAAAGGGAGGAGTAGAAAAGAACAGAAGAAAGAGTAGGAGTAGAAGATGAAAAAAGTGAAAAAAGGGAGTTTAGAAAAGTAGGAAAGAAGAAGGAGGGAAAGTAGAAGAGGAAAGAAGAAAGAGATGAAAAGAAAGAAGAAGAAGATGAAGCTCGCGATTTACCCCAGTACTGTTTTCACTTAACGAATCACGGTTTCTGTTTGTTCTTATTTCTTGCTTATGAAGCGCCGGCACAGCGGACCCCGTCAGCCACTCGCTAACATTATGGGGACAACGCCCGTTTACAGACGCCAAACTTTCACATCTATACTTCGGTTTTTCCTTCTTTGCGCGTGGGGGTGTGTCATCAAAATGGAATATCTCACTATATCTCGCGTCGTTCTCGGTTGTGCCGCTAGGAGTCGCATGATCGCGACACTATCGAGCAGTGATGACGATCCTGCGACTCTTGGCGGCACTACCGAAAACGACGCAAAATACCGTGAGATATTCCACTTTGATGACACCCCCCCACGCGCCAAGAAAGAAAACCGAAGTATATACTGCGATTTTCGTAACTTTGTCCATGACAGGAATCAGCTGTTCACGGTTTCATACAATCGGGAGCTTAAATGTCACCATAGTGAAATCACTGTCGCGAAATATAAGCTCCTGATTGGATGGCAGCGAAAACAGCTGATTTCTGTCAGGGACAAAGTAACAGCAGTATAACCGACTTCCAATCGTCACGTCATCAGTTACCGGCGGCCAGCGCCTGCTGCCTGGTGCACGGGCGCGTGCGCGTGAGCGCGGCGAGGCGCGACGCGTGCGGGCAGAGGCAGCGCCGGCGGCGCGGGCGCTTGCGCGAGGCCGGCGGCCGGCGGTGGCGGCGGTGCGCGGGCAGGTCCGCGTGCGGGTGCGCGGGGCGGCGGTCGCGCAGGCGCAGCGTGGTGGCGCGCGCCGCCTCGCTCCACACGCGCCACGCGTTCCACTCGCGCCGCACCACCGCGCCCACCGCCGCCGCCCCGGCCACCTTCAGCGCCGCGCCCGACCACCGCTGCGCCGCCCTGCGCGCCAGTCCCGGTTTACCCTAGTAGCCTTTGTAGCACATTCTACAGGTCCCGCGCTTTCTGAGAAAAAAAATGTCTCACTAATGAAGAAAAAACCGTTTTGCCGTTATGAAATTTGTGAACTTACTGTAAAAGAACAAACAAAAGTATACATAAATAAATAATGTTGAAGTTAAACAATATGGCGTACGACATATTTAGTTTTAAAATACAACCGTTTGAGATTTATTAATTTGTTTGGATAATTTGTTAGTGCATAAATAAAACTTAGAAAAATAATCAGCTGATCGTATTCGTTGTGGAAATGTTTCTTTGGATAGTCAAGCTTTATCCCCACGATGTCAATTACGATACCAAATTTATTACACTCTTAATTCAATCACATACAAATTTTGAAATCGGTGAAAAGTAATTCAAGTTTTAAAATAAGTAACAGTTTTGTAACCGTATTAAATTATTAGTATTTTAAAAAAATGAAAATATTTAAATAATTATTATGTATGTAATATAATTTTTACGTACTTGGCATAATTTATTACAACTATGGCTTAAAAAATTAGAAAAATTAAAAAAAGGGGCCCCGCAAGAGAAAAGTGCTACAGGCCGTGCACGTCGTTAAACCGCCCCTGCTGCGCGCCATGATTGTTAAGACCTATTCATAACGCAAACATAAACATAAGCATGGTGTTAACATAAAAGTTAGGACTACGTTCATAAGCGGACACTGTCACAATGCCTTCGCGTAAGCATAACACGTAAGACGTTAAGTTAGAAGCTTGCAAGTTTCAAGCTTCTGTGCTTATGCTTATGTAAGAAATAAGAAATGAACCAATCACAGTACGGTTAACTCAAAATCGAGTATCGTAATAGGATCGAAGTCGATAGATCGAACAAAAGACTCGCTTTTCAAATTGCTTGGTTGATTTTCAGCGTTGTTTCTGCGCTGTTTTGTAGCGTACGATCTTTTTGTAGTTAAGTTTTGTTTTAGTTTTCATAGTAGTATCATTTAGCTTTAATTTTTATTGAAATTAAAATACCTAACCTAACCTACCCAACCCAACCCATGGGCGCAAAGCCAAGATGCCGCTGGTAGGCTTTGGCTCGTAAAGAGCTGTTGTGCCACAGTACATACGTACATGTTTATGTATGTGTATATTTATAAAATGTAGATTCTCACATCCAACCAATAGTAACTAGAATGACTCATAGACAATAGAAAATCTTTGCTTACGCTTATGTTGGACATTGTGAATACTTTAGTCTCTCACTATGTGTAACTTTATGTCTATGCGTTATTCCTGTGTTTACGTTTGCATTATGGATGGGCCTTTAGTGTTTATGGGCTCGTCAACGGCTAAGGTCATTTGTCCAGTAAGTGTTGTGCATGTTTTTCTCGGAAGGTGGCGGTGGTCTTCCCCGCTGGATAGTGAGATACGGCGCCGACCTACCGTCGGCTAGCGAGGTTTTCCCCAACCAGGTATCTCCCACCAGCGGGGCACCGCCCAAGCCGGGACACTTTCTATGCTCCCCACCGGACTTCCGGCATGTGTGTTAGTGTAGTGGATGTTAGTGTAAGTGTGCCTGTAAGGGGAAAGGATAGAACAAGGAAGAGGAAGGAAAGATCGCGCGCGATCCGTGGCCCGTTTGTTAGCGTACTGCATTAGCATTCGCCTGGTGTTGATCAGATAAACCACGGAAAACTACCGATCAGAGCAGCCGGCTGAATTCCGGCCGCCGGTAAAATTCTACTCTAGACAGCGACGGAATTCGTCACAGCTGACAAGCTGGTGTCGAGAATCCTGTCACCGTCGGAACTCGAACCTACGACGTCCCAGTCAGAGGGACTGCAGTGACATCGGTTGATGCTCTAAGCCTTCTCTTCCGCCCCCCCCCTGCGTGCGAAAAGAGGTTGAGCCCTAGCAGGGCCCGTTCCGAGGTGGCTCAGGAGGCATCGATTGAAGGGTTGTGGGCAAAAAACATGGTAACCTAGACATGGGTCCCGGACAGCCGAGAATACAAAAACATGGTAACCCACAATTTTCTAATGAAAAACTATTTGTGAAAATAGTGCCTAATAAAACTCTGCGGCATCGAAAGTTTTGGCCTTGGGATATGTTTCTCGAGAGAATAAAGCCAAGTGGTTTTTAAACAAAACAAAATTTTGCTTTGTTTAATATTGACAGTAGCATCGTTATTCGTGCAATAGGAGCCTCATGTGGGTTACCAAATTCTTGCTCAAAAACTTTTCAATTGATGTCACTGCAGTGCATCTGGCCAAGAGATCCTAGAATTTCTGTCCTGACGGTGGCGGGATTTTCAACATTAGCTTGTTAGCACCTAGGTCGAATTCAGCCGCTGTCTGGAGGAGACTTCTAGCAGCCGGCTGCTCTGATCGGTAGTTCTCCCCTTTTCCCCTGTCATCTCCAGGCGAATGCCGGAGATGTACCCTAACAAACGGGCCACGGACTATGCAGAATCTTCTCTTCCTCGTCTTTGTCCTATCCTCGCCTCTTACACACACACACACACACACACACACACACACACACACACACACACACACACACACATACACACATACATTTACATTCACTGCACTACCACACATCTCGGGAGATTGATTGTTATGATTCCAGGCTCGCCAACTGTTACGGTCATTAGTCCCGTGAGGGTAGTGCATGTTTTCATCGCGGAAGTGGCAGTGATCTTCCCACTAGACAGCAAGACCAGGCGCCAACCTACCCATCGACTTGATGGGGTTTTCCACAAACCAGGCATCTCCCACCAGCGAGGCACCGCCTCAACCGAGACAATCTCTAAGCTACTGACCGCTCTCCAGACATGTGCGGTAGTGTCTTGCACGTAAGTGTGTGTAAGTAAAGGATGAGAATAAGATAAGTAAGAGAAAACAAAGATTGCGCGCCGTGGCCCGTTTGTTAGGGTGCTGTTCTGGTATTCGCCAAGTATCGATTGGAGAAACCATGGAAGACTACCGATCCGAGTAGCCGCTAGACTTCTCCTCCAGATGGCGCCTGAACTCACCCTAGCCATGCAGCCAGTGTCGAAATCCCTGCCACCGTCGATGCTCGAACCCGAGGACCTCCCGGTCCAAGGGACTGCAATGACATCAATTGACGCCCTGAGCCACCTTAAACCATTCTCACGACAAGAGGTTTGGCACAGCGTGTGGCATTTACTGTGGGCGCTGCTCATCCAGTGATGAACCTCTGGGCACGCACGAACACCAACGCTACGCTAATGTGATAGCGGAAAATACTATCAGGATTAACGAGAATAACCACCTAACTTATGTCGCCCTCTAAACCAATCACACCTTATGGAATTTGTTCCCAACTGTGGCGGCAGAGTGTGCAGCTAACGCTATATTCTCATGATGTGACATCACGTTGGTGGCATAGAACGAAATCATTTCGTTCCGTAATCATGGGGGTAATATTGAATCCCCTCCTCAAAATTGAGTTTATTCTTCGCCATTGATATTCTGCTTTAGTTGTCCCTCGAAGTACGCGGTAAACGTGATTATTCCATTTGTACTCGTATATTGTTATATGTGTTTATGGATGGATAGTGAATACAATCCTTTACCAAATATTTGTACTCAATCCTTATCAAATACACAATGAATTATCAGTACCCAAGGTAATCTCGGACTCTATAACCTCGGTTACTCGCAAGTATGTACAAAATAAGATTTGATAAGATGTAACATGTTCTTTTTTTGTGCAAAATATGTACATATTTCTGATAAATTTTGAATAAAAATGAAATTACTTCCATGCATTCACATCATTTTATAAGGAAGATATCTACAAAACAGGAACCTGTAAAATAAAAACAAGAAATTTTCAAACCTATAACTTTAAAAAGGTTCATTTTACAACAAAATCTTATGAGAACTTTTTATAGGAAATTTTATCTACTCCATTTTTGTATAGAACAAAAGTTTCGGTAAAATTAATAGTTATAGAGACACATGCAAAAAAACCTAGAAAACCACCTTTAAACTGTCCCCTTTCGCCGCTTCAACCCACACACTTCAGGATTTTTACTATAACAAGCGGTAGGTAACAATAAACAATAATGCCAAGTTTCAAAATATTTGCTTTTTTTTCGATAATCAGTTTTACTTTCCCGTATACGTACGTATATATGGAGTAATACACGTAGTATGGGGAAAATTATGTAATGCTGCGCGAAAAAATGGCGAATTATCGCCGAGAAAAATTCGTTGCCTGGCCATGATACTAGTGGTGCTACAGAATGGCACAGACTTTCCCGTATTAGTTTGTCATTTCCTTGGGTCTTCGCTAGCTACTCGGAATTGCCACATACTCTCTCTTGCCAGCTGCCATCTATCACCGCTAAAAGTACATTTTTTTGTCATTTTCTTAATTTTTCGGTTTCCTATTGGTAGAACGGAAATATCCAATTTAGAATATTAAAGAACACAAAAAAATAGTCGTAAATGACAATTTTCTTTTAAAAATTGTGTGCCGTTTTAAAGAAAATTGCGTTTTAGCGCTACGAAAATTGCGAAATTTGAAGCACATTTTCAGAGAAAAGTTTTGAGTTTTCAAAATACTTTATTTGAAGTTATTTAAAGCATTTACACTCACAAATATAATAATCTTTACAAATTGCTGGTAATGTACATTTTAAAGATGTGAGAGATCTTTCAAAAAAATTACATTGATGTAATTTTTGAAAAATCAAAAAAATCCTCAAAATAAACTTTACGTCATATTAAAGAGTGCAATTAGCACTACCCGATCGAGAAGTTTGAAGACTTTTTTTAGCCATTCATGAGAAAATGGCGTTTGAGCGTTTCTGAAAATGCGAAAATATCAGCTAGTTTTCACAGAAAACAGTTGTGTTTTCGATAAACTTAACTTGACATTATTTAAAGTACTGTGTTTTAATAGATAGTTCTAAGTTCTAATGTGTATAGATAGTTCTAAATGTACCCTATGGAATGGCATAAACTGCATATTGCTCTATTTTTTTCTTTTTTTCAACAATGTAGTTTTTTTGACTTGTCTCTCACGTCGATAATATTTACATTAGTGGCGATTTGTTTACATCATTATATTTACGAGTTCAAGTGCTTTAAATAATGTCAAGTAAAGTTTCTCGAAAACACAAGTTTTCTGTGAAAACTAGCTCAAAATTTCGCATTTTCAGAAACGCTCGAGCTCCATGTTCTCATAAATGGCTCCAAATATTTTCTTCAAAATTTTGGAACGGTTAGTGCTATTTGCACTCTTTAATATGACAGTAACGTTCATTTCGGCATATATTTTATTTTCAAAAATTATACAAATGTAATTTTTTTGAAAGACCTCTCACATCTTTAATATGCACATTACCAGCAATTTGTAAACACTATTGTATTTGTGAGTTAATGTGCTTCAAATGACTTCAAATGAAGTTTTTTGAAAGCTTCAAAATTTTCTGTGAAAATCAGTTTCGAATTTTGCATTTTTAGTATTGCTAAAACGCGATTTTCTTAAAAACGGCTAGAAATTTTTAAAAGAAAATTACCATACAGGACGTGGTTTTTGTGTTCTTTAATATTCTAAAATTAATATTTTCCGTTCTACCATTAGGAAACAAAAATCTTTAAAAAATGTCAAAAAAATGTAATTTGGTCGGCGATAGATTGCAGCTGCCACGAATTCCGAATAGCTGGCCGAGACCGAAGGAAATTGAAAACTAATACAGGAAAGTCTTTGCCATTCTGTAGCACCACTAGTTTGATATAATTTGACTGGGCTAATACTTTCATAGAGGTGGCGAGAGTGCAATGGCTCCATAGTCATATAAAACGAGATAGAGTACCCCCAGAAGTTCTTCAAATGCTTTCTTATGGTGCTTCACGGAATTTGAAAGTTATCCATGAAAATGAGTTTAAAATTGCGCATTTTTAGAAACGGTCAGATGAGATTTTCCCAAAAAACGCTCCAAATGTTTCAATGCAAATTTCAAATAGCACTAAAGTTTACTCTTCTCTAATATTCGTAAAGTCATATTTCAATTCTACTATTAGGGGACCGTAAAAAAATGTACAAACTTTTCATTTAGACGCCGACTGGCGTCTAGCGTATCGGCGACTGGCGTATCCGGCCAAAGGGTGGGAAAATTCCGAAAAGCTAGCTCAAACTAAAGAGATTAAGAAGAGAGTATGAGAAAGTCTATGTGATTCTATCGCACCACAAGTTACTTTCTCGCATACGTAAGTATATGCGATGTAATATACGATGTATAGAGAAAATTATGTAATGCTAGGGAAAAACGAGATCGAGATTTTAACGGAAATACACGTTTTGAAATCTTGATACAAAAAAAAACTTTTTTTGTTCAAAATCAAATGTATCGACTTCATGGATGGATACAAGAGATGAATACAACAGATTAAGATCACGCAAAAGCATCAACAATATTTCCTATTTCCACGCCGAAATGCGAGCGTCAGAAATCTTTTAGATCCCTTTTTTGTTCACATTAGTTTTGTTTCAATAATTTCTCTCCAGGCAACCTGTTGTCAAAACAGGTAGCGTAACTTCTTCGAGCTGGTTATTCAAATGCGACATGAGAACGAGTCGTCACATCACCCCCGTCATCGGTAACGAAGATTCGGTGAATTTTCAGCGACCTTTTCGTTGTTTTTTAGGATCATCTGCGGAAGTTTATGCAGGCTTCCAACAATCTATTGACACTGTCATAGTTTCGTTGTCAATTGCAGGTAGTAGTCTTTGAAGTGGGAGTGCAGATCTTGTGTGGTCCGGAGAAGGGATGTCAGAGAAAGGTTGAGACGGAGTTCTTCAATGCGTGAAAACGCATGAGAGCATATTGAATGTTACGTAAAGATGAAATAATTGTTTTTGAACGGGATCTTATCGTAGCGGGAACGAAAGAAAGAGTTTTGTTCTCAATTGCTAAGAATAAATCTTTGAAACCGACTTCAATAAAATTCGTAGGCTATTCGATAAGTTAATCTGACAAACGTAGTGTTTGACCACGAATAACTACTGCAGGAGTTGTATCTAATTCGTGTATACAATAAATACATCGTCGAGTTATAAAATAAGGGATAGAGGTTGGGACCACGGTGAAGTATCTTCAGCGCAACGAATAGCGGTTTTCAACGGGAGGTAGAATCCCTCAACCATTCCATTCGACTGCGGGTAAAAACAATGGTGCTTACTGCTAGTACTTACGTAATTAAGAGAAAGAATTGTAATGCAGGAGAAAACAGCCATCTACTTATAATTTTTAGAGCCCCAGTATATAATTTTGTTGCAGATAAAATGTATTGTACATTCAACTGGACATTTTTATCTATTAAGTTCACTCATTAAAAAAGATATATGTAGTTGCTTATGTTGTGGTTATTTCGACGGCATACCTTTATATAAGTTATTTTCTCTATTTTGCCATATAGAAATAAATATAACATGCTTTAATATTTTGTTCTATTATGCAAGCCTACGTGTATTACAAAACCGTGAATTTGCATACTTACATGATACATAAGGGCATTGGTTCATTAACCAGCCATCCGCAGAAGTGAGCCAAAAGAAAACTACTGTTGATAACTGCACATGCTTTGGCATATGGAATTAAGATGCGTAGACCTTCTTTCAGCAAAGCCTTGATGCGGTTAGCTGATCCCCACCAACGCTTTGAGAGATACAATGTACTGGGTCTTCCAACTGTTTCAAACTGAAAGTGACACACCTGAAAAGAAGGCAATCATATTAGTTATACGTATTATCAACTGTCTGAAGAGCCCTGGGTTGCTTAACCGTCTCTTAGATAGAAAAGGGAATGGGTTGTATTTATAGTGTAAGGTAAAGACGGGTAACATTGCCATGGGTGAAACATTGCCACAACTTCTTTTTAAAAAAAGTGGCACAGTCTGTATTGTGCCCATAATTAGTTACCTCTCTTAGAAACATTATATACAATCGTTTGTTGCATTGGGTTACATTGCTTTGCATTGGATTACAGTTGTAACTTAAAATGTTCGTAAACATGTATGGTGTATCGTGATACAGCCAAATCTCGTAATCGAAACTTCGTTAATTTTGGATTAATTGAGTTGAAATAAACGACGTAGATAAGTAAATATGTCATCTTATAGGCATGCTATGTCGTGACTTAATAATTATTCATTATAAACAAGACAAAATATATTAATAGCATACACTACTTTCAGGGATAACATTGCCATACTGGCCATCTTGACCCTACATTTATATCCTTTGAGAAGAAATTCTCACATTGAAACAATTGACATTTGTGAGTTTATATATCATTGATACAAAAATACTTTTTGTCGCCATACTTGCACTGTAACTTTGCCACGAAGACAAAAATTCCAATATCTAAGGTTCACAAACATGAAGTTAAAATGCACAACGCAATGGAAAAAGTAAATAGTAAAAAATTAAGTAGGAAAAGGCTACTAAACTGTATGGAATTAGCAGGTCCACTTTAAATCACGTGTGTTATGCCAAAATACGATATTGTTGCTGAGCTTCCCAGACTAAAAATAACTAGTGGTGCTACAACAGCACATACTATCCCGCGTTATTGGAAACAGCTACTTAGTATTGAAATATTGCACTTTCTGCGTTACTAACATCTCAGCTATTATTTGAAAACGTCCAATTCAACCAAGAAGCGAACAACTCACTGTTTCCATCGCAGTGTAGTCAGAACTATGTGAATTCTACAACTGCATAAAAATATAATACAAAAGTTTTGTAAATTTGTATCGGAAAAAGAAGCCTGATACCACGGACTATATAGAAATACATTTTAACGGGCCATAATTAGAGAAGAGTATTCTAAAATGATGCAAAAATACTCTACTCACATGGTACAGCATTTGGTGTGAAAACTAAATATTTTCATGCAGAGACGGGATTTCGGATATTTCATGGGGGGGGGAGCAAATTTGAGCACTATTGTGAACAGGAAAATATTGGTTTATGTGAATGGTTTAATTAATTGTGCCGTAACTACATACACTATTTTCAATTTTGTTAATTATTTAATTGATTATTATTGAATGTTATTAATTAAATTAGTTGAAAACAGGGGTGACGATCCTCGTAGTTTTTTATTTATTTTTTATTTATTTATTTGTCAAAAAACAGTAAAAACTGTATACGCACATTTTCTTGAGGGCCAGAATAATAATAAAAAAAATGTTATTTGAACAGTCCGAACTGTAAATTCAACAATGCATTTTCTCAGTGAACTCAGTTTACATAACTGTAGGATACATATTTTTAAATCTACATTAATAAATTATTTTGATTAAAATGCAATCTTCTGTGCAAGGTGATAATATGAGCGTCCATTTTTATTTCGACTTGTATGCGCATGTACATTGTAAAATGCGCGCATGTACATTAAATTATGTCTTATAAAGTTTATTGAAAACTCCACAGTTTTCTGTAAAAATGAGGTCAAATTTCCACATTTTCAGAAACACTCGAACACCGTTTTCTCGAAACCGGCTCCAAATTTTTTCTTCAAACTTTTTGTACGGATAATGCTAATTGCAGTGTTTAAGACATAAAATTCATTTTGCTGTATTATGTTTGTTTCTTCAAAAATTACACAAATGTAATTTTGTTGAAATTTCTCTCATGTCTTTAATATGAACATTAAGGGCGATTTGCAAACATTATTGCATTTGTGAGTGGCAGTGATTCAAGAGACTTCCAATAAAGCTTTTCGAAATCGAAATAGTTTTCTGTAAAAAATAACTTTTCGCATTAACACATTTGTGAGTGGCAGTGCTTGAAATGACTTCCAGTTCCAGTGTGTTTCGACATCTCAATGGTTTTCTGCTAAAAAGAGCTTCAAATTTTGCATTTACAGTAACGCTTAAACGCCATTTTCGTAAAAACGGCACCAAATTTTTCAACGACAATTTCCGTTTAGGACGAGGTTTTACTATTCAATAATATTCTTTAAGTAGTTTTTAATTTCCCGTATACGTACGTATACACGGAGTGATATACGTAGTATAGGGAAAGTTATGTAATGCTGTGCGAAACTAGTGGTGCTACGGAATGGCACAGACTTTCCCGTATTAGTTTTTCCTTGGGTCTTCGCTAGGTATTCGGAATTGCGACATACTCTTTCTTGCCAGCTACCATCTATCACCGCCAAAAGTACATTTTTTTGTCATTTTCTTAATTTTTCGGTTTCCTATTGGTAGAATGGAAATATTAATTTGAGAATATTAAAGAACACAGAAACCTAGCCGTAAATGGCAATTTTCTTTTAAAAAATTATGTGCCGTTCAAGAGAAAATGGCATTTTAGCACTACTAAAAATGCGAAATTTGAAGCTCATTTTCACAGAAAATGATTGAGTTTTCAAAATACTTTATTTGAAGTTATTTGAAGCACTTACACTCACAAATATAATAATTTTACAAATTGCGGATAATGTGCATATTAAAGATGTGAGAGATCTTTCAAAAAATTTACATTTATATAATTTTTGAAAAAAACAAAAAAAACTCAAAATAAACTTCACGCTATACTAAAGAGTGTAATTAGCACTATCCGTTACAAAAGTTTCAAGAAAAAATTTGCAGCCATATACGAGAAAATGGCGTTTGAGCATTTCTGAAAATGCCGAAATTTGAACTACTTTTCACAGAAAACGGTTGAGTTTTCGAGAAACTTTACTTGACATTATTTAAAGCATATATACTTGTAAATATAATAATGTGAAAAAAATCGCCGATAATGTAAACATTAAGGACGTGAGAGACAAGTAAAAAAATTTACATTTTTGTAATTTTTGAAAAAACCAACCGAATGACCAATATAGCTTTTATGTCATTGATAGAGTACATTTACCACTATCCCTACCAAAAGTTTAAAGAAAAAATTTGGAGCCGTTTTTGAGAAAATCTTGTTTTTGTCATTTTTTAAAATTGTACATATTACACGCAATATTGCACCAAAACTACCAAAATTTTGAAAAACATTCACATGACCTTTATGAAAGAACTCAATATGCAGAACAAATTTTATTTGAAGAAAAAATCTCTTTCTTCAATTTTGTAGTAGGAGAAAGACGGACCTATGCCATGTTAAAAAGTGTATTTTACTCTATTTATGCAAGAAATTTAAAGAAAAAATTTGGAGCCGTTTTTGAGAAAATTTTGAAAATCCCCGGGGGTCTTCATATAAAGTACCCCCAAATTTTGAAGAATCTTTTCAAAATCTCAAAGCTTCGACTAGAATCAAATCGATCGAGGAATATCCATTTTGGAAGAAATCGTACGTATGGTTTAGGCGCTAGCAGTGTTCACAGACGGACAGACAGACGGACGGACGGACAGACGGACGTTTTCCTTTCAATTGGGTTTTCGGTATCAAGGACCCAGAAAACAGGGTTTCTGGCTACACCACGTGTTGGGGGATTTTTTTTTCTTAATTTAGCAACTGGTTTTATCCACTTATTCGTTTTCACGGCCCGGCAATTAATTTTTTTCCGCCGAAAATTGGCCATTTTTTCGCGCAGCATTACATAACTTTCCCTATACTACGTATATCACTCCGTGTATACGTACGTATACGGGAAAGTAAAAATGGCCAATTTTCGGCGGAAAAAAAGAAACGAGAAAATCTGTGCCATTCTGTAGCTCCACTAGTTCCTTTTTGGTTTGACCCTAGAACCTTTGGTGGCATCTAAAACAAAAATAGTACGAACACAAGTTGTAGTGTATGTAATACAAGCCAGTTAAAGTTTGGGTATATAGTGTATATATATATATATATATATATATATATATATATACACACACACACACACACACACACACACACACACACACACACACACACGCTCGTATACGCACCATAGTTCGGGCTCGTTTTACAACCATCGCCATATTAAAATTCTGCAAACTAAAACCGGTCTATGATAGTTCGAAATTACAGATTGAATGCATAAAAACAACGTTTAAAACATATTTCATTCGTTAAAAATCAGAATCGGTCTAAGCGAACTCAACCCTAATTAAAAGCCAAAGACATTCCTTCCAAAACTTTTAGAACCGAGAAAATACGAACACCTCTGTTTCACATACAACTGAACCACAAAGCTATATTAGCAACAGGAGTTATTAAACTAGTTAAAATTGTTCCTGCTAGAATACTTGCGATATATGAAAAGATACCAAGGGGGTTCATCATATTATATAAATGGTTCAAATCACCACCTTTAACTCTATCTACATCTAATAAATGGTAAATAATATTTCTTTTTGAGAGTAAAAATTTGAGTGTTATGACTAGACCTCGAATTTTACTCACAAAAAAGATTTGATTTAGGCGCCTAAAATAGGCAACAAAATTACGAAATTAGGTACTAATAGGCATTAAAATCGACGTTTAAGGCACTTAAAATAGGTTACAGAATGACTGAGCCAGGCGAAACAATAGACATGAGAAAGTAATATTTCTGGCATGTAGAACTTATCTCAAAAGATTAAATTAAGCAATTAAAGTATGCAGGAAAAATTATTTTTACATTTATGAGATAGACTACAAGCATATTTTATTCACTTTCATAATTAGCAGTATAGCTAATTCATAATTAGCAGTATAATCAATATTTCTCCAAATTTTCTACAATAAGGCTATCTTGTCTATTAAAATAATTTTTAAAGCTGACAATGAACTTTTTACTAACAGATTTATAGGAGCAAACAAATTTAGTTACATTTCTCATGCTCACGTCTCCTGGAACTTTTTCACTTGTCCCTTCTCCCCACCCCCGAAAAAAATTTGTACCACACGACCCATTTAAACACTGAACAGTATTTTGCAATATACGCCTGTCCGAGAGTAGGCTTTTGCCTGGCCTGTCTGTCGCTTTCCTTGCCTGGACTTCGCAGACGACGCGCTGCGGCGATGAGCCTCAACCTGCCAACAGCGCAGCTGCATCAGGAATGGGTGCAATTGCCCAAGAAGTGCGTGCTGATCGGAGACGAGCATGAAACATCTTTATTATGCTGACTTGCAGGGCTCTTTTTATTCGGTATTTTGAGTGAAAGATTTCGGTGCATTGTTCGATCACACAACATTTGCATTTCGGAAAAGTTTTTGCGTTTCCGTAAAACGAGTTTCAAAATTTAGCATTTAAAATACGATCGTTCTTGAAAATCTCTTGTTTTAGGCAAAAACATTAAAATAAACATCAACCGCCCTCTTTAGGACATTTCAGGCATATTAGATGCTTTCAGTACATCTATTTTCTCATGATTCGTAAACATCTGCAATTACTTTTCACAATATCCTAAACAGGCATTTGTCCTAAAATCAGAGATCTAGTTATGACTCATGATTTTCGGCATTAAACTGTTTTATTTCCAAGTAAATAACTTTTAAAAGCAATATATAATTGAAAGAGGATTTATTAATAAGGGATATTCAAAATAACGGTGAACACTATCCCGTGAGTTTTATAATACTGAACTAAAGTTAACCAATTTATTAATGTATATTATTCGCTCAGCTTAATAAAATTATTGTTTGATTAATTATTATTACATTTCTTCTCAAAATACAGAAACAAATAAATCGTGTATATATAAATTTGAAGATCTGCGAAATGAAATGAAATATATATATGTATTTTTTTAAATTTGCCCCAAGATTCGGGGGGCAATTGCCCCCTCTGAATCCCGCCTCTGTTTTCATACAAATATCAACATAAATTTGACAATATTATAACTCCTTTTCATATAGCTACATCAAGACAACAATGACACGTAATTCACAGAAATTCGCGAGCGTAAACGGAATTCCATTGTTATATTCCCTGCTTTGTCGATATTCTCTTAGAGCTAGTAATTTTATTTCAATTATTTGAAAATAATTTCTAAAAGATCAATGTGTAAAATAACAATGTCGAATGTAAGAAACGAACAAAGAAATAATATAGAAAACTGCACATTCTAATTTACGAAGCATCCTGCTGTCTGAGGCGCAGTAAATTTGCAGTGGACTATTATGTTTGTCAGAAATTATAGAAAAACTACACGTATTTTCAAAAAATTAGGCATGACTTTATTTGAAGATGTAGTTTTGATAAATACATTTCATTGAGAAAAAACTTGTATTTTCACAATTTTAGTTGCAAGAAAACGCCGAAAACGAAGGGCAGGGAATTCCTATCGGGCTATTATGTTTGTCAGGAAATTATAGAAAAACTACTTATATTTCCAAAAAATTCAACATGGCCTTATTTGAAGATCTGCTTTTGATGAGCATATTTCATTAAAAAAAAACAAATGTATCTTCACAATTGTAGTTGTAGAAAGCCGCCGAAATATTTTTAATTTTTAAACATTTATGCAAAATCAGGCATTTCAACGAACATGAAACCTACATAATTCTCTTAAGCTTCCTTTATGCTATTTCTGGTCTCAATTTAATAAAAAAAACGTGCGGTTTTTAAGAAAAATGGTTTAAAGAAAAAAATATCTATGACACAAATTTTCGCAAAATTAACTTATGTTTTTGAAAAATTGAACATGACCTTATTTGAAGATCTTTCTTTTATGAGCACATTTGATTAAAAACAATTGTATCTTTATAATTGTAGTTGTAGGAAAATACTGAAAAAAATTTGAATTTTTTCAATTTTCGAAAAATCAGAGTTTTTAACCAACATGAGACCTACGCCATTCTCTTAAATGACCATCAGACTATCCAACAAAATTTAGTCAAAATTGTTGGCCCGCCAATTTTTTTTATTTTGAAAATGTCCCAGGGGCTTCATGCAAAGTACCCCCCAAAATTAAAATATCGGTTTCCAATTTAAGGGGCCACGAGATCAGTCAGATCGATAGGGGAGTATTCATTTGGGAGAAAATTGGCTGAACCTTTTAGTCGCTAGCGTTGTTCACAGACCAACATTTTGCTTTCAATTGATTCTTCGGTATCAAGGATCCACAAAACAGGGTTTGTGGTTGCACCACGTGTTAGGAGACTTTTTCTTAATTTAGCAACTGGATTTATTCACTTTTTCGTTATCAGGGCCCGGTAATGTATTTTTTCTGCTGAAAATCCGCCGTTGTTTCGCGCAGCATAACATAACTTTCCCTACACTACGTTTTTTACTCAGTATATTCCGTATATACGTACGTATACGGGAAAGTAAAAAAGGAGAAAGCACTTTTTCCCTATAGCATTTTATCACAATGTAAAACAGTTAATAAAACTTATTTTAGACTAAGTTATAAAAGCAGTATTTATCCCTTTTTAGAGTATTTAAACTGTCAAAAACCAAAGACTTAATAATGTTCTGATGTATATTTCTGTATTTCTGTTTTCTATCCAACTCTCACACATTTAAACATTGCCAGAGACTTGGAAATAAACAAAGGTGGCTATGTTTGACCCCTGCAGGGTAACATTGCTCATTGCCACTTTGCTTGCTTTTAAAAAGCAATAAAATCTTTCAAATTATGGAAGCTGTAACTTCAATATTTCGGCATCAGTTGACCCTAAAGCGTGTATTTCCGTAGAAATCTCGAAATGTTTTTCTGCACATAACTTTCCCTACACTAGGCATATTACTTATATATATATATATATATATATATATATATATATACACACACACACACACATATATATAGACACACACACACGTCAGAAGTCCCCGTTACAAAAAAACAACAACAAATTCTGTGTTCCACGTCATGAAGAATGGCAGGTCCAGTTTTTCCGAAAAAAAAAATGTCTTTGAGAAACTGAGTTTAAAAATCTCTTCTGGGCGCGAAATTCAAACCGGCCGCTACGAAACCACACGGCGGTGTCTCCTTCTGCCCGGAGCATTTTCTCGTTTCTCCGCGTAAACGGTGAAACAGTCGAGTAATATCCTTTAAGGAAAGCATCGCATGGCTTACACACGAATATATTAATAGTATCAAATGTTTGTAGGTTCTGTTCAATAAATATATTAAATGTACTGATTGAAAATCCAGTTTTGTTCAAATGATAGTCACGGCACATGACGGCGTAAACGTAAATGAAGAACACATCCAACACATGAAAAATATTGAATCTCCTGGAATGCTCGAATTGTTATTTTTAGCACATTCTGCAAAAAATGACAAATGGGTCATTCCATATTAAATCGACACAGTCATTTTACATTACCATCTCAGATTCAAATGAAATTTAACACATAGGTAGTATGAATGGAGAATAAGAAAACTACAAATTTTGAGTAAAATATTTCCACCCGTTTCTGAAATACAGCCATGTAAAATTTTGAAAAATTGGCTTCCCGAAAATGTTTAAATTGATGTAGAACCTCACCAAATTAAGATAGAGAGCTGGAACAGGTGTCATTTTGCAGATTTCTTTATGGCCTATTGTATGATATACAACTCAATAGGGGTTGCGTTCAAAAAGATTTTCAAATTTGAATTTAAAATTTTGATTTTGAGTTTTTTCAAAATGCTCAACTTAAAAAAATTGAAAAATTTCTATAATAATCCTTGTATATTTCCAAACAGATGGTGCAAGTTTAAAAATGGGACTGCAATGGGTTCATATGGTAATCTTTATTTAAAACGCACAATATTTACTTACTCTAGATTTTACTGATTTAAAATGCATTTTATTTCAAATTATACGACCTAATATATACAAATTATTATTTAGTGTTTTTTGTTGGTCATTGTGTTGTGTTTTATTGTTATTATTATTATTATTACTATTATTATAATTATAATTATTATTATTATTACTATTATTATAATTATAATTATTATTATTATTACTATTATTATAATTATAATAATAATAATAATTATTATTATTATTATTATTATTATTATTAGACCGCGCAACTTCATGCAATTGCAAATGTTTTGACTGTGCATATCGAAAGGAAATGTATATAACTTTATCTGTCACCAAAAATAAAACAAATCTACCCTATTTTTATTTTGCATGTGTGCAATTTTTTAGTTTAAATGCGTATTTTAATGTATGCGGTATATTTTAGTGCATGTATTCCAGGTTTTTGTGGAGAAGAGGATCGAGGTCAGATCTTTTCGGATCTTTCAACTTAGAAGGCTTTCTTCTGACAACGCGGTTAGGGAAATTGAACTTCCTTAGTATCCTTCGCACGGTTTCGGGATTTAGTTTCTTGCCAATTCCAATTTATAACTGTGGAGTAACTTTTGGTGCATTAATACGAGGGTCCTTATTTATTATTTTCACAAGGAGATTCTCTTCTGGATCAGAAAGTCTTCGGACGTTCTCCTCCGGGTTGCAGTTCAATCGCCTATTCATTGATGGACCATGAGATTGTCACTCACTGTGCTTTTTTCATTAATGGCATTTTGCAAAATTTTGGGCATCATTAACCCTTTGCATGATGGTAAATAACCAGCTGAAGCTGCTCAAAGTTGGTGTTCATTCCTCAACGATTCATTTCGCTTAAATGTTTAGGTTCCCACGTATCTGGTTCATCAACTGAAAGGTGACCATGGTTTGTTTTATTTTTGGTGATAGGTAAAGTTATATAAATTTCCTTTCGATATGCACAGTCAGTAAAAATATGCAATTGCATGACATTCCGCGGTATAATAATAATAATAATAATAATAATAATAATAATAATCCGTGGGAGTTCGTCTGGTCTCCTATCGGACGCGTCCCCAGGTGGCGGATCGGGGAATACTCTCACCGGCAACGCACGGAGGGTAGGTGGCAAATAAAATACCGCCCGCGGACCAAAACCAGACACCCATTAAATATGGAGACTAGGTCAAAAAGGAAAGCTTTGGAACAAATGCCGCTACCCGAGGAGCGTCGGGGCGCCCCTGGAGCCACCGCTGGGGGTGACAGCGAGCGAGCCGGTGGCGACCAGGCACTGAACCGGCGGGTCCTGGTCGGGATACCCGAAGAAGATACTGCCGAAATCACAGGAGATGACCAAAGCCTACAAGTCTCACCCACTGAAAGTATTTTGCCGGAAGGTCAAGCGACAACCACTTCAGAGGGACGCATACGGCAACGTATACAATGGACATTGCAAATGAATAAAGATGTTATCCGTTGCTATATGCGAAGTACAAATGGAGGTACCGACTTAACAACTTACAGGCAAGAAATGTATCGACATTTCATGGAGTTATATCCTCACATGGCAAGCAAGGTGTCAAAAAATAATTTAGCAGATCGCAAAAATGCAATCATTAGATTAAATCTCCTATCACGTCTCGAAATAGAAGAAATCAGAACCTCAGTGCTTACTGAACTAGGCCTAACAGGTAGTGAACCACCACAGACCTCAGTAGAAACAGAAATACTTGCACAACAAAATCACGATATGCATGAAGATCTTACCGAACACCCGCCGTTGGCACCAGACAATTTATCAAATCCGGAACGAGAAAACAACACAAGTGTACAAGAGCTAAAAGATAAATTGAAAACTACTCTGATCCAGTTTCATGGGCTAGACCCGCAAGTACGCCAAAGCATCCCCAAACCTAAATTTTCGCATGCATTCTGGCAACAGCTGAATCATGTGAATGAAAATGTTTTACCGGAATTGATGTCTGAATGTAAAGATTTAACTGATGTGTATCATCTGATATACTGCAGTGCGTATACAATAACTAATCCACCGAAAAGATCAACGAACAATGGCAATGAGCAGCGGCAAAGAAGAGATAAACGTGAACCCCCCTGGAAAAAACGGTTGGAAAATCGGATAGGAAATACCCGTGCAAAATTAGGTCGATTGACTCAGTATCGAAGGGGAATTCGAACAAAAGCTTTGAAGAGAAAAGTGACACAGATAATTAAACCTAGAAGCATAGATAATCTCAACGACAATGACCTCTTAGAAATCATTGATAGCTATTGTGGTACTATTTTCGAACTTTTTGAACTTTTGTGTTGGCCGCCCTGGTTACCGTGAATATTGTTTTGTTTAGTGTTTTGGTGGCTCAGTCAGTCGGTCGCCTGCCATGTGTTGTCTGTGGATGTTTACTATGTAAAGTGTTATCAAAGTCAAGTTTCTTTGTGCCTAAATTTTTGTATGTTAAAGCCTTGAATAAAAGGTAATTATTTTCACAACAATTTAACATACAAAAATTAGAAGAACGTAAGCGGTATGGATAAATACTTGAAGCCGGAAAGATTCGATGTGGAACTAACCTCAATCGCTGCGGATAAGAAATGGTTACACTGGAAACAAACATTCTCAAATTATCTAATCCATATCGAAGATGCATCAGATGAAAGTAAGTTACAGCTCTTGACAAACTACGTAGCTCCTAATGTGTATCAGTATATTAGTGAATCTACTACCTTCAAAGATGCTATGGACACTCTACAATCTCTATACGTAAAACCTAGAAATGAAATCTATGCTAGACACTACTTGGCGACTAGAAAACAGCATGCTGGAGAATCTGTAGATCAATACCTCCAAGTCTTGAAACAAATGAGCAGGGACTGCAATTTTAAGAATGTCACTGGGGAACAAAACAAGAATGAATCCATTAGAGATGCCTTCATCGGTGGTTTGATTTGTTCTCGGATTCGACAAAGATTGCTTGAAAACACAACGCTTACCTTGGATGCTGCTTTCGACCAAGCTCGAGCTTTAGAAATGGCTGAACAACATTCAGCATCGTATTCTGATTCTAATACTATTGCATCTACTATTAATGACGCTGATAATCAAGATTTAAAGACATCCACTACTACTGTGGCAGTTTTGTCAACAACTGAGAAGTGTTATTTTTGTGGAGGAAGCCGCCATCCCAGAACGTCGTGCCCTGCGAGAGCTGCTGAATGTAGGGCCTGCGGTAAGAAAGGACATTACCAACGTGTGTGTAGGTCGAAATCGTCCAAACATTTATCAAATACAACTGCGACTACTGGAATGTTAGCATCCATCACCTCTGCGTTGCCAAACGGTCTTCAAAAATCAATAGTGGAGATCAAAGTAAATGGAATGAAGTTGAACGCGTTAATAGATACAGGAAGCTCTCTAAGTTTTATCAACCATTCTTTTGTAAGGAAATGTGGCATGCAATTGCTGCCATATTCTGGCAGAATTGCGATGGCAAATTCTTCTTTATCTACTGAAATATCGGGACGATGTGAAGCCGATATAGAAATAGAAGGTTTTATTTACAACAATACTCCAATACTGGTAATGAAGAACCTTTGCTCAGATGCTATAATTGGCCATGACATCCTGCAGTATCATTCTTCTGTGAACATAGCTTTTCAAGATCCGCAGCCTCCCCTCGAGATCTGCAGTTCGGCTGTTGCACAGGTACCTCCAGTTTCGCTTTTTGCTAACCTAACTTCTAATTGTGTTCCAATAGCTACCAAATCTAGGAGACATTCTCACGAAAATAACCAATTTATAGACTCTGAGATTAAAAGACTATTGCATGAAGCCATAATAGAACCTAGCAATTCACCATGGCGCGCTCAAGCTTTTGTTGTAAAGGGAGAAAATGGTAAAACAAGAATGGTTATTGATTACTCACAGACTATTAACAAATTTACAATGTTAGATGCTTATCCTCTTCCAAAGATAGAAGAAATAATTGCTAAAGTTTCGGTGAATGAAGTATTCAGCACCATAGATCTCAAGAATGCCTATCATCAATTACCTATTCTGGAATCGGAGAGAAAATACACAGCTTTTGAAGCTTGCGGGAAACTCTACCATTTTCTACGTGTTCCATTCGGAGTAACAAATGGAGTAGCTTGTTTTCAAAGAGTGATCGATCAAATTGTTCAAGATGAAGGACTGGAGGGGACATATCCATATCTAGATGACGTTACAATATGCGGAAGAACCAAGAGGAACACGACCGCAATCTAGAAAGATTTCTAGCTGCATCTAAGAAATATAATTTGACACTGAACAAGGAAAAATGCAAGTTTTCTGTTAAGTCTGTAAACTTACTTGGGTACGTAATTTCTAACAAGACAATCAAACCTGATCCTAATCGCCTTCAGCCTTTACTTGATCTGCCTATTCCTCAAGACACAACTTCTTTGCGGCGAGCTTTGGGTATGTTCTCACATTACTGCAAGTGATACCTCAATTTTCACAAAAAGCTCATCCCTTATTGATAAAGAATCCTTTCCCACTCTCAGAGGAAGCTATCTCAGCTTTCAAGATTTTGAAGGATGATGTGGCGAAAGCAGCGATAGCTGCAGTACAAGAGGACTTACCGTTCAGGGTAGAAACAGACGCATCGGAGTTCGCCATAGCTGCTACTTTAAGTCAAGCAGGTCGACCTGTTGCATTCTTCTCTAGGACACTGAACAAGTCGGAGCAACAACACTCTTCCGTAGAGAAAGAAGCTTATGCAATTGTGGAATCCTTGCGTTATTGGCGACATTATTTAGTTGGTCATCATTTTGAAGTCGTTACGGATCAACGCTCTGTTTCTTTTATGTTTAATCAACAGCATTCCAGTAAAATTAAAAATGAGAAAATTGTACGATGGCGCCTCGAACTTGCCTGTTTCAAATTTGACATAATTTATCGTCCAGGCAGTGAGAACGTGTCGGCAGATACTTTTTCCAGAATAAGCGCTGCTATCACTTCAAAGGTGGATCTCAACTCCCTACATATTGCACTTTGTCATCCGGGTATCACTCGGTTGAACCACTGGGTACGCGTCAAAAACTTGCCATTCTCCATTGAAGATGTAAAAAGGATTACTAATTCATGCCAGGTCTGTGCAGAGTTAAAACCGCGTTTTCATAAAGTTGAAGGAAACTTAATAAAAGCTACTTCGCCATTTGAAAGATTGAATCTGGACTTCAAAGGACCTCTGCCAACGAAACAAAGAATCAGTATCTTTTAACTATTGTAGATGAATTTTCGAGATTTCCTTTTGCTATACCATGTGCTGATGTCTCTACAACTACTGTAATGCGGCATTTGACACATTTGTTCTCGGTTTTTGGAACACCTGCATACATACATTCTGACAGAGGAGCTTCATTTATGTCTCAAGAACTTAAATCATTTTTAACTTCTCAGAATATTGCAACAAGCCGAACTACGCCCTACAACCCGAGAGGAAACGGACAAGTTGAAAGGTTCAACGGAACTATATGGAAGACTATCATGTTGGCTCTTCGATCAAACAACCTTAAAACCGAGCACTGGGAAGAAGTACTTGATATTGCTTTACATTCAATTCGTTCTCTTCTCTGCACAGCAACCAATGTCACACCTCACGAGCGAATGTTCAATCATCCAAGAAGATCCTTTAATGGAAGCTCTACACCAACATGGTTAACAAAACCTGGACCTGTTTTAATGAAAAAACTCGTTCGTGGCAGTAAATACGACCCGTTAGTGGAGGAAGTAGAATTATTGGAAGCTAATCCAGAATATGCTCATGTGAGACTTCAAAATGGCCGAGAAACTACTATCTCAACTCGGCATCTTGCTCCTCGAGGAGAAGTTAAAATTAAAGAGGAAGACTATGATTTTGCGTTCCAGGACATCAGCCTCTGGAACCTCAAGAAAGAGAGCAAAATGTGGAAACAGGAAATGCTGAACAGCCGCTGTCTGTAGAAGATGTTGATGGTGCTCAACGACCTGTTCGCTCCAGGCATCCACCCACTTATTTGACAGACTATGTGACTGATTTCTGAGAGAGGGGTGAATGTGGTACTATTTTCGAACTTTTTGAACTTTTGTGTTGGCCTGCCCTGGTTACCGTGAATATTGTTTTGTTTAGTGTTTTGGTGGCTCAGTCAGTCGGTCGCCTGCCATGTGTTGTCTGTGGATGTTTACTATGTAAAGTGTTATCAAAGTCAAGTTTCTTTGTGCCTAGATTTTTGTATGTTAAAGCCTTGAATAAAAGGTAATTATTTTCACAACAGCTATACACAGAAATTAAATGTATACTGCCACAGACTTCGCAGGTACATGACATCTCTGAAACGTAAACAACAAAACAGAGAATTTATTGAGGAAAGAAAATTTTACAGAGATTTGTCTGTCAAGTTGGCTTCTTTCTCAAATGGAACACCTTCCCTTGAATCAATCACAAACTTTTGGTCAAATATCTGGGAAAATGTCAAAATGCACGATACAACCACCCCAGTGCTTATTGAAGAACAACGCAGATCAGAAAACCTATCAGAAATGCCCTCCACCAACATTTCTACTCAGGAAATTCAAAAAGCACTTCGTCGCATGAGCAATTGGAAATCTCCAGGACCGGACGGGATACACGTCTTCCGGATTAAATACTTTACCAGTACGCATGATAAACTGGCAGAATGCTACAACATGTTATTGCAACGACCTGATTCAGCACCAGTATTCTTGACTACTGGTAAAACTTTGCTCATCCCAAAAAACGAAGAAACTACAAATCCGGCTAATTACAGGCCAATCACATGCTTATCCGTTTTCTACAAATGCCTTACAAAGATAATCACTGAAAAGGTTAGCGAACATCTCGAAAAGAACAGCATCATGACCGAAGAGCAGAAAGGTTGCTACCGACACTCAAAAGGTTGCAAGGAACAAGTGATAATTGATTCCATAATCACTCAGCAGGCTGTGAAAGGGAACAGAAATCTCAGTGTCGCCTACATTGACTATCAAAAAGCTTTTGATTCTGTGCCGCATTCCTATCTCATAGAGATCTTACAAATGTACAAGATAGATACACTGCTAATACAGTTCCTTCAAGAAATCATGAAAAAATGGACAACAGTACTGCAACTGACAACCCCCAAGACAAAGCTAGCATCAAGAGGTATTCATATTAACCGAAGTATATTCCAAGGAGACTCTTTTAGCCCCCTCTGGTTCTGTATGGCCCTCAATCCACTGAGCCAGGCTCTTAATCAAACAAAGAATGGATTCAAAATCAAATCAGATAAAGGTTCCCATACAATAAGTCATCTACTGTACATTGATAACATAAAAATTTATGCAAATTCTCCTAAACAATTGCACAGAATGCAAAGTGCAAATCATTGCACCTTACAAAAGGGAAAGTCACCCAAACCAATGGCTTTGACACAGGGAAAGGTATCATTGAAGACCTGACAGCCGAAAACATATATAAGTATCTGGGGTTTCAACAACTGCGTGGAATCAACCACACTCTTATTAAAGAGAAAACCTCAGTCGAAATGATTAGAAGAGTGGAGGCAGTTTTAAAAACACATCTTCATAGGCGCAATAAGGTCAAAGCGATCAACACCTTTGCCATCCCTGTTCTGGCTTACACGTTTGGAGTGGTGAAATGGTCCATGACAGAACTGGAAAATGCTGAGAGGCAAATCAGAGTAAAGCTAACCAAGCACAGAATGCGGCATCCCAAATCAGCAATTGAAAGGGTAACTCTACCTGCATTCAAGGGAGGAATGGGAATCATGAGCATCGTCCAATTACGTTGGAAACAGATTCAAGACCTGAGGGAACACTTCCATTCCAAAGCAGGATAATCACATGTACGAAATATTGTGCACCGCAGATGCAAATCTAACACCACTGAAGCTCAAAAATCAAGAACTGGAAACTACCTCTCAGTCTATGGAAGAAAAACTACTATCATGGAAGCAAAAATCTTTGCACGGTTCTTATCCTCATCACCTCGAGGATACAAATGTTGACAGTATTTCTTCGCATATCTGGTTATACTGCGATTTTTGTAGGAAGAGCTCTCAAGATAACTCAAATCCCATCTTCGCGATGGAATATGTCACGGCATTTCGCGTCTTTTCTCGGTCTTGCCGGTAGAAGTCGCATGATCGCAAGCACTGCTTCATAAGGTCGCGATCGTGCGAAATCTAGCGGAACGACTGTGAATGATACGAAATGCCGTGACATATTCCATCGCGAAGATGGGATTTGAGTTATCCTGAGAGCTCTTCCTATAAAAATCGCAGTATAGCTTCAGGGAACTTATATGGAGAAACCACTGGATTCATGATGGCCATACAGGATAGAGTCATTAGCACACGCAATTACAGAAAATATATTTTGAAAGAAACATTGGACGACAAATGCAGATTGTGCACAACGGAAACCGAAACAATAGAGCACATAACAGGGGCATGTAAAATTCTTGCTGGCACGGAATACCTACGACGACATAACAATTTTGCAAAGATTGTTCACAGTGCCCTGGCCGTTAAAGAACATCTTAACGTAGAAAGCGTGCCGTACTATCAATACCAACCTCCTCCAGTCTTGGAAAATGAATCCGCGAAAATGTACTGGGATAGGGAGATTAGAACAGACAAGACCATCACTGCAAACAGGCCAGATATTACAGTGCTACATAAAATCAGAAAGGAAGTCACCATCATCGACATCACAGTTCCATTAGCACATAATCTCCACTCAGCGTATTCCAATAAAATATCAAAATACCGAGAACTTGCGGAAGAGATCAAGAAGATTTGGAAGGTTGAAAAAGTGCATATCCGTCCCCTGACAATTTCTACCACCGGGATAGTAACAAAATCCCTCATTAAACAGCTACAGGAACTAAATATAAAGCATGTACTGGCAGCAATTCAAAAAGCTATTATTCTGGACACATGTCGCATTGTGAGGAAAACTATTACTGATATGTCTGACATGTAGTATGGAAGGATCTGAGAGAAAAAACACAGATATCGCTCGATACTTGCTCATCGGAGCCGTGCGAGTGAGCCTAGCCACAGCAACACTAGTGGCAGGTGAATGTTTCCCCCCCGCGTGGGAGAAGTGCAAAAGTCAAATAATAATAATAATAATAATAATAATAATAATAATAATAAAAAGGAAATTCGCACCATGGATCGAAAAACCAGAAAACTGCTAACAATGCATCATGTTGCCCACCCTCGAGCTGATATACATAGACTTTATGTGTCACGTAAGGAAGGAGGAAGAGGCCTCAGACAAATTGAGGCCTCCTGGCACAACGCAATAGTCGGGATGGGAAAGTATGTAGTCAGCCATCAAGACGACCCTCTAATGAGGCAGGTCATGAAATCTGACCGAAGAATGGGAAACAGAGGCATTGTTAGTGTAGCTAGAAGCATTGCGAAGAAAACTAGGCAAGACACGTCGAATAACACAGACACTGAACTTCTGATGCTGCTAAACATGAAGTGTGAAACACAAAAAATGTTAAAGAAATCGTGGAGAGACAAACCACTCCACGGACAATACCTAAAAGAATGGACAAGGTGCAGATCAATAAAGATCAATCATTTATGTGGCTTAAAAGGGGAAGAATGAAGCCAGAATCGGAAGCACTTGTAATAGCTGCCCAAGATCAGGCCTTGAGAACACGACATTATGATAAAGCGGTTCTCAAAATTTCCCAAGATGATAAATGCCGCATTTGCCTGGAGCAAGTAGAAACCATTGATCATAGTGTCTCAGCTTGTCCAATCCTAGCAAAGACGGAATACCTGAAAAGACATGACAGGGTGTGTAGCTACCTCCACTGGCAGATCTGTACCGCCCTCGAAGTTCCAAACACATGCCCCAAGTGGTACGAACACTCACCAAAACCGGTGACGTCTGTTGGATTGTGTACGATATTGTACGACCAACAAATTCAAACTGATCGCACGATAGCGGCAAACAAACCGGATATAGTTATCCGGGATTTGTCGAAAAAATCGTGTTTACTTATCGATGTTGCTGTACCTTGCGATCAAAACGTCGTTACCAAGGAGGCAGAGAAACGTCTTAAATACAAGAGTTTGGAAATCGAGATCAGCCGAATGTGGGGCGTAAAAGCACAGGTCGTCCCGATAGTAATCGGAGCTCTGGGATTTGTTCCGCAAAATTTGAGTAAGAACTTGTCTAAACTCCCTGGTAATTCGAAAGACTGGGAAGTGCAAGAAATAGCTTTATTTTGAACAGCCCACATTTTGCGTAAAGTATTGTAGAGGCACTGGTAGTCACCGGATCTGCTCCTTAGGTAGCTGGTTGCAACCTGGAGTAGATTTTATATTCAGCCGACTCATAACATCTTTAGTCGTGATGTAATGGAATAATAATAATAATAATAATAATAATAATAATAATAATAAAATTTTTGAAAACCCAAGGAAATCCCGGAATGGCTCACACGCGGCATCACGTATTTGCTACCCAAAGTGGGAGACAGCTCTTTGGCGAAGAACTACAGGCCAATTACGTGTCTGCCAGTCCTGTACAAAGTTATAACTTCAGCCATAGCTGACAAAATGTACAGACATCTAGATAAGAATCATCTAATGCCAGCTGAACAAAAAGGATGTCGTAAAGGCTCTTATGGCTGTAAGGAAATCTTGCTACTGAATAAAGTCATCTTGAATGATGTAAAGAAACGCAAACGTAATTTGAGCATGGCTTGGATTGACTACCAAAAGGCCTTTGATAGTGTACCACACGATTGGATTTTGAAGACCCTGGAGATCTATCGATTTCATCCTAGACTTATTGAATTTTGCAAGGCTAGTATGAAGTCGTGGAGTACCAGGTTACTAATCCACAGCGGAAAGGAAGCAGTAGAAACCAGAAGTATTCAGATTAACAGGGGTATTTTTCAAGGAGATTCACTATCCCCTCTGCTTTTTTGCATTAGTTTGATCCCACTATCGAGACAGTTGTCGCAAGCTGACTTTGGTTTTAAGCTCCATGGTGATGAAAGGCCAGTATCACATTTGTTTTACATGGATGATCTGAAAGTGTTTGCTAAGAATGAAGCGATTCTCTCCCAAATGCTGTCTGTCGTAAATGACTTTAGCAATGACATCTGCATGAAGTTTGGTCTTGACAAATGTGCAAAAATCAATTTAAAAAGAGGGAAACTCACAACGTCTGAGAACATTGAAATTGATACGCACACTGTGATTCAAGATCTTGAGCCAGGTAAAACTTACAAATATCTGGGCATTGAAGAATGTGAAACCATCTCGAATGACAGAATGAAAGAGAGAATTCGTAGGGAGTATTATAGGAGAGTGAGACTGGTCCTGCAGTCCGCTCTGAATTCCAGGAATAAAATATCTGCAATAGGTAGTTTGGCGGTACCTGTAGCCGAATACAGTTTTGGACTAGTGGACTGGACTGAGCAAGAAATTCGCACCATGGATCGAAAAACCAGAAAACTGCTAACAATGCATCATGTTTCCCACCCTCGAGCTGATATACATAGACTTTATGTGTCACGTAAGGAAGGAGAAAGAGGCCTCAGACAAATTGAGGCCTCCTGGCACAGCGCAATAGTCGGGTTGGGGAAGTATGTAGTCAGCCATCAAGATGACCCTCTAATGAGGCAGGTCATGAAATCTGACCGAAGAATGGGAAACAGAGGCATTGTTAGTGTAGCAAGAAGCATTGCGAAGAAAACTAGGCAAGACACTGAACTTGTGATGCTGCTAAACATGAAGTGTGAGACACAAAAAATGTTAAAGAAATCGTGGAGAGACAAACCACTCCACGGACAATACCTAAAAAGAATGGACAAGGTGCAGATCAATAAAGATCAATCATTTATGTGGCTTAAAAGGGGAAGAATGAAGCCAGAATCGGAAGCACTTGTAATAGCTGCCCAAGATCAGGCCTTGAGAACACGACATTATGATAAAGCGGTTCTCAAAATTTCCCAAGATGATAAATGCCGCATTTGCCTGGAGCAAGTAGAAACCATTGATCATAGTGTCTCAGCTTGTCCAATCCTAGCAAAGACCGAATACCTTAAAAGACATGACAGGGTGTGTAGCTACCTCCACTGGCAGATCTGTACCGCCCTCGAAGTTCCAAACACATGCCCCAAGTGGTACGAACACTCACCAAAACCGGTGACGTCTGTTGGATTATGTACGATATTGTACGACCAACAAATTCAAACTGATCGCACGATAACGGCAAACAAACCGGATATAGTTATCCGGGATTTGGCGAAAAAATCGTGTTTACTTATCGATGTTGCTGTACCTTGCGATCAAAACGTCGTTACCAAGGAGGCAGAGAAACGTCTTAAATACAAGAGTTTGGAAATCGAGATAAGCCGAATGTGGGGCGTAAAAGCACAGGTCGTCCCGATAGTTATCGGAGCTCTGGGATTTGTTCCGCAAAATTTGAGTAAGAACTTGTCTAAACTCTCAGGTAATTCAAAAGATTGGGAAGTGCAAGAAATTGCTTTATTTGGAACAGCCCACATTTTGCGTAAAGTATTGTAGAGGCACTGATATTCACCGAATCTGCTCCTTAGGTAGCTGGTTGCAACCTGGAGTAGATTTTATATTCAGCCGACTCATAAGATCTTTAGTCGTGATGTAATGGAATAATAATAATAATAATAATAATAATAATAATAATAATAATAATAATAATAATAATATGAAGAAGAAGAAGAAAATTCATAAAAATAAAACACAACACACTCGCCAATAAAAACACTAAATTAATAATTTGTATATATTAGGTCTTATAATTTGAAATAAAATGCATTTTAAATCAGTAAAATCTAGAGTAAGTAAATATTGTGCATTTTAAATAAAGATTACCATATGAACCCATTGCAGTCCCATTTTTAAACTTGCACCATCTGTTTGGAAATATACAAGGATTATTATAGAAATTTTTCAATTTTTTTTAAGTTGAGCATTTTGAAAAAACTCAAAATCAGAATTTTAAATTCAAATTTGAATATCTTTTTGAATGCAACCCCTATTGAGTTGTATATCATATAATAGGCCATAAAGAAATCTGCAAAATGACCCCTGTTCCAGCTCTCTATCTTAATTTGGTGAGGTTCTGCATCAATTTAAAAATTTTCGGGAAGCCAATTTTTCAAAATTTTACATGGCTGTATTTCAGAAACGGGTGGAAATATTTTACTCAAAATTTGTAGTTTTCTTATTCTCCATGCATACAACCTATGTGTCAAATTTCATCTGAATCTAAAATGGTGAGGTAAAATTTTAAATAAAACTGTGTTGATTTAGTATGGAATGACCCAAATGACAAAAAAAAAATTTTTCAAAAGTTTGAATATGATTGACTCTATGATATTTTGCATGCATGAATAACATAGTGTACTCTATCACAAGGTCTTGTATAAGCATTGAGGACTGAATCACCCTGTGTATCATTGTTAAAATAAGCATCTTTCTTTTTGATAATCAGTATAGTCTCTAATTGTATAAAAGAGTTATGCAACAGAAAAGATTTTACTTTTAACTTAAATTTGTGTATCAACTTTAATTGTTTAATGTCATCTGACATGTTTTGTAAAGTGGCATACATGCATTATATATGGATTTCCTGTAAGTGAGCTGTTGATCCTCACACCTGATGCATATAATTTCAATGATACATATTGTAATTATAAATATCAGTATTGCATGAACATATGTTTCCACCAATAAATAAGTCAGATTTCACAAAAACTGCAGATTTGTAAATAAATAGGCAAAGCAATGATAAGATTCCCAGCTCAAAGAAGAGAAGCTTGCAAAAAACATGTTTTTATTATTTTTATTTTTTTCTGCAATGTAAGGTCTGGGTACAATAGGATGAGCTTCCTCAGAATTTCATGCCATATCTCAGGTGGCAATATTCATTTGCATGGAAAGAGCTGTAAGACAGAATTTGAAAGGCCTCTGAATGCGTAACATAATGAACTTAATTTAGTGTTTCTGTTATAAGTGTATTCCATTTAAAGCTTGACTGAATTGAGAGACCCAGATATGTTGTTCCTTTAACATCAACTAATTGTGTATTGTTCATTTTCATTGAAACATGGGATTGCCGATTTGAAATGCAAAAATTCATTGAAAAAATATTCTACTGATGCATATAATTACTGTAATAATTAATAAAGTAAGACAGAGGGAAGCTAATAAAATTTCAACCTTGTTAAAATAAGTACTACCATTCTTACCTCACATTGGTTTTGTTTCTGACAATGGAGCCACTTAAGAAGGCAAGTTTCATGAACAACACCCATTGTACCCTTACAATAACAAGGAGATATCAAAAGTTCTCTTGATGAATCATCCATGCAAATGCGACAATATCCTCCAAAATAGTTTTGTGCACTGCTGTCTTTCAAATTCATTTCCATCAGTGCTTAGAGCGTGGCTCAAACTCTTGAACTTCTAAATATTTTTTTATAATCCTTTTCAATTAAAAATCTGAAATGTTTACTTATTTTATTGTGTTTGTTAGTTAATAAAACAAAACCAAAAATGTCATGAACTACACTTTCCCCCCAAATTCCCTCAAACAAAGTGATACATAAACCACGGCAACAGTATATTCAAAGAATATGAACATTAACAAAGGCAGTATACACAACAATGCTTGCCACAATCCTGCTTGAATATTAAACTTTTTTTCATCTGTAAATGCATGAAAGAAAGGAAGGAAGGAAGGAAGGAAGGAAGAAAGAAAGAAAGAAAGAAAGAAAGAAAGAAGGAAAGAAAGAAAGAAAGAAGGAAAGAAAGAAAGAAGGAAAGAAAGAGAGAAAGAAAAAGAAGGAAAGGCACCTTAGATGAAAAAAATATTTACAAATTCTCTGAATCATAACACAATTCTTTTTAATTTTTTTTTACAAATAAATTATAAGGTACAAAAATGTTTTAGTAATAAATAAATATACACACACACTTTATATGTATTAAACTTAGTAGCTGTTCTCACAACTATTATACAACACATTGGCAGAAATGCCTTTTTTTTACTCCAGTGACTAAAATTCATTAAGTTTTAAAAATTCCCATTTTGTCTCCTTCTTTTCTATTCTTTTTGGTAACATTTTGTAGTTGACATAAATAAATAGATTGGTACATCTACAATAAAAAAGTACTGCACATTTTCAAAGATGCATTAATTTGTAATTTTTTTGGAGCGTTTTTGTGAATTTTCTAATTTTACTTAGTTAAAATAAATATTAAATGCAATTTTTAATACAGGTATGAAAAAGAATTGTCTCAATATTTCTTAATACATCAATAACATATTATCTGGAAATATAATACAACAATAAATTAAGAAAATTACAAGAACAGGAATGCAATACGCACAATATAAAATGTTAAGGAGTGCACACATTTTTGTGATTCAGTGAATTATCTCTTGAATGTGCAATGTAGGATAATAAATGGCCTATCTTCATGTTTCTTTAGTCGGAACTAAATAAATATGGTACACCATAACATATCAGATGTTCAGCATTTAGTAATTGAAATATTACAAACTTTTGAAAATTTGATTATCTATTGCTATTTTTCTCTTCATATTTTAAAGCACAAATTCAGCTCTATTTAAGTATAATTAAAATAAAGCATTTTTAAGGTGCAATAAGTTATTTGTTGACTGCTTGGTCCTGTGATGGCTTTGCATCAAATCAGCATGTCAGAACACAACTATGAAGATTCATCTCTTTCCACTTTGTAAAGCATGAAGCTTGTAATAGAGTCCTTTTTGGGCCAGAAGTTCTTTATGTCTTCCTTGTTCAGCAACAACTCCATTGTTAACTACACATATCAAGTCAGCATCTTGTATTGTTGAGAGACGATGTGCAATAGTAATACATGTTCGGCCTTCCTTCGCTTTATCCAGAGCCTCTTGAACCACCTGTAAAATTGAAGAAATTTCAAGAATTTTTCTTAAGCCTTTAATGGTTGTGGTTGTGTTTGGGGAAATGCAATACCCCATCACCTCATTTGCCACATATTTCTGGAAAAATAAGTATTCTGGGGACACTGAAAATGTAGGTAACTTTCAAAAAAAGTTATTAGATTTACATTTTTGAGACAAGTGGAACTGCACATCTGCTATGCTAATCCTCTTTTATCTTTTGTGTTATGGGTTTCTGATTACCCTTTGCCACTCTTTGTGCTACAAAAACACACAGCTCAAAAAGAGTATTTGCTCCTGGACATCTCATGTCTGCCAGGCAAATACTCTTTCTGTCAAGACTTGTGTTAATATTACTTTCATGCATACTGCTTATGTAGTATAGAGAAGGAATTCAAATGCTGCAGAAAAAAGCCAGTGATTTTTCAACAAAATAACTCTTATTGCCAGCCCTTAGTAATGAAAAGGCGGATAATGCTTGCTCCTGTGTATAGAAAATTACTTCCTCTAACACATTGTGTAGTCAGAATCCACGTTTGATGGGTCCTTGATACCAAAAAATCAACTGATAGTGAAATATCTATCTGTAAACAAAAGTTAGCAGCTAAACCACAAGCAGGATTGTCACCACAATTGATATTCCCCAATCAATTCCACTGATGTCACGGAATTTGAAAAGGATATTTTCACTTTTAGAGTACTTCACATGATGCCACAACATGCTCAAAATTTTCATAAACCTGGCTCTGAATTTTTCTTTAATTTTCTCCCCTTTGATAGTGCAAAAGGCACTTAAAGAAACAGCACGGGCCACACTTTTGTTGAGCTCTCCAAGTTTTCAAAAACTGCAAAAGTTCAAAATTTGTTTTTCCTCTACAATAATGAAGAGAAAAATTTATTGCTTAATGACTTCTGTTCTTCAAAAACGGATCTTGAAATAAATCATGAATAATTATTTGAGAATAGGAGTAGTTTTGGCATGAAACACAGGTAAATTTTGAACAAATTGTTTCTCAAAAAATACTCCTTTTTTCCTTGCATATAGCAAGGAACTGTAAAGCAATTGGTGCTAGTCTCATTTTCAGCAAACTCTATTACTTGAAAATTGCAGAATAATAAAAATGGCAAAAGTACAATATTATCACTTACATGGAAACATGATATTTATAATGCAAAGAGAAACATCGGTCTGAGAGACCCCCATTTGTTATTGAGCGTTTAATGTAGGATGTAATGGTAAAATAAATTATAGACCTGTTTAAATCAATTCTTACATTTCTTTAGAGTATTCTAAAACATATTTTATATGATAAAAACATTAATATAACTGAAAAAATATTGAAATTGTTGAAAAATATCAAAATTTTTGAAGAACATTGAAATTGTTGAAAAACATCGATATTGTTAAAAAACTTTTTTAATTGTTGTAAAACATTGAAATTGCCTCTAAATCCATAAAGCTTCCTCGGTCCTCTAAATCTGTGCAGCGTTTATACAACTGGTCTTTGTGAGTTAGCAAGGAATTCCTCAGGAATCATTTTTGTCCTTTTTTACTGCACCCAACAAATTAATTTTCTCTTCATCAGGTTTAGAATAACTTCTGCAGAACTAAATGTTGTCTCGTGACTTTCCTGCAAGACCCTTCAATAGGTTTGCATACACGAAGCATAGCTTGAGTAGGGTCCTACATTTTTCTCTTCTTGGGCAGGGATAGTCCGAATGAATTGGGCGATTCATTACAATATTTGAAAGTAACAGTATTAAATATTTGAGAAAGTCGCCCATGAGCGTATATGAAAACACCACTTACACTCTAAGAGAAGCAAATGGTCTAACATACTGCTACGAAAAATACGGAAAGAGAAACTGTCGGTCTCACAGACCCCATAATATCCAAAAATGCCCCTTATATGCTGACCACTTCAGCAGAGCTAAATAAAATTCCACCGAGTGATAGAAGAAGGTCAGGGAGGAAGCTACTGTAACTGTCAAGGTTCTCGCCCACTCATATCGGCCAACTTCAGCCAAAATCAATTTCACATTTCGGTCACAATTCAAAATTGCATCAGCAATTTCACTTAATGCCTGTGAGACCGATGTTTCCATGTAAGTGTTATAGAGATTCTTTTGTTAAATGAAATCTGTTGTAAAAATTCAGCTTTTTAAAAAAGGTCATGTACAATATTTACAATCTGTGCAGTATTTAAAAATACGAATATTTTAAGATAATTTTGCAATTTTCAAAATTGAAGATTTCTTTTTCCAGCTCATCATCTGCTACAATCTTTTAGGAGTTATCAGGTTGCAATTCAACAATAGGATTGCTGCAGCAGGATGGCAGTCGAAATTGACAGAATAACCTTTCATTGTTCAGTGGTGTTTCTGGGTAAATGGAACGGTGTTGTGAATTGTCAGATTTGTACTGATGCATTAGCTTAATGTTTTGCGCCAAATACGCCATGATTGGTAATGAGTTTTACGGTGTTAATATGGACAGATATAGCGGTATTTTAATTTTACATAACTGCTAGTGAGGCGAGAAAGTAGGTACTGTTGTAGCACCACTGGTTTTCAAGTAGAGAATGTCTGAAAATTTCATACATATTTATAATTTCAATTTAGATTTAATTTATTGTTATCACTAGGGAGAGGATTTTTATGCCCTAAAAAATCTTGAAATATGCTTTTGAAAGTATATATTTACGATCTATGATTTCTCAAATATGCAATTCACTTTAACAATATTTTATTTCCTGTATAAACCTCTCCTGATAAAATTTAGGAGAAACATGCTTGTAATGAAAAGATGAATTTTTGTGCAAACGTAACATAATCTAGCTTACTTCGCAGGAGAAATAATTGAAGTAAATAAGCATCTTAGTGAAATACATTGTATCCTTGTTTCATTTTTACTTTCCCGTATACGTATGTATGGAGTAACATAGTATCGGGAAAGTTATGTAATGCTGCGGAAAATCGATTTCAAGATTTCAACGGACATAAACGTTTTGGGGTCGCCTGATACCGAAAAAGCGGGTCTTTTCAAAACGTACGTACGTTTTCCGTCTTTCCGTCCGTCCGTCCGTCCGTTTTCCGTCTTTCCGTCCGTTTTCCGTCTTTCCGTCCGTCCGTTTTCCGTCTTTCCGCCCGTCCATCCGTTTTCCGTCTTTCCGTCCGTCCGTTCGTTTTCCGTCCGTCCGTCTTTCCGTCCGTCCGTTTTCCGTCATTCCGTCCGTCCGTCCGTCCGTTTTCCGTCTTTCCGTCCGCCCGTCCGTTTTCCGTCTTTCCGTCTTTCCGCCCGTCCGTCCGTTTTCCGTCTTTCCGTCCGTCCGTTCGTCCGTTTTCCGCCTTTCCGTCCGTTTTCCGTCCGTTTTCCGTCCGACCGACCGACCGACCGACCGACCGACCGACCGACCGACCGACCGACCGACCGACCGTCCGTCCGTCCGTCCGTCCGTCCGTCCGTCCGTCCGTCCGTCCGTCCGTCCGTCCGTCCGTCGTCCGTCCGTCCGTCCGTCCGTCCGTCCGTCCGTCCGTCCGTCCGTCCGTCCGTCCGTCCGTCCGTCCGTCCGTCCGTCCGTCCGTCCGTCCGTCCGTCCGTCCGTCCGTCCGTCCGTCCGTCCGTCCGTCCGTCCGTCCGTCCGTCCGTCCGTCCGTCCGTCCGTCCGTCCGTCCGTCCGTCCGTCCGTCCGTCCGTCCGTCCGTCCGTCCGTCCGTCCGTCCGTCCGTCCGTCCGTCCGTCCGTCCGTCCGTCCGTCCGTCCGTCCGTCCGTCCGTCCGTCCGTCCGTCCGTCCGTCCGTCCGTCCGTCCGTCCGTCCGTCCGTCCGTCCGTCCGTCCGTCCGTCCGTCCGTCCGTCCGTCCGTCCGTCCGTCCGTCCGTCCGTCCGTCCGTCCGTCCGTCCGTCCGTCCGTCCGTCCGTCCGTCCGTCCGTCCGTCCGTCCGTCCGTCCGTCCGTCCGTCCGTCCGTCCGTCCGTCCGTCCGTCCGTCCGTCCGTCCGTCCGTCCGTCCGTCCGTCCGTCCGTCCGTCCGTCCGTCCGTCCGTCCGTCCGTCCGTCCGTCCGTCCGTCCGTCCGTCCGTCCGTCCGTCCGTCCGTCCGTCCGTCCGTCCGTCCGTCCGTCCGTCCGTCCGTCCGTCCGTCCGTCCGTCCGTCCGTCCGTCCGTCCGTCCGTCCGTCCGTCCGTCCGTCCGTCCGTCCGTCCGTCCGTCCGTCCGTCCGTCCGTCCGTCCGTCCGTCCGTCCGTCCGTCCGTCCGTCCGTCCGTCCGTCCGTCCGTCCGTCCGTCCGTCCGTCCGTCCGTCCGTCCGTCCGTCCGTCCGTCCGTCCCGTCCGTCCGTCCGTCCGTCCGTCCGTCCGTCCGTCCGTCCGTCCGTCCGTCCGTCCGTCCGTCCGTCCGTCCGTCCGTCCGTCCGTCCGTCCGTCCGTCCGTCCGTCCGTCCGTCCGTCCGTCCGTCCGTCCGTCCGTCCGTCCGTCCGTCCGTCCGTCCGTCCGTCCGTCCGTCCGTCCGTCCGTCCGTCCGTCCGTCCGTCCGTCCGTCCGTCCGTCCGTCCGTCCGTCCGTCCGTCCGTCCGTCCGTCCGTCCGTCCGTCCGTCCGTCCGTCCGTCCGTCCGTCCGTCCGTCCGTCCGTCCGTCCGTCCGTCCGTCCGTCCGTCCGTCCGTCCGTCCGTCCGTCCGTCCGTCCGTCCGTCCGTCCGTCCGTCCGTCCGTCCGTCCGTCCGTCCGTCCGTCCGTCCGTCCGTCCGTCCGTCCGTCCGTCCGTCCGTCCGTCCGTCCGTCCGTCCGTCCGTCCGTCCGTCCGTCCGTCCGTCCGTCCGTCCGTCCGTCGTCCGTCCGTCCGTCCGTCCGTCCGTCCGTCCGTCCGTCCGTCCGTCCGTCCGTCCGTCCGTCCGTCCGTCCGTCCGCCGTCCGTCCGTCCGTCCGGTCCGTCCGTCCGTCCGTCCGTCCGTCCGTCCGTCCGTCCGTCCGTCCGTCCGTCCGTTCATCCGACCGTCGGACCGTCCGTCCGTGAACAACACAAGCGCGTAATTCATACGTGCGATTTCTTCCAAAATTGATATTCCCCGGCCGATCTGTGTCCACTCGTGGCGCCTCGATTTTGAAAAACTTTCTTCAAAATTCGAGGGTACTTTACATGAAGCCCCCCGGACATTTTCAACTTTTCCCTAAAACGGCTCCAACTTTTTCCTTTAAATTTCTTGTAAGAATAGAGTAAAATACACTTATTCAGGTGGCTTAGGTACCATTTTCAAGGTTAACTCTAAATTTTCCAAAATTGCCAAAGTTTGAAATTTTTTCTGCGACTTCCTAGAACTACAAAATTGAAGATAGAGATTTTTCCTTCAAATAAAATTTGTGGTTCAAAATGACCACTTTCATTAAAATCAGGTACATTGTTTAAAAAATTTTAGTAGGTTTTGCGCAATATTGCACGCAATATTTGAAATTTTTAAAAATTATGTAAAGCAGATTTTCTCAAAAACGGCTCCAAATTTTTTCTTTAAACTTTTTGTAGGGATAGTGCTAAATGTGCTGTATGAGATGAAATTAACCCCATATTCCTCTATTCTTTTGTTTTTTCAAAAATTTCAAAACTTTCAAAAATGTACTTTTTTTACTTGTCTTTTGCGTCGTTAATATTTACAGTAGTGGCAATTTGTTCACATTACTCTATTATTGAGTACATGTGCTTTGAATAATGTCAAGTAAAGTTTCTCAAAAATTCAATAGTTTTCTGTGAAAACTAGCTCAAATTGCGCATTTTCAGAAACACTCAAATTCCATTTTCTCAAAAATGGTTTCAAATTTTTGATCAAACTTTTCGAATGGATAGTGCTAATTGCACTCTTTAATATGGCATAAAGTTAATTTTGGGGTATTTTTTTGTTTTTTCAAAACTTACAAAAATGTAATTTTTTTGATAGTTCTCTCATACGATTAAAATGCACATTTCCAGCAATTTGTAGACACTATTGAATTTGTGAGTGTAAGTGCTTCAAATGAAGTTTTTTGAAAACTCAAAAATTAACTGTAAAAAAGAGCTTCAAATTTCGCATTTACAGTAGCGCTTAAACACCATTTTCTTGAAACGATTCCAAATTTTTCAACAAAAATTGCCATTTAGCACAAGGTTTAATTGTTTTTTATATTCTTAAAATAATAGTTTTGTTCTACTATTGGAAAATCAAAAACTTTAGAAAATGTCGAAAAAATGTAGTTTGGGCGGCGATAGATGGAAGCTCTCGAGAGTATTGGCAAGTCCAAAAAGCTAGCTGAGACCAAATGAAACAGAAAACTAATATGGAAAAGTCTGTGCCATTCTGTAGCACCACTAGTTTTCTGTCCAGTTTAAAAGATATGATATCAAGAAATATCCTACATTTGCACAAATATTTTATCATCTATAGAAAAGAAAATACTCAAACTGTGAAAAGCTCTTTCTAATCAATAAATGCTCACAAATAAAGATTCTATGAAAACATGAAAATTTTTCGAGATAAGTCTCTGTTTTAATGAAATACAGTAATCCCTCGACATCCACGAAGTCACTATTCGCACGTTCTGAACATTCGCGATTACAGAAATGCTACCAGTTTTAACATTTGTGACTTCAACATTTGCGAGTGCGTCTTTTAGTGTACTTTTTTTTTTTTTTTTTAAAGTGAGCACATTTCATTTCCTTTATCAGCGTCATCTGGAAACCAAACTTGGCAGACGTCGGAGCTCAAAGTATCACTTTCTGCAAAAAGTTTGAAGTTGAAATGACAATTCGCATTTATAGAATAACACAATTGTAAAATAATTCAATTCAGCTGCGTCAAATTGGCAAAACGGGTTTTGGTAACATGAACAGACAAGCCATTCAGGATCAGTCCAACTTTCATAATAAAGTCCTCATTGAAGAGGATTCTCGGGAAATCATCAGTGAAGAAAACCTCCTCGAAGGTAACAAAGAAGTAACGGAAGCGAAATCTCATCTTGGAGCAACCTCAATGTCAAAACTGTTTAAGGCATTCTAAAACTTCAAAAAGCTACGGTGGAAAGGACATTCGAATGTGATCTGAACATGGAAAACTGGAGAAATAGACACAGCAACTCTTCCATATTTGGATATTAAAACAACGAGGGATGTGACGAAACAAAAAAATAACCAAGTCCTATATCCAATCACTTTCAACTTTGAAATAAGGTTTAAACATTGTTTTATTTCTCCATTTTTGGATGTTAATTGTGAGTTCTGTTTGTAGTAGCGCTCTCAATACTAATGCAATTGTTAGTCAGATATTCTTCTTTCTTTTTTAAACAGTTTTTGTATATCCAGGAACCTAACCCACCTTCTTCATTAAATATAGACTCAACATTTGCGGATTTAACATTCACTATATTTTCGGGAACCTAACTCTTGTAAATGTTGAAGGATTACTGTACGCAAAACATGCTCCTATTATTACACGAATATGCACCAACAGGAAAAATCAGCCAAATATGCACTAACATATTAATCTAAATAGCATCAAATTCTAACCACATGTCATGAAATTTCTCTTAGTTATGTCCTGAAACAAGGGTCAAAAATATGCAAAAACATAGAAATCCACTCCCTAGTTATCACACTATGAAACTAAAGAATGGAAATTTGGTTGATTGGAAGAATTTAAACCAATGTCAGTTTTGCGATCAAAACATATTTTTAAGTTCTGCAAATAATAAATAAATATGAATTAGATAGGACACTGAACTTTACATCACTTATAAACAAAGGAAATTAAAAGGGTTCCAGATTGAGATACCAACATACTAAGTTACAAATATCTTGATATAAAAGATTTATACTGCATGTTTTGAATTCTGCACTTGAAGTAACTGTAATTAATTTCAGAAATGCTCTTTTTATATTAATATGTTAAAGATTTTATAATAATATATTATGGTTTAATGAGTGGAAAGTTTTAGCAAAAACCTATAATTTTTTCCAATAATTCCTTGAAAACAAATTTATAGAATATTATTAATTTTGTGATCATAGATCTTTTGGTTCTGAAACCATGTTGTCAATCTATTAGCACTCTACTTACTTGAAATGCAAGTTGCAAAATATGCTCAAATGTTTGCAATAGATCTGTATTTTAAAAGAAACTCAGGATAGAGCAATACCCCGAGGAACAGTGAGCATCATTTACAGCCATATAACTACAGAATGGTTGAATTCATTAATGTGTCACAACAAACAATGGGAGTCACAACTGTTTCCTTCTGAATGCTCTGGCTAAGCTGCAAAGGCAATAAATATCACACTTTTCTATAATACCTAATTACGAAGGGCATTCAAAAAGATTCCAGAATTGCCTTGCTGTCGCCAAACTATAGTTCTTTTTTTTAGCTATAAGACAGGGTTTATGTTCTTGTGATAGGGGGCTGGGCACAGTAGCAGAACGATGGCCGCCTGCAAAATGTTTATCTGGGCCCCTCTATAAACTGTTTATAGCAAACACAAGTAGTGTTAGAACCTTAAATAATATAAATATCCCTTGCAAAGAGACCCTCTTTTGCCTGAGTCTGCTTGCATTGCAGGGCCCAAATGTTATGCCACTGGCTGAGCAGGTTCACACACAGGCAAAATTAATCTGGACATGTTTCAGAGCGCAGTGGTGTCACTGCTCCATGTCATATGGAGGTGAGTGGTGGTCCGTCAGCATAATGTTGCAGTTCGAACAGCGTGCATCATCAAGTTCATGGGCAAAATGGGAAAATCAGCTTCAGAGATGTTATCGGTTCTACAACACGTGGCCTAGACAATCTGTTATTGAACATTTCTATGTGCACAATTTGCAGAGTTTGCTTAACGTAGTTCGACGAATGTGACAGGTCAAGTGAAAAGGAAAGTTGATCTGCATCACGATAACACGCCAAGCCATACATTACTTGTGCAGAAATTCTCCTTCAAGAACATTCCTGTCTTTCCTCAACCACTGAACTCACTGGCTATTGGCCCCAGAGACTATTGGCTGTTCCCTACTCTGAAAATGGGACTCAAAGGGAGACGTTTTGCAGCTGTGGAGAAAATGAAATTGAACGCAATGGCTCAGCTCTGATAAGTGCTGAAAGAAGCCTTCTACCGCTGATTCCAACATGGCAAGAATGATGGATCACGTATATGGGTGCGGAAGGGTCCTTCTTAAAAGGTGATTAGGTTACCATTGCCATAGTTTATAACATTAACATAATAGGTGGAGACAAAAATATATTTTTATGAACTTATTAAATGATAATAATAAAAAATTAACACACCTTTTCACTCTCTGTATCCAGTGCAGAAGTGGCTTCATCAAGTAAGAGAACTCGTGGGTTCCTCACGAGGGCTCTTGCAATGGCTACTCGCTGCTTCTGTCCTCCTGACAACTGGGTGCCTTTCTCTCCCATTCGTGTTTCATACCCCTAAAAAAATGTAAATAAATGTTTTGTTACAATAGACAGAAAAATAATAATTATTTTAAACCCCACATACAAGAAAGAAAATTACTCTTTTACCATAGGCAGAGAACTAATAAAATTATGGATATTGGCCTTTCGAGCAGCTTCCATAATTTCTTGGATTGGAATTTCTCTGGAGTTATCTCCATATGCTATATTTTCAGCAATAGTGCGATCAAATAAAACAGGTTCTTGCGAGACAATGCCAAGTTGCTTGCGTAATGAGGACATGTATACTGTTGAGATATCACGATCATCCAAATACTGCAACATATTAAAATTTATTTATCCACTGCAGCTGAGTGAAACAACATTAGTTCTTTGTTATTGGAAATATAAAGAATGGTTTTATTCTTTAAAGAATTAAAAACTGCTAATTAATGGAGCAAATTTGAACTCATTATTATTAACATTCTATGTCGATGTGCATCAGTTTTCTTATATCACTTTGTCAACAAACTTTTTAAAACAATATTCTTTCATTTGAGCACACAATCAATATCTAAATATTTCATTTACACCTCCTCACATTTTTCCCAAAATGGTAAAGGAAAACAATTAATGGTATTTGAGAGGAAACAGTAGTTTATTTACCAGTGATAACTAACCATCTCAGTTTCTAACGTTACATTGGGGACTAAATGTTTTCAAATAAAACCAAGATTTTACTTTTTTCTCTTATTTTTCTATAAACCTCTATTATTTCTTTGAGACAAAAACTTAGGTTAACTTTTCACTCATTAATAATGCTTTATTTTATACCCTTTCATAAAAAATTACTTTTTCTTTCACACTTAAATCCAGCTACTCCAAGACAATAACGGTGCTTTACTCACCACAACCCAAACGTAGGGTCATAAAATCTCTCAAGAAGTTGTATTAGTGTAGATTTTCCACAACCACTTTGTCCTACAAGTGCAACAGTTTGACCTTTTAAGACACCAAGATTTAAACCAGACAGGACTTTAATAGATGGCCGAGTAGGATAGTAAAAGTCTATCTCAGAATACTGTACATTACCCTGTGCTTCCTGCAACGAAAAGACAAAAATGTTGGTAAATGTTTTTTTCAGTAATAAAAAGCAAATGTTTCGGGAAGAGTGGGAAATATAAAAAATAAATGTGAAATGAGTTTTGACTTACCCAGTCAGGGTCAGTATACACTGGTTTATCAATAACTTTAGGTTGACGAGCCAGTAAATAGAAAATTTTGCTAGCAGCAACCATCCCCTTCTCAAAATTTGGTGCAAAAGCTAATGCATTTGCAATAGAAACAGTCCCCATTATCAAAGCTTGAGAAACTCTAGGAAGCAAAGGACTCCATTTTAGTCACAAGACCATGCTTAACAGCAAAATAGACATAGTGTGTATCCTACATTTTATTTTTCAAGCATAACTTACTTGAAAACAATGCCAATATCCATTCCTTCATTTTTAACAAGAAGGCCACCATAATACATACAAGTAGCATATGCAAAAAACATAATACTGCGAGCAACACCATACACCAATCCACGCAGATGAGTGTTTCTTAGAGCAAGCTTATGAGCAGGCAATAATTCTATCAAGTACTGGGCATGAAACTGTCGTTCTCGCCCAAGACCCACCACTGTTCGTATGTTTCCCACTGCTTCTACAGCCAACTACAAAAAATAATAACCATAGTTGAGTTCTTATTACAAGTGAAATCCTCATGATATCAGTAAGATGACAACACATACCTTGGTACTATTTTGCATAGCATCTTGATTGCTAAAAGCTTCACCTGTCATAACACTTCTGGAAAAATAATTGCCCAGGAGGATTATAGGTGTGAATGCCAAGGCAACTAGACCGAGATTCCACTTGTAGTACATTGATAGTGACACACCCAACAGTATAGTAGCAATTGACTGAATTACTGTTCCAATTCTCTGTCCTGTAGCCTGGGAAACAAAAAAAGAGTATAAAATTAACGTAACATATTTACAATTATGAAAATGAAAAATTTTGTAGATACAGCTTCAGTTTCAATCATTCTTCTGTACATGAAGCATCAATTCAAACTTAAGATATAAAACAGGCAGAAATACTTAAAATGTCCTAGTATTCATGAAACAATTTAGATATCATATTGTTACAAGGAGAACCCATTTAAGAGAGATATCTGGTGACATAGACTTTTGGCCTCTCAGAAGAGGGAACACTGAAAGGTGGTGAATTCTTATACTAATATATCTTTATCTAATATTATCGTACTTTTTAACAATTTTTGACACTTTAAAGACAGGTTTTTTAAATTGAAATTAACTTCTTTTTCAGAACCACAATTAGGAATTCTTGAAAAAATTATTATACTTATACTTATAATGACCAGTTTTTAGTGAGGATATTAAATACTGGATAATAAATTATGTAACAACAAAATTAAATTTTGTTGTTACATAAAAACCTATAGTTGTCCAAATGCATTAGGGATACACAAATTCTAAAAATATTGTGCTGTGTGTGTGGTTGTGTGTGTGTGTGTGGTTTTTTTTTTTTTTTTTGAACTAAACATCCTTGCCTTGATGATTATGGTTGGTGATGAGTTTGATCTACTTACTCCTTGCACTGCTGCAGCTTCTCCTGATAATCGAGAGCAAAGAGCTCCTGTGCTGTTTGCTTTGTTATCAAACCATGCAATTTCTTGTCTCATCATTGCTTCAAAAGCAAGACCTCTTAGTCGCATTGTAAGTTTTTCTCCAGCTATTGAATATGAGTAAATCTGGAATACATGGAAACATCATCTGTTAATTTTCATGCTTCATCTTTCTCAGAGTTTACGAATGCATTTTTAAATCTTGTAATTTACCTGTAAAAATGTAGATATTCCAACAGCAATACCAGCAATGACAAAGTAGAGGCAATACACATTAGAATCTTTTCTAACTTGATCACTGTCATTACCAGCTTTTGCCTGAGCTAACACCTGGACAAAAGCACAGGAAATACTTTTATATTTTCTTAAGAAAAACAAAGCTAGAAATTTATTAAATACATTTTGTTTGACCATTTCATGTACAGATAAAGTGGAAATTGGGCTTTTTCATTTTCATACCTGCATAATATCACCAAATAAAATTGCAAAAACTGGCATTGCACATCCCATAATTATTGAGGCTAGAGTTCCAATTGTGATGAAAATCCATTCTGGGCTATTCATTTTTAACACATCTAACATTTTAACAGGTGGAGGCTTTTCTTTATCATATTCTGATTCAATATTTGGAAGTATAGTATCTGGATCATCCATAATTGAAGAGTCTTCACTTCGTACACTCACCATTCTTGATAGAGGATGTCTTTTCTCTTCATCTGTAAAGAATTTAAGATTTTTGATGGCATGTTTAAAACATCATGGAAGTTACAAAAGAAATGCTGATAGATTTTTGTAGCTCTCTCGAATAAATATATTTATTGTACCTGCAGTATTTTGGGACTCGTCAGCCTCCTCTTCAGCATGAGATATCTGAGCAGTTACTAAACCATGATAATGACCTTTTTGTGACATTAGCTCATTGTGAGTACCTTCTTCCACTACAATTCCTCCAGCCAGTACTACAATTTTATCAGCATTACGGATAGTTGAAAGTCTGTGAGCAACAATAATAGTTGTACGTCCTTCACTAGCTTTATCAAGAGCTGCTTGAACTTTTGCTTCACTATTAGTATCCAGTGCTGAAGTTGCTTCATCCAGGAGTAAAATGGTAGGGTTGCGAACTAGAGCTCTTGCAATGGCTATACGTTGTTTCTGGCCTCCAGAAATCTGAGCGCCTCTCTCCCCAACTAAAGTATCATAGCCCTGAAACAACGAGGAACACAAATAGAAAATAACACTTCAAAGAAAATTGTCTGTTTTATGAGTCTATATTACTTAATGAATCTGGCCACAGATTATTCACAGATTATTATTTTAAACAGCAACATTTCGAGGAATATATTTTTTTGAAGATGAGAAAAAATATATTCTTCAAAACATTGCTGTTTAAAATTTCATCTTTGTACCTGGACATCTAAATAAAAACTTTTTGTCTGTTGTGAATAATCAGATTCATTAAGTAAAACAGAAAATAATCTTAAGAAACAAAATAAAAATTTAAAACAAGTCTGAAAATATCTGAGATTACTACTGCAAGAAAAATGCCTACTACAAGGTAAAACAAACCTTCAATTTAAAATTAAAAACGTGATTATTAACATTAAAAATAATATTATAGATGTACAGAGACTAATATGAGGAAAACACTATACCCAAGGAGACAAAAGAATGGCAGAAGTTCAGACAGAAGCTCAAGAACAAAAAGTGCATAATATTTTACAAATCAGTTGAGTTTTTACTTTCTTGTATATACAAATGTATACATATTTGTAGTACAGACAAAGTTGTGTAATTTGAATCAATTTCAAGATTTCAATGGAAATACTGCACGTTTTGGGGTATTAAGATATCAAAAAAAAGTTTTTTTTTTCAAAATGTCCAACTATTTGTTCATCTGCCTGTTCAACCACATGCAAATAACACTACCATCTAAACTATTAGTAGGAATTTATGACTACATTGTGACAGCACCAGTTGATCACACCTTAGCCTGTCACCACTGTGCACAAGAGCACTCACATGGCATTTCACATGGCTAAACAAGTTAAGTTTTTTTTTAGATGTGAGAAACCTTTCTTAGAATTTACACAGAGAGAGCTCCTGGCTTTACAAGTTAAAAGGCTCCTCCACAAAGTCATTACCTATGAATGATGGACTAGCAATTTGGTTAGATTTTACTGAAAGCAAAATATATTCTTTTAAACTGGGAATCAGTCTACTGGTTGGATCAGCATTTATTTTTTCATTGCAAGACTTTTCCAAGGTTCCCAATCAAGTATCATGGCTCTTCCCCAGACCATGGCAGCATTATGACTTTAAGATCCTCCTGCCTGGAATTTCCATCATGTTTATGTGTTGTTTATGTTTGTGCTTGGCTTTTGCATCAACTGTGTGACAGGAGAACGATGAATATGAGCATGCTTCAATACCTGCGGTAATTTTGAGATGAAGTCATGTGCATTAGATTTTTTAGCAGCTGCTATAATTTCATCCATAGTTGCATTTTCATGACCATATCGAATATTTTCAGCTATAGTAGTTTGAAACAATACTGGTTCTTGACCAACAACACCAATGTGACTTCGCAACCAAGCAACGTTCAATTCCTTTATATCACGACCATCCAGTTTCACCTTCAAAATTACAAAGACAAGTTTCAGTATGTACCACTGGGATACTTTCACCCACAAATTGTCATTGTCATTGTCAACTATCAATGTTAACATATTTACTAATTACTTTAATGTAAAATAAATTGTAAACTTACTTTGTTCAGAAAAAAAAAGTTTCAGCGTTAATTATTTTACAAGTGTGAGTTGAAAGCCTGCTCAGAATTTTGTACTTACAATGCCTTTCCGTGGATCATAAAATCTCTGAATAAGTTGAATGCAGGTGGATTTACCACAACCAGAACTTCCAACAAGTGCAACTGTTTGCCCATTCTGAATGGTCAAATTAAGCCCTTGCAGAATCTGAAATTATAATTAAAAGGGATAATATTAATACATAACAGAAATATCAAATGACAATTCCTTAAAAAATATATCTGAATATTTAAATTTGTACAATGTCAACACTTTATAGTTCTGGGAAAAAATAACAAAACAATATTTAATACAGAGAAATTTATTTAAGATACCATTATAGATTATTTAGAAGTTTCAACTTAACACATTCAGGAAAATTACCTTGACATTCTTCCTTGAAGGATACTCAAAATGAATATCTTCAAATTCAAGAGTTCCTGTGATTTTTGATGGCCGTAAACCATCTTCAGACCAACTATCAATGGGTGATTTTCGCTCAATTACTGAATAGATTTTGGCTCCAGCTCCTTTAGCAATACCAAAGGCTTCAATTAATGGTGAAGACATGCCAAAATTCATAGAACCCATCATTACACCAAAGAAAACCTTCAAGCATGGAAATCAATTGATAAAATAAACTTTTAGTACAATACAAGATGTACTAGTATTTGTAGAAGAAATTCTAAAAACTTACGGTTATCATCATGCTAGCCGAATACTTGTCTTTAATAATCAGACCAACACCATACCAGAAAGCAAGGGCATAACTGGCATAAATGAAGAACCACAGCAAGCCAAAACCCAAACCATTATAAAATCCTCTCTTTACATTGATATTTTTAGCAAACACCAGGTTTGCATAATATCTTTCAGATTCCTTCTTTTGACCTCCAAAAGCTATTACTGTTCGCATAGAACTCAAAACTTCCTCAGCAATTGTACCAGCTTTTCCATAGGCATCCAGTTCTTGTTTGGCTAATCTGCTTGATATAACTCCAACAATTGCCATAGATATCATTGTAACAGGGAATGACACAAGACAGACAAGCGCAAGTTCCCAACCCTTTACAAAGGCCACAATCAAGCATGCCACAAATGAAACTTGGAAATGTATGAACATTGCAACTTTCTCCCCCAATCCTTCTTCAAGTTTTGTTAAATCTCTGCAACAATACAGGAAGAATTGATTGAAAACATTCTTTGTTAAATATTTCAATTAATATTATATAATTATTATATAATTTTATTATTATACTTTTGATCTTACTCTGACATTCTGCTAGCAAAATCTCCAGTTTGTTGAAGATCATACCATCCTATATCCTGTTGCAATGCTGATTGTAAGTATTTACTTCTGATTCGGAAGATCTAAAAAACAGAATTTAATTATGATATAACATTTACAATATAAACAATGCAATAAAATATTTCTCTAATCAATCTTCAAAAAGGAAATATTCAGACCTGCTTCTGGGCAGTGTAGTTTAATAATACCAGTGATGCATAAGTGGCAACAAGCATCACTGCTCCGACTATAGAGTTGTTCACAGCAAATGCGATAATTCTGTCAAGAAATTCATCAGGATTTGGGATATCATCTCGAGGTTCTCTAATACTTCTTATTATGTCTACCATTTTGTCCATTAAAAAGGCTCCCAAATCATAGCTTTGGACATTGGTGGGATAGCTGATTAATGTCTCTGAAAGGCTGCCAAACAGGAGAAGGATTTACTGGTTGGCAACATCCGGTTGTTATAGCACCCAAAACTCCTAGGAGTATGGCACATCTTTCTCCAGAAGTGGCATATCGAAACTGTGTATAAAAAAGAAAAAAAAAGTATAAATATATGTGTGTGTATATATAGAGCATTACATATGTAGTACTGTACATACTGTTCTTTAATTGAGCTCTTTCCGAAGGACCTACCAGAAATTGCACAAAAAGCCCACAGGAAAAAATTGGACAATTAATGTCTATTTAAAAAGATTAAAAACATTTAGAAAACTAATATTTAATATTTTTATTATTACTTGTTACTACTTAAAATAACAGTATTAATTAAAATCAAAGGCGAACAAAATAGAAGGTCTGGCTATTTGAAAACGCCTGGTTTTGTAGAAGTGTTTAATTACCAGATTTACATTAAAAAAATTATCACCTTCGGGGTATTATCACCGCACGTTTTCTTAGGGCTCTCATTTCGCTAGTTGCGAGAGGAGTGGGAGGGTTGGTTGTATGGACGGCAGTACTATTATATTAAACCTGTCGCTCGTTTTTCGATGTACAATGTAAAATAATTTATATTATGCGGAAGCGAACGTTTCTGGTTATTAAGAGTTTGTCAACAAAGCTTGTTGCTCTCATTTGTTCTGAATTCAACGAATGTTTGTACAGGAGTGGGGGTAGGTAGTCCGGGGCTCACGAAAACGTACGCGTATACTTCCCATCTCTAAAAAAAAAAAAATCTACGAACTGCTTCTTACCAGTTTCACACAGTGCGGACCGAAGGCTGATCGGAAACTGAACGCAACCCTACCCAAGCTCCCGGCCATTTTCACGCGGTGTTGCATAGACACACGAGTGTTGATGTAGTAATATCAACTTCACTCATCTTACTGCAAAATTGTATATCCCATTTGACCCCACTGTTCCAAAAATGGAACAGTCAATTTCGAGTTTTTTTTTCCTATCTCAACTATACTTTTGTGAATGTAATCTCGGAATATAACCGAAGTTGAACGGGGCATCTGCAGCCAAGGTTTAGATTTTGCTACATTTAAAAAATTGTTTATATATCCACCATTTGGCGTTTTGGAGCGGTCGAGTAGTATAATTTAGTAACATGACGATGGTTTAGCACTAAAAGTTGCGAATATAACATACTGATATACGCTATCACAGAGCTCCAACAATGACTGCGCGCACGGACGCGACAACAATGGGCGGGCGCTATGCGCACAAAATTAGGGATGTAGAAGAACTGAGGATATAGAAGACCATGAAAGCTTCTAGAAGCGCTAATGTCAACTTATTTGAAACGTACAACTCCATATGCAAACGATAATAGACGTCTCGCAAATGAGTTGGCACGTGCAAAGACGGTAATCTCCGTCCGTGGTCCTTGACGGTTGGGCGAGAAAAGATGGAAATTTCCGTCTTCGGTCCGCAATGGGTATACTATCCAAAACAATGCTGTAGCTTACTAACTTACAGACTCTGCCTCATTCAATGTCAAATCTGAAGAATAAGGTGCATAGTCAAGCACGGGACTCCTACATGCTGAAATCTGCCTGACGACATGCGGAGGCGGATTCAGCCGATCATTTAGGGGGGGGGGGGGGAACCATCGTAGATTTTTGTTAAACAAACATTTGTTATTGTATTGTATGTTATTTATGCACTGTAGGTATGACACTATACAATATTGTTGTTTAAATAATTACATAATTCGAGCATTAATAAATATTTAAATCAATTTTGCCAAATAAAGGAAGGTACAGGAAAAAATTCTAGGCCTTGTAGGGGGCGGATCATGCCCCCCCCCCCTGGATCTGCCAGTGACACTTCTTTTTCCTTTTGTGAAGCTACACTGAGACCTTTTTTGTAATGTTGGTTGACTACAAGAATCCTTGTTTTGTTTTTTGTTTACGAATCAGACTGAAAAAAATCTATGTTTTATCACTTGTGATGAATCTTGTCAAGGAAATGAGGTGTCTACAGGGGAACCCGTTTCCAGTGGAAGAAGTAAAAGCAAAATTGGAAGCATTGATAAAGTCTTTCATTTGATCAGCTGCAGCATCGTTTTGACAACTCATCCACCAGTTTGAAGTCATAGACTGGAATTTTTTAGAAGGCGATGTAAAACATAAAAATATGGTAATAAAAAACCTTAAAAAACTAAGAAGCAGATAATGGTAGCCTTTACTATGCACTTGCATTTGCACTTGCACTTGTTCTTGCACTTGCACACATTTTTAATCCCTATAAATTGTTAAAACAGAGTAAGTTGCTAAAATTGCACTGCACAATTGTTTAATTTTAGAGAAAAAAGTTCAAATTAAATTTAAAAATTACCAATGAAAAGAATGATACAGGAGGTATGTCTTCTCTCATTTCCTCTTCAGCTGCATTTTCCTCTCCATTGGTGAATTCACTTAAAAAGAAAGAAAAAAATAATTACTATCTCATTCAACTCTTTAATACAACCCTGCATTGAAAATGTGTCTCAGTCTTAGGAAACAACTTACGCATCTAAAGGATTCCTTTTACCCCCATCTTCATCAAGAGATTTCACTTTATTGACAGTAATTTCACCTCCAGAATCATTTTTATCTTTCATTTTGCTGCTGTTATTTTGATTGATAGTGAAACTGCAATCACAAAACAAAAAATATACATGTTATCATAGGCAAAGGCATAGTCTTAAGGGAACCATAAGCATAGTCTTAAGGAAATAATGTTAAAATTTGAAGTTTTTATTTTCAACTTCAGCAATTCAAACAGTGACAGTGAAGTAATGTGTTTGTCTTACTGAAACAGCAAATAAAAAGTTCAAATAATTCATAAGCAAGAGCCTATGACAACATGTTTCATTCAAATTGCTTGTTAGATCTGCAAATATATCACACAGCTACACAGAAAATTCTCAAACATTAAACTTTAAAAGCAAATTGTAATTCAATACAGAAAAAAAAATCATTGTCAATACCCAAATAATATTCCAGAAAAATATGTTATACGGAAATAATACATAACAAGATTTCAAGTCAAAAATAACAATTTTATTCAATTACTTATGAAAGAATTCCAAAATGAAAACAAGTCTTAGGGAAATGAAATGACATTTCATTGAAATGCAAATTAATTTATGAATTTTGCATGATACTGACTACGAGGGGAGGGGGGTGCAAACAATTGTCTTATTTTAATGATTGAATAGTGACAAAATACCAAATGGTATTGACTTATCTTTACTAAATTGAAAGTGACAATATTCTTCACAAGTACAGTATATTGGTTTATATTATTAATAAGCAATGAGGTTATGCCTTAAAATACCAATTTTTAAACAAAGAATTTTGGCAAAAAACAATGGTTGTGTTTCTACAAATCTAAATCCTGTAAATGAGTACCTACATTTTCTTAACAAATTCTATAAGCTTATGTAATATGAAATTTAATGACAAAAATAACCAAGTAAATAAAGAGAACTTACCTTGACTTCATAAGAAGTTTTATTCTTTATTTTCTTCACCAATGATTGTTTACAAATGCAGGACTGTGCACCAAAACATAAAATTAATAATACAAAAAAATAACATATGGAAAATAATGATTATACAGAACTTTCTTTCTGTAATACTTTGTGAATTCATGTAATTGTTTTGTGTTTGTTTCATCTGAATTGTTTTCACACATAACACAAAATATGTAAGTATAAACAACTTTTAGAAGACAAAGTAAAACTCTCTGGTAGGATAGTTATCCATAGGATCATTAGGCAATGAAATTCTGATAACAATATGTAATCAATATATCAGACACCCTGCTTCGCTTTATCTGATAACTATAACATTATCAGAAGACTTATCTTGCTAAGTAACAGACTTCCCACTACTGTGGGTATTCCTGAGTTGTAATGTTAGAAAAGTTATTCTTGACTAGGCATATTTTTGTTACGGTCTAATTGTATCAAGCATTTAAAATTTTTTTTTTTTTTAACATAAGAACACTCATGCTGCTTCATTAAGATCTCACAATAGTATTTATAATTGAAAATGAACAATTGCTTTTAATGTTCAATATTTTAATACTTTTTAATGCTTTGGAAATTGTTCTGTCTACTAATTTACAGGTATAATTTCAAAGACAAATCATACAAAATCATTAAGCAAACATTAATTTTCAATAATGAAAATATTTTCTTTATATCTATATCTATCTATCTATCCCTCCACCTTTCTGGAAAGGCACAAAGTATGTGAGAAATGTGCTCTGCATAGTAAATGTTTAAATGTCATACTTAATGAGAATGGATTAGTATTAATAATTGTATTTAATAATTCAAATTAATCAAAGTATTGGTTACCGAGACTCGGAATTGAATCCAGTTTTCTGCTTGGTTAGTGCAAATGGATATAAATCTCAAGACCTAGGTTCAATTCCCAGTCAAAGTGACTAATAATTTGAATAATTTCAAAAAAATGTGTATTATTTGTATAACCTGGGAAGTTTACATTCTACTTTTACCAAAAACTGAGCTTCTGCTTATGCCTTAGTGCAAGATAGAAATTCAATCTTTTGTTATTTAAAATTACAAATATCTTATAAAATTCTAGTTTGTTACAGAATTAGAATGATTTGTAATACTCCTCAAAATTTTTGTTTTTAGTAGCTTTTCATTCTCCTCTCTTAATTAATCTTTACAGGATGAATCAATTTTCTCCCATGTTTAAAATATAATTGAAATAGATAAAAGACATTTTGTAAGTGAAGTTTTCAATAATATTGTATTTTAAGTACTCTTTCACTATTCAGTGAAAATTAATTTATGCAAAATTGCAATGGAGGTAAATTCAACATTACTGATATAAAAATTGTATTAGAGCTCTCAGTTAAAACCAACACCATTAATTTTGTGATACAAAATTAAAGAGAGTATTTTTATAGGAACATAACTAAGATCAGAATTAGATGAAAACTTTGCTCCATGAATTATTACATTTAATATCTCAACTTCCTGGCAAATCATTCACTCATGTGGTGATTTTCTGCATTATTTAGCTGAAAATTACTGAACTCATGAAAATATGATGCCTGATTATTAATAACTTTACTTCCTGATATCTTACACTTCTTTTCATAAAATCTTAGTTCCATTAGTTATGAACATCACAATTTTTCTTCGAGTTAATTTTCAGAAGTATTAACACAGAATCCAATATTATGGTTACCTATTTCTGGATCATGAGAAGCACATTATGAATTGCAAAACAAAATCGTGTTAAGCTTTAGCTTTGAACCAAAGCTTAACACGATTTTTAAAAACAAGTGTGGAAAATAATTAAACAATGCACAGTAACTTATCTGTGAATTTCTGTGTCTTTTGCTGTTTTCAATTGGCAATGTTTTCACCTCCAAACTACGACTCTTTCTTTACAAATAAGAATGTTACTCACCATTAACTGCCAACAGCCAGTGAATGCAAGTATCCACTACCACGATAACACACTCGCACAACTCACAGATTGAGCTAGACTGACATTTGAACATCCAATAGCAGTATTTAAAATTAATACAATCTTATCTGCTCATCACCTATTATCTCTAAATTATCTGATGTGAATGTTCTGCAAATCATGATTTCTTATCACGAAATATCCTTCTATGGCTGTCATCTACTTTGACAGCATATTGAATTCCGAATATCTTCAGATATATTGATTCAATGTTGAATTATACCATATTAAACATTTTGACAAAAATAAAGAAGAGAAAAATTAAATAAAATTAATCAAGTTCAAATCATTAAGAAACAATGTAGGAAAATAAAGCATTAACAAATATACATTACAGCTTTTAAATATTCATCTTTTAAAAATGAATTGCCACAGGATGGATTTATTTCTTGTTCTTACTAATTTTTATTAAATTTCTTGAACAACTTCTGACTTATAAAACACTTTTGATTACAAAAATCAACTTCTTCTGAAATAATAACTTTTTCTTCAATATAATTTTTAGAAGAAACAACTATTAATGACTCTCTGTAACAACATAATTTTGCAAAGGAATCATAAAATAATTTTTTTTTTTTGAAAAAATGGCATTAACATTGTAAACAACTAATCTTTATGGAAAACATCAATGCAGTGAAACTTCTTTGTAATGTTCCTCCATATAATATATTCCTCTATGTTACATCAATTTTTTTTCCAGCCCCAACCAAAAGAACATATACAGTACATAGTCTTCCTCTTTATTGTGTTTTTCTCTACACAGTCCCTTAAAAAGCATTATATAGAATTTCACTTTATTGCAATTTCTTATTACTCATCATTATCCTTATGAACATAGTTTCAATTTTATATACTCATCATTACTTTATCACACATCAATGTCCTGGAATTTACATATTCTTATCAAGTACTATTTTGTGATTGGAATTTTGAGTTTTACATTATGCAGTTTCAAAAGATTAGAGCATCAATATTTTACTAAAATATTTAATACAATAATTCAATTCAAAATTAATTCTACTGAAAATGAAGAAATGAAATATTGAGGAAAGAAACACACAAATCCACCAACAGGGGCCAAGATGTGAAAGAAATTATACATTAACTACAACACAAAACAATACGTTCACGATTGTTTAAAGTTCATATTTCTGTTTATTAGTCCACTTCGATAATAACAATCTTAAGACACTGGTCCTGTTTTACTTACATTATTAATAAGCACAAGAAGACACAGTTATAGTGAACTCCGAACCCTGGATATTGTTATCATAGGAAATACAACATCCTGGAAATTAATTACCTCCAGGAAAAAATATATGTTGCCTCAGTGCCACAAATTCCAACACTAGGATGGCTTGGAAAAATATCATATGGCAAAGGTCATAATCAAAGAAGTATCCCGAGGTGGAGGTAGCACTCCCGGGATGGGGACCTTACTGATGATCTTGTACCACTCAAGTTTCACTGCAGAAACAAAGGCTCTGTCCAGCATGTGCTACAAGTGACAGCGGTAATAAATGACTGCTTGCTTTAATTTCAAGCTTGATATTACCTAAGATCCCAGGGGACAAAGGGCATTGTGTTCAATGTAGGCAACAGTAAGACCATGACTGCCCCAGCCCCATAGCCTGGCAACATCTGCCCACTGCAGGGAAAAGTGTTCAGTTTCATTAGCTGCTTGCACTACGCCACTACCAAAAGGATAGCACTGTAAAATGGTCTTCCGAGAATGGGGCAGTGTTCCAACAATGCAAGAGGCATTGAAGGGTGTCAAGACTGCATTATGATACTTAAGAGACAGTAAACAATGCAGAATTAAGTATGGAAAGCATGAACTCTGGAGAAAGATGTAAAGAAATTACTAATGACAGATGTACGATGTAAACTAATGAAATTAATTCATATTTTTAAGGTCAAGATATTGAAATTTTCAGTTTGTGCTGTTAATAAATTTTGCTGTATTTCTATATTAATAAAATCAATCATTGTGGAGAAATTCAAATTAATTTTGACATCATCAGATGTAGTGAACCTTCAATATATTGCAGCAAAAATATTAGTCCCCTGAAGTTCACTATAACCAAAGTTGACGGTACATTTTTATGCTTTTTACAGCAGTTTGAAAGAATGCAGAATGTAAAATAATGCATGAAATCTAAGCAATCTCACGACTAATGCCTCCAATAAAAATAAAGCTGCAATTACATAATTAATCAAATAATTATTCACGTATCAATATGAAAAACTATCAATCCATATTCTACAAACAATGTTGCCATTGTGCAAGAAAGTTGACGCTGACTCTCAAATAAAATCACTTCCAAATACTATTGTATTTACCATAGATTGGGTTTATTGTTCTCTTGTGTAGAATTACATCAGTACAAGAATTGGGTTCATTTACCACTGAACTACACATTCACAAACAATTATTCTACGTCTTAAAATACACACACATACATACATTTATATTTAAATATGTTTACTTGTAAACACAATGCTAGTATATGTAGAAATTATGTAGGTATATTTACAATATTCAATTTTGTAAAATTTTCATTATGATTTGCAGGAAGTTACATAATTGATATTGATCTTGCGTAGAGACATGATATAAGTTAATACTGTAAATGTAAGTATAAAAATAGTAATTTCTGAAAATGAATGTACAAAATTAATTCTCAAACATTACAATAACCAATGCCAAAACAATTCTGGTAATTAAAGAAATTAATTTTGTCATAAAGAAAATTTCTTCCAATTATTCTTCTTTGAAAAACATTCCTTCAGGTCCTGCGAAGTTCTTAGTTATTAACTTTTTTCATGAGAGTTTCGGTAGTTGGTTTCCTTATGTTGCTGTTGCACTGTAGTCACAGCTTGAAGCAAATCACTCACAATTGAATCTACATCACCTTTTGTTGTATCACGACCCACACTTAAACGAATTGCATTTGCTGCCATTTCAGCCTGAATTCCTGATGCAAGGAGGATTCCTGAAACAACAATTCATTTGATAAAATAGAATGGCTTTCTCCAGGGAATGGCTAAGGGATCATAGTACTTTTCTTCTTGCATATACTCTTCAATATTTCAAATTTATTGTTTCAATCAGTATAATCATACCTGAAGGTTTATTCTGCTTGTGGCATGCTGCACCAATGCTTGCCGTAAGGAACTGGCACTTGGATAACAGAACATGACCATAAAGTCCATCACCAACAAGAGAAATATTACTGGTATTTGGCAGACGATCAGACGATGAACAGTTGAAACGAATGTTGTCTTTTCCGAAAGTCTCCTGAAGGGAAGTATTGAGGCAAGTTTTTTAATGGTCATAAAATAAGAATACCAATTGCAAAACATGACGGTTAAAAAATATATCTTAACAGTATAAAACACTTATAAGTTTGAATATAATATAATAAGCAAAAGGGACAATTAAGTTTTGATTCTAAAATTAAATAATTCTTAAATATACATACATCAAATGCAGACATTTGGTAATAACTTGATTTTTTAATAGTATTATTTCTTAATAGAGAGGCAATCGAGTATAATTTTAAGACATTTTAAAATAATAAATATTTTCAGATCTAAGAGTTCTTATCACATAATTTTCAAATTCATCTTTAGAATTATTACATTTTAAAGAAATAAAATAACTATATAATGCATAATTATCACATCCTCCTCTTCTAAAACTATAACTATTTTATCAGTCCATTTTTAATATTTTTACTTTTTTAATTTTCAACTATCATCAACAATGTGCAACATGAAACTTGATTACTCAAAAAAATTCTTACCATGAGTTTTTCTTCTAAATAAGTTCTGATAGAAAGCATATGATCATGGTATGAATTAAGATTTTCATGCACAAGGCGCGCAGCTTCTCCTAAACCAACAATCATAGGCGTGTTTTCTGTTCCAGGTCGCCAACCCCTTTCCTGACCCCCACCGTAGAACATCGGTTGAATGTGAGAGATGGAGGCAGGTCCACGGACAAACAAAGCTCCAATTCGAGGACCATAGAACTACAAGAAAAATATAAAGCAAAAACAATTAAGGAAAATAAGAATATAAATACCATGCTTTCTTTATTATTTAAAAAATTTACAAATCAAATTGCAGGAAGTCACAGGGGACCAAGGACAACAGAAAACCAAAAGTTGCTCTTCCATAACTGATGAACCTAACGAATTGGACATAACGATTTACAAAATATTGTTTGGAATAAAAGCACTTAATACCCAATAACATTTAACTGACAACATTTAATAACTTGGTCTCAAAGAACCTTCCTGCAATTTGATGATGATTATTGCTATTTTTATTTTGCTAGAATTAGTAATAATACCACTTTTTGGAGCTTAAAATAGTAATGTAGTACAAACATGTAAATAATCTACCTGCCTTATGACCCACTATTGTGAGATAATCAACATGCATTGCATTCACATCAACAGTTATTTTGCCTATTGCTTGCGCAGAATCTGTGTGATACAAAATTCTGACATAACCTTTTGTTTTTCTTTCATTGTTCAATTTTCTCAGGGATCTAGTAAAAAAAGACATTGATTTATAATCATAATTTTTTAAAAATACTCTATTTATGAATACCAACATTACAACTGGAAGTTTAATACCTGCCTATTTCAACCACTGGCATAATCACTCCAGTTTCATTATTGGCATGCATCACTGTAATTAAGCATGTTTTCTGTTTCACATGTGACATAACATCCTCTACTGAAACGCTTCCATTAGAAGTAACAGGGACAATAGATAAATCTAAAAATAAAATACACGTATCGTAAGCATTTTAACATATTCTGAAAAGATAAACCAAACATTTCTGAATATTTAAAAGCAATATATGCAAACCAATTTCTCCTCTTCTTTCAAGATATTGCAAAGGTAAGATCACAGCATCATGCTCTACATTTGTTGTGATGATATGAGGTTTCCCTGTATTATCATTCTTAGGAATTTTAGTAGATGACAATGTATCAGTAAATCTTTTGAAATACTCCAAGATTCCAAAAATTACCATGTTGTTAGCCTGCAAGATATCTTGTGTATTTTACAAATTATCGTTTTGTATAGTAAACAGTAATAAATATGGAAACATGTTTAGAGAAACCACCTCAGTTCCTCCTGATGTGAAAATTATATCTTCTGGCTTAGCCTGAATCATTGATGCCACATGTGCACGAGCTTCCTCAATTGATTCTTTAGCATTTTTACCTATACTATAACCTGAACTTGGGTTTCCCCATTTTGTTTGTAAAGCCTCTCCAATTTTTTCAATGACACTGGGAGCAAGAGGCGTAGTTGCATTGTAATCAAAATAAAGTGACATACTAAGAAATCTGAAAAATTAAAATACAATATAATAACATTTAACACATGTGCATTCCCTGCCAAAAATTTAAAGTAAACTTATTTTCACAAACACACATACAATACAGTAAAAGCGCAGGTTTGGGAGGTAAATATTACCAAGACGGAAGAAGCGCAAATTTTACTGTGTGTAAGAGTGTTAAAAAACGTTTAAAAATTTCATCCTCAAAATGAAAAAGCAAACTTCAAAATCATGGCCAATATGTAATTACATGAACACCGATAATGTGATGTTAAATTACACATTAATTAAAAAAATGTGGAAAGATATTAAAAGAACCACGAAACTTCTTTTTTTTACCTCTTGGGCTCTCGATGTAAACGATATTCTTAAAACACTGAGAACACAGCAAGATTCAATGAGATTCAATACTGTTATCACAATGTTATCACACGTGACTTATCTCGAAAGATCCCGAATGAAACTATCAACATTTGACAAAAAATTCGACGAAATTTTGCGTGTTAAAAAACACGCGACGTAAGAGGCATGATGTTATCCTGCAAATGTGAAATTAAAGTTATTATGTAAGTACACAACCATGAAGCATTAAATAGTATTTCAAAATGAAAAAAGCCCGCGGAACACTTTCATCTCGCCCAATCAATGCGATTCCCTTGGTTTTTTCAGGTTACAACAACAGGTTATTCAGCTACCTGCAGTTGTATGAGGAAATGTGCTGCCTCTATCGGCAATATCTTCATGTATATCACGGGCAAGTTGGCGGTAGATTTCAAAATACAAGTTGGTATAAGACGTTCAAAATATAAATATATATGAAGCCTGATGACCAAACTTTTTAAAATATATCGTGAAAAAATCTCTTCCTCAATATTGTAGTTGTAGAAAAACTCCGAAAAAATTCAAACTTTTGAAATTATCAAAAATCAAGGGGTGAAACTTGCACCTATCCATCTTCATAAGTGCGATTCACTCTGTTCTTACAATAACAATCACAAAAAAGTCATTTTTGAGAAAAATTCAAAAATGTTGCAGGGACTTCATGTAAAGTACCCCCACCCCAATTTTAAGACCATTGTTTAAAAATATTTTAAAATTGCCTATATTTCATGCAAAATTACTCAAGAACTAAAATTTTCGAAAAATTGTACATCATCTATTTTCCAGCCCTTTCTTTACAGAAGAGATTTTATTAAGGGAAAAAATCTCTATCTTCAATATTGGATCAATATTCTTTTGTTCAATATTATAATGTAGAAAGGCGACGATTTTTTTAAAACTGTTGCAAATTTTTAAGCGTTTTTTATGCTATCCGAAGATAAAATTTAATCCAAAAATTTGAAGTCATTTTTGAGAAAATTTTGAGTCTTAAAAGACAAAATATCTGTTTCAAATTCAGAGGGAATCGATCGAGGAATATCAATTTTGGAGAAACAGTTAAACGGTTTAGACTGTAGCGTGGACCGCACAGACAGACAGAGAGAGAGAGAGAGAGAGAGAGAGAGAGAGAGAGAGAGAGAGAGAGAGAGAGAGAGTCAATCGATTTATCTGTATCAGAGACCCACAAAACATGAATTCTGAGTACACAACGTGTAAGGGAAGAAGTAATTTACTATTAATCCAGTCAATTGGGGCTCAAAAGGGTCCAACCCAGGAAAAAAATGACGGAAGGTTTTTTCTCAACGGTTCTGTGAGATTTTTGAGGGTGCTGAATTCGAATTTGATGATTCCCACATCAACAGAGCTTTACAACAGCTTTACCGCGAAAATAGCAAAAACCTCTTAAAATTTCGCTCCTTTTTACTTTCTTGTATACTATACGAACTTACGTACGTGTAGTATAGAAAAAGTTATGTAACGCTGCGCGAAAAAACGGCGAATTTTCGGCAGAAAAACTTTTATTACAGGGCCCTGGCAACGAAAAAGTGGATAAATCCAGTTGCTAAATTAAGAAAAAAACCTCCTAAAACGTGGTGCAGCCAGAATCCCTATTTGTGAAACCTTGATACCGAAAAATCAATTGAAAGCAAAACGTCTGTCCGTCCGTCTGTTAACAACGCTAGCGACTAAACCGTTCAGCCGATTTTCTCCAAAATTGATACTCCCCGATCGATTTGAATGATCTAGCGGCCCCTTGAATTTGAAACCGATATTTTAATTTTGGAGGGTACTTTTTATGAAGCCCATGGGACATTTTCAAAATTTTCAAAAAAATGGCGCCAACAATTTTGACTAAATTTTGTTGTTGGATGGTCTGAAAGTCATTTAAGAGAATGTCATTGAATTTTTGTCGGAGTCTTCCTCCGACTCTAAAATTGCAGATAGAGATTTTTCATCCAAATAAAATTTCTTCTCCAAAGTGAGTTCTTTCATTAAGGTCATGTACATTTTTTTTGAAAATTTTAGTAGTTTTTCAACAATATTGCGTACAATTTGTGCAATTTTAAAAATTACAAAAACAAGCTTTTCTCAAAAACGGCTCAAACTCTTTTCTTTAAACTGTTGGTAGGGATAGAACTAAATATGAGATGACATAAACGCCATATTGCTCTATTCTTTTGTTTTTTTCAAAAATTACAAAAATGAAATTTTTTCGACTTATATCTCACGTTGTTAATATTTACATTAGCGGCGATTTTTTTACATTACTATATTTACGATCAAAATGGGCTTCAATTAATCTTCTCCAAAGTTTCTCGAGAACTCAACCGTTTTCTCTCAAAATTAGCTCAAAGTTCCGCCTTTTCAGAAACGCTCAAACGCCATTTTTTCATAAATGGCTCCAATTTTTTTCTTCAAACTTTTCGAACACATAGTGCTAATTGTTCTCTTTAATATGAAGTAAAGTTCATTTTAGGATATTTTTTGTTTTTTCAAAAATTACACAAATGAAATTTTTTTGAAAGGGTTCTGAAATCTTTAATATGCAAATTACCTGCAATTTGTAAACATTATTATATTTGTAAATGTAAGTGCTTCAAATGAAGTTTTTTGAAAACTCAAAAATTTTCTGTGAAAAAGAGCTTCAAATTTCGCATTTTTAATAGCGCTTAAACGCTTTCTTAAAAACGGCTACAATTGTCTTTTTTTATTGTCATTATGGACGAGGCTTTGTGTTCTTTAATATTCTAAAATTAATATTTCCGTTCTACCATTAAGAAACCGAAAAAATAAGAAAATGTGAAAAAAAAAAATGTACATTGGGCGGCGATAGATGGCAGCTGATTTTCTCAATATTTATCAAAACTACATCTTCAAATATGGTCATGTTTAATTTGATGAAAAGAATAGTAGTGTTTCTATAATTTCGTGACAAACATAATAGCCCGCTGCAAATTTACTGCGCTTCAGACAGCCGGATGCGTCGTAAATTAGAATTTGCAATTTTGTATGTTAGTTTTGTTCGTTTTTACATTCGACCTTTTGTTATACATTTACACATTAATCTTTAAAGAAATGATTTATTTATTATCAAATATTGGAAATAAAAATTGTTATCTCTTAAAGGGAGTATCGACAAAGCAGGGAACGCAACAATTCGATTCCGTTCTGCTGTCGCGAATTTCTGTGAATTACATGTCATTGTTGTGACTTGATAGAGCTGTATGGTATCAGACTTCTTTTTCCAATACAAGTTTACAAAACGTTTGTATTACATTTTTGTGCACTTGTGGAATTCACATAGTTTTGACAACACTGCGATGGAAACAGTGAGTTGTTCGCACTGTGTAAGATATATAGGTGTGTTCACTCCAATGATGTATATATACCACATCATTGGTTCACTCGCAGTCAAACATATACAGTTCTCGCATATTAGTGCTGCGATCTTTGGATCTCATTTGGGCAGGGTCGTGAGTGGTCGTGTAATGTGTAACAGCCACAGTTTAAGATGTCATCTTAAAATGTATATCTTACATCGCCACCCAAACCGATCGTGGACAAGTGAGGAACTAGCCTCAAACTGGCTTCAGAAAATTTGCCCCAAAGGCGGCTAGTTAACACACCTATATATCTTACACCGTGGTTGATCGCTTCTTGGTTGAATTGGACGTTTTCAAATTATTGCTAAGATGTTTGTAGGGTAGAAAGTGCAATATTTCAATTCTACGTAGCTGCTTTCAATAATACGAGAAAGTATGTGCTGTTAGTTTTTTCCACTAGTTTAGTTTTTCGCTTATATCTTTAAAACTATGAGTTTTATCGGTACAATTGTTATTTGCAAAATTAAAGTACGTAAAATGTCCTACAAAATACATTTATAAACTTTAATTTTACGAAAAAGGATTTAGACTCTAGAGCGCGCTGAAAAACGATTACTTTTTGGGCCTCTAGCCAAAGTGGCAGAACAGCTCTTCCCAGCCATCCTATCTCGCGACATCTCTCTAGTTTCTCTTTATCGTTATTGAAAACAAGTATTGCGACTATTGTGAACAAATAATTTGCATTGGTGAATGATTAACACTTTGATAATCACGGAATGAGAAGGGATGTATACTCGTGTGGAGTATGTGCATATCCTTGATGTACCTTAAGGTATACTTCAAGATACCATTGCTCCCATCCTTCCCAAGAACGTGTTTTAATTATTTTTGGATGCGGAAGAAAATCAGTTTTGTTAATATCTAATGGACGTGCACGCGCCCGTAGATGCCCGCAATCGTTGGTATCTCCAATAAATTCAGCTGCCACTGTTTTTCACTTACTCAACACGCTGTCCGTTCGCTTGTCTTTAAATGTAACTTTACATAAAACACTTTAAGTTCCAACACAAAGATAAAATATTGTTCGTGAATTCAGGCTACCTCAATCAATCAGCAAACTATTACCGGCTCCGCTTCCGAAGGTATGTTGTTCCATAATCTAGGACCGCCGATTAATGATTTTAAATACCTTCTCCCAGGTTTCGCCAATCTTCTGATCTCTTGAATACCCCCCTATTTGGGCATTTAAACCAGAATATCACTTAAAATACCTCGACATACTTCCAGGCATCCATTTCTTACGAACTAGAGCCAGTGTCTCCCTAAACTAATTTGCGTCCATAGTAACAGACTTTGCAGGCTGAAATTGTCTCTTTCTTGTGAGTTGCTACACTCTGAACAAATTTTTATTTTTATTTAGTAACAGTGACTCACCCTGCTTGGATTTTGTCGATTGATTAAAATTATTTCACAATAATAATACGGTCAAGATAAAATAATAAAATTAAACATTATTACACTAAACACGTAAAAATTTAAAATGTATTTAAAATATTTACATTTTAATCAGGTGTCCTGCTGATTAATTTAGACCGAGTCCAATTTAATGTCACAATTTTGGCACAATATGTTTGTTTATCGCTGAAGTGTCAATCCCACGCTGGTTTTAAAAGTCGGGTGCAACCAAAGTAAAAAGGGATTCTGTTGTAAACCAGAATTGCAAAGACGCACTTCGTTTACAGAGTTCGTACACAATTTCATAATACAAAATAATGTAAACCAATATTTATTTTCTGCTTTTAACTTCAATTTCACGCGTTGTTTCTAATTTTCATGTGTATAAAGATCCAGTAATTTAAAGTCCACTTGTTACATATAGTATGCAGATGCTTGTTAATCATTTTTGTGATTTTAATTTTGCTAGACCCGCAACATCCAGTGTCACCTTCCGGTGACACATCCATAAAACCAGAACCATAGAATTGATTTAGAAAATAACCTGCTCATAGGTCATGGGGATAAATAAATCAGAACTAGTGAGTACGGTAAAGCAAAATCTCCCACACTATAATGCAACGGGCGCCAGTCTGGTAGAGCATGATCGCGGTTCCTCGCGTGGTGGGGGGAAGTGAAGTGCAGGGGCGACAAACTACATAAAGAATAATTTGCCATAATTGGTCAATAGAACAAAAATAAACATTTATTCCCGACCTTAGATCGGGGAAGTTACATTAAAAATCCCATGAGGTGGGATTACACCCTACCTAGTGAGCTCGGGAAAATATGATCTAAAATAATATTAGTAATAAAAAAATAACCAAAGACAACTACATTACAATAAAAATGCCATGGCGCGGCACCGCTTAACGAAAAAAAACCCATGAAGATTGTTGATATTGTTCTCCGCCTCGTTTTGAGGGGAACGTCCCAAAGCGCGGGCGTACGGTTGGAGTCTTAACTATTCGTGTAGGCGTGTGCCGGGAGGGCACGACGCGGTCGATGACCTCGGCGTCTGCGAAGATACCTCGGCGTCTGCGTAGACACGCGGCGAGCCGCAGTGTTGTAAAGGCAGGCGCCTCCAGGAACCGCTGGGTGATGCTTCACGGGTAAACAACAGGCTGTTACGGCGAGGATGCGGAGGTGCCCCCCACCACTTTCACCAGGGCGCTATTACAAGTCAGGAGTCGCCCTTCATCACGGCTCGGACGCGCGGCGCGGGAGTACTTAATCGCTAGCACGGATCGGAAGCCAGATCACGGTATTCGTGACTCGTACACTCGCATTTGGCAACGAGTTAATAGTTCATCGAACACACGAAAATGAAATCAGCTCGGTGACCGGTGCCTTCAGGCATTATTCGTTCATAGAGTGAATGGAAAGTCTCTGCAGTGTGAATATGGCAGACAAATCTTGTCGCACGGCCTCGCGGTCGGGAAGCAAACGGTTCACCGTTTAAAAAAAACAAAACAAAAACTAGTTCACGGCCTCCACGACCAGGCATGAAGTTTCCTCTCTCGCGACTAGCTCTCAAGTGTGATTTTCAAAGTTTTTGAGAATCCGTTCCTATTCGGATCTCCCCCCCTCTTAAGCTCGTCTTGGGCTCGCTGGCCTACTTTCGGGAAATTATTGTCAGCCATTGGCCGGAGCTTACTGCGCCGTAGGAATATTCTAACGAATCGTGGTTCGTGATTTTGTGGGAATTTTCCTCAGATGTTCTCTCTCCTCTTCCGTCTTTCTCTGACGAAACGCAGCTGCCCCGTTCGAAGGTTTATCTTATCTCATCTCCTTGGAGCAATCATCGTATGGCAAGGGTTGGGACTTATTCGAATCAGTGTGGCAGGCGTGGTGACGAGGACGCGCAGGCGGAGGAGCTCGCTCAGGGGAGGGTGGGGGCGGAATACAGAGGGGGTATTCACTGCGAGGGGGCACGGCGCGGTCGAACCGGCGGAGGGTGGTAAATTTTTCTCCCAAAGTAGGCGAGGGGACGCTAGAAGAATGCGACCGCGGCGGCGAAGAGGCGGGTGGGGGAGGCGCGGTTGGGCGCACGTGCGCGTGCTAGCGAGTACGAAAAACAAGCATTTGTTAAGAATTTCTTAGGGCGTCGTTACATGCCGCCACAATAACAATCGTAATTGCCGACATATATGAGGAACGTTCATGCAAAAACAAACTTGTCCATCGGGGAAAAAAATTAGTTACCATTGCAATAACATTAATGACAGTCAGCTGCATCTTCTGTCGTTATGTGGAGGAGAAAAAGCAAATATATCCCTAATAAGTTTACTTGTAAACTTACGAAGTTCAGGTAGAATCCAATACGTCCACAGCGTTATTGCAAGCAATAAAGAACATGTCTGTAAAACCAATAATATGCCAAGATTCTCGATCACGTGACTGCTCATGCCGCGTGGTTCATTCCGTCTCTTTACAACAGCGTCCTGTTTTATTTATTAGAAGATTGGGATCTCAAGGGCACAAAAAACTGAGTAGTATGTGCATGAACGTACAGAATATCAGAAATGCGAAGCAATCATTTTTTAGAGGACAATGAAAGGGATGGAGATGCATAGTCAAAATTATCTCACAGCAATATTTTAGATTTGATGAAGTTCTTGCTTTGAGCCTTTGGAAATGGTTTTCATTAACAAATAAACAATTTAGCCTTCAGCAGATTTCACTTGAAAGGGGTATACCACTGGCGCAGAAATCTAATGTAGGTCTACTGACTGAACTTTTAGGAGATAAATGGAGATAATTCTTTAGGTACTCCTGGCCTGGAATGGTAATCCTTTGTTCTTGATGGACCACTAGCTGAAAATCAAACTGTAATGGATAGCCACGAACAGAAAGATAATCGTTATTGTTTAGAAGATGAAAATGGCTGGCACATACATATTTTAATTTCTTTTTAGTTCTTCGTAATTTCCTTAGCGACCAAAAAATTGTTACATTAGCTACAGAAACTGTTGTGGTAGTTTTGTGTATTTGGTAAAATAAAATTATAGCATACCAACTGCAGTAAAATAATTTATCCCAATCAAACGTGATGATAATATTAGCTCTATTTTTTGCAAAAGCCAACATGCCTGTAGGTGCTTTGAACAAAAGCAATTATGTCGAAATTTTAATCAGAAATGTCGCAATTATAAATAACTGATTTGATAGCAGTACACGTAGAGTATTTTAACAATACTGGTAAGCAGTACAGCATACTACTTTGTTTGAAAAGGCGATAACTTTTCAGAAGCAGCAAAAAACTGATTATTGACAAGTCTGATTTGATGGACATATTATTTGCATGAACGTTTCCTCATATAGTCCCGTCCGATCAAGATATACTTTTCGGTCCCGTCAAAAGGTATCTGACCCTGGAAAAAATCCGGAAGTTTTCTCTCAACGGTTCTGTGAGATTTTTATGGATTTTTTGATGTTTGTCACCTCAAAAAATCGCCAGCTTAACAGAGAAAATTGCAAAAAAACCCTTATAATTTAGCCCTGTTTTTAGTTTTCGCTTATATCGTCAAAACTATGTGTTTTATCGAAACAACTTTGTTTGCGAAATAAAGTAGGCAAACTCCTACAAAATACATTTATTAAATTTAATTTTATGAAAAACGATTTAGGCGCTAGAGTGCGTTTACAATTGTTTCTTACAAAAATTTAAAGTAGGTAAAATTTCCTATAAAATACATTTATAAAGTTTAATTTTTACGAAAAAGGGTTTAGACGTTAGAGCGCGCTGAAAACCGATTACTTTTTGGGCCTCCGGTCAAAGCGACAGAATAGCTCTTTCCAGCCATCCTATCTTGCAGTGGCACTTAAGTTTCACTTCATCATGCTTGAAAACAAGTATTGTGTGAACAAATATTTTGCATTGTTAAGTGAATGATTAACACTCTGATACTGACGGAATCAGCAGGGCTAAAAGAGCACGTACTATCTCGCCCGTACTTTCACAAAAATTACGCGAAAAGTACTCAAATTTTCAAAATATTGTACATAACCTTATTTGAAAATCTATATTGAAGAACAGATTCCATTAACGGAAAAATCTCTATCTTTATAGTTGCAGTTGTAGGAAGGCGCCATTTTTTTTAATATTTGAAATTTTCGAAAAATTGCAATTGTCAACGCAAATGATACCGGTACCATAATCTTAAACGTCCTTCACACTATCCAAAAACAAAATTTAATAAAAAAACGATTGATTTTTTTGAAAATGTATCTGGGGTATCGTGTTAAGTAAATCCAAAATTAAAATATTGGTTTCAAATTCCAGGGGCCGCGACTTCAGCCAGGTCGATTAGGGAATACCAATTTCGAAGAAATCAGCTAAACGGTTCAGCTGTTAGCGTTTTTCACAGACGGACAAACGATGGACGGACGGACGAACTTACAGACACTTTGCCGTCATTCGATTTTTCTGAATCAAGGAACCACAAAACATGGATTCTGACTACTCCACATGTTAGAGGACTTTTTTTTCTAAATTTAGCATCTGGATTTATCCACTTTTTCGTTACCAGGCCCTGGAATAAGAGCTTTTCTGCCCAAATTCGCCGTTTTTTCTCGTAGCATTGTATAACTTTCTCTCTACTGCGTAATCGGTAGCGAGAAAGAGAATACGTACCATAGTGTGTGCAGACTCGGGCTATATTGACAGATGTGCATGGAACATGGCTCTACTAGATGAAACATTGCAATGATGAAAGACACCTGATCCAAGCTGAGAATGATATTTACTGAGATGCGATGTCTTCAGTTCTAACACAAAATATCTCCTGCTCTCTCTATTCCTGCTATCTCATCTCCTCCTGCTGCAATTCTAAAGATAGTTTTGTTACCACCACATTATGTAGTTTACGCGAACTTAGGACCATTTCTACAACTCTCCGATTGCGATAAACTATATAATTCCCAAGAAAACGACAGCAATAATGCTAATTCCTATTTTCGCGCAACTATATAATTCCTATTGATAAGCAAGGTGTCATGTAAAACGAAAAATTGGAAATCTATAAGTTGCATATCATATTCAACGAAGTATTTCATGCGCCGGTTTGTGACTGCATCTCAAATGACATCCCACTGCACCCACCAGTGACTAACTCTTCAGCGATAACCCAACATTACGCGCTGGCGCGAGATCGATCAGTGGTAAGTTAGTTTGCCACATCGCAAACTCATTGTAAAATTACATACATACATTTATTTGAACTGCAATTTGTATGATCCGGTGAAAGTTAATTAACAATCACAATACAATAATATTAATATTTACATTAGTGGCTACATGTTAACATTATTGTATTTATGAGTACATGTACATTAAATAATGTCAGATAAGTTTTCTTGAAAACTCAATCATTTTCTGTGAAAACTAGTTCAAAATTCCGCATTTTCAGAAACGCTCAAACGCCATTTTCTCACAAATGGCTCCAAATTTTTTCTTCAAACTTTGGGGACAGATAGTGCTTATTGCACTGTTTAAGATAACGTAGAATTAATTTTGCTGTATTCTCTTGTTTTTTCTTCTTCAAAAATTACACAAATGTATTTTTTTGAAAGATCTCTCACACCTTAATATGCACATTTATAGCAATTTGTAAACACTATTGTATTTGTGATTTAAAGTGCTTCAAATGACTTTTAATAAAGTTTTACGAAAACTCAAAATTTTCAGTGAAAAAGAGCTTCGAATTTACAGTCGCATTTAAACGGCATTTTCTTAAAAACGGTTCCAAAATTTTCAAAGAAAACTCGCATTTACAACGCAGATTTAGTGTTTTTTAATATTATTAAAATAATATTTCTGTTATACTATTACGAAACCCGAAAATTAAGAAAATGTCAAAAAATATATTTTGGGCGGTGATAGATGGCAGCTGGCAAGGGTATGTGGCACGTCCGAATATCTAGACCAGTGAAAGGAAATAGAATACTAATACGGGAAAGTCTGTGTCATTCAGTAGCACTACTAGTTATTCTCTCTCTCTCTCTCTCTCTCTCTCTCTCTCTCTCTCTCCTGATCTCCATGAAAGTTGGCACTTCTAGTTTTTTTTTCACTCAGAAGGTTTATATGCGGTTAATTTTGTTGTAACTCCACTACATGGCGCTGTAGAACAAAACTAAATATTTCACGTCAAATGCAACCTGCAACACTCTTCGGCACTTTGAATCTATATCGTTAAATTACTCATCAACGAAGCGTTCTAAGGCATTAAAAACTAAAATTTGGTAGGCTGGAAGTCTCCCATCGTCATCTACAGGATGATATCTTCGTGAACATTTTATAACGTTTTTGCTGGTCCTGCGCTTCTAGATATCACCTCGCCTGCTCAGAGACGTGCAGAATCTGTGCAAGTAAATGTGAATGAAAGGGACAGAGAGAGGCAGTGACAGAGACACACAGAGACAATCAGACAGACAGGGACAGAGAGACGGAGAGACAGAGGGAGAAAGAGGGAGGGAGGGGGAGATAGAGAAAAAGAGTGATAGAAGGGGAAAGAGGGAGATGAAGGGCGGAACAACGTCTGTCGGGTTTCACTAGTATTATATAAAATTCTCTCTTATTTTCGTAGTATAGATGTGATTTTGCGCACGCGCAACCGATCTTCATAAATTAATGGCTTATTTCAGAAACAACTTAAGTCACTGACAAGTAACTTTTCAGCACGGACAAGAAACCTTTTAATGCGGCTATATTATTCAGAAAGATTGTGTCGATTTTTAAAGAAGTTCTTTTCCGTGTATTATGTAGAATTATTGTCACATTTACCAAAAAGTTAATTTCAATTTTTCTTACTTTTTTACTAGCAATCATGGTTGACTTATGTTGTTTCTGAAAGAAACCATACTGGGACAAAAAAATGTCATTCATTAAATGAAATAAATTTGAATGAACACCTTAATTACAAGAAATTGTTACATTTAATTATTTATTTCAGTAATTAATGATTCACGCATGGCCTAATTTTGTAATTCTGCAGGGAACGCACCCACTTCTTCCTTGTGGGGGATATACTGGTACTCTAATACACTTTTTGATTTCATCAATCAATTTTTACATTGTCTTACTTACTTCGTAAGAAGAGAAAGTTATGTAATTTTGCGCCGGAAACCAGAGAATTTTCGGCAGAAAAATTGTTATTGATGGGCCCTGGTAACGAAAAAGCAGGTAAGTTCTGTTCCTATAAATAGTACATTACTTTCTCTAACATGTGGTGTAGCCAGAATCCAGTTTTGAGGGCAAAACGTCTGTATGTCCGTCTGACCGTCTGTGGTCAACACTAGCGCCTAAACCTTTCAGCCGATTTTCTCCAAAATTGATCGGAAGAAACTCGAGGTTTTGCGAATTTCAACCGGATATTTCGATTTTTTAGGGTACTTTACATGAAGGGTCAAAAACATAGAAGCACGGACTGACATGACACTTTATACTGCGTGATTTTTATTTTGACTTTCACAACCGCATGAACACATTTGAAAGTTTTTGAAGTTGGACATACTTAGATCTTCCATAGTAAATTTTACCATCTCACTAGGGTCTTTAGGCCCCATTCCTTCATGATATACGAAATATGAAGCAGAGTCATCTTTCAATTAATGGACAAGTATTTACTATTGGCGCAAGTTTTGACCTGGTATTGTAGAAAGGTTCAAATTTTGCTTCATTACACACTGCAATTACACTGTCCTGTAAAATTAAAATCTATCAGCTTTTTGAATTCCAAAGAGAAGCCGCTTCTCGCGCTTTAATGCAGAACGAACACACGTCACTGACTTATGTTGTATCTGCATTAATTCTCATTTACGTGCTCTTCAAAAATTTCCTCTAGAATCGCTTGACATACGTTATATCTGTCTGAAACGATGCATATACATGCAGACAAAATGATTGCACTTAAAGTCAAAATGACAAAAAATCTGACTTATGTTGTTTCTGAAATAAACCATTCGAATGAGGTCTCTCAAGAAGGAGAAATTCACGGAGACGTGACGAATGACTTTAAAAATATGAAGGATTTGTTGAAAAAGTGAATCTAAATATTCATGTCAAATGCATTACCCAATACTCGGGCAACATCATTCAAATCTATTAAGTTGAATAAATCCTATACAAAGCGTTCTAGGGCCTTAAAATCTGAAAGTTTGAAGCTGAAATTACACAGAAAATTCCTAGAGAAAGTTCTTATAGATAGAAAATTCCTATAGAATACATTTAATGTACCTCGCACCGTAATCTATAGGACGAGAGCTTCTTGGACATTCTATTATATTTTGCTGCTCCGGCGCTTCTCGATACTACCCCACCTGTTCAGAGACGTGCAGAATCTGCGACTGTAGGTGAAAAGAAACTATTTACTTATATATTCTAGGCGATTAAACGGCATTGGTGTACCTCTCAGTTCGATAATAAAGTTAAATAATATTCCAAAGAGTAGGGTTACGCTTGCCCAATCCTGTATTTGTGCATAGCTTTCTCGAGAATAAAAAGCTTTTCTAATATTTTTGTGATTATCAAGGAAAGCGAAAAGCTGTCAAGGAATATTATATAATTACTTCACATATTTTTAAGGAAGTGTAGTGAATTGTTCCAAGAACATGACTATAATACTGAATAAACCTTTATTAAAATTTGTTTCAAACATAAATTTCATTGCTATTTATTTTAATTTTAAATTATTTAAGAACATTGGAAAGTTCCCATTTTAAATTTTCCAAACAAATAAACATAGTTTCGTTAACAACTTCTCCTCTTAATACGGAAAAGGAAAGTTAGGGAAAATATTGGAATTTAACATGCGAGAGTTCTCGCACGGGTATACTAGTTAAGAATTATAACAAATATTTCAACTCTATCATGATACACTACGATTGTATGTTGGTGATACTAAAAATCAATACAATCTTCATAGATATTGGCTAAATTAGATTTTAAAAAATGCATTGATCGCGTTTGTTACACTTCACTACACTACACTGTTTTGCTTTGAATTACACTGACCAGCACTTCACATTACTTCACCATACTTCAGCACTTAATTTACTCATTTAACATCTATTATCTCAGCTTGTTCTAACTTATTTCTAAAACTTCGGACACTTAGAGGAAAGGCTTTGCTGTGGGTAAACTGTTCCAATCTCAAATTACTTTGTTACAAACTTGAAATTGCTTGTTGAAAATTTTCCAAGGTCTCAATTTTGTTTCCGTGTTCGAATTTTGTGGCTGTGATCGCTTCGGCCGAAATAAGTTGGTTTTTATAGTCTAAGCTGAATTTCTTTTCAAGACGGTCGACCTACGTACGATTTATAAAGTGCACAAAGCCTCGCCTATGTTCTCGTTTCTAGAGGTTCCCATGACTTTTTTATTGCGTTAGTTCTATCGCTTTCCTCTGTAGTCTATCTAGAGTATTTCGGTGCGACTTTCTGTACGGATCCCAACATGCTACTCCGTATTCCATGAGAGGGCGAACCAACGACAGATACGCTCATTTTTGGGTGTTTGTTGAACTTTTCTTCAGAATACGCATTATGAAATGCAAAGACTTCCACGTTTTTCTCACTACCAGATTTACATGCTTCTTCCATTCGAATTTACTGTCTAGATCAGACCTGCACACCGCCTGCTCCCGAGGGCATTCTGCACTTGCGAGCCGATCTTCTGCCCGAGGCAGCGCCGACATTGCAAATAGTGGGGAGCAGGAAGCTTTGCGGGGAGGGGAGAAGTCTGACGTAGCACGACGCGGCGCGTAGATTGAATGCCTGGGCGTCTAATACAATGATCCATGCTTCAAAATTATATGCCCATTTGTTTAATTGGATTATGTCTAGTATTTCAAGTTAACAAGGTCATAATTACGTTCTGTGCACTGCTGTATATCCACCTTTGTATCCACCACTGTATATATTTTCATTTTCTAATTTTTTTAAAGAAAATAACATGCTCATTGTGACTCTTAAGCATTATTATATATAAGAAACATGATTATATATAAGAAAAAAAATATTATTTAATTCTATCTAACAAAAAATTGCAACTTAATAATTGATTGTTCACCAGGAATGTTATAATCTCCAAATCATAGAAAAATGAACAAAATCATGAGAGCAATCTCTCACATCAAGATTGACATAAAAATAGAATATGTGGCAATTCCAAGAAGGGTAATGTTTAATAGCACATTTGTGACGATTTTCCCCCATTATGAAACTGAATAAAGGAGATCAACGAGTAAACTTCTGTGACGATATGTTACGGACAATCATAAGATAATCATGGGTATTGTTAAATAGAATGCAAAGGGCTTTATATTTTTGTACGATAGTCGTAAACGACTCTAAACTCTTGTCAGAAATTAGAACAGAAAATAATCATGAGTTTTTTCAAGAACAATATGTTTTTGCTTTGAGAGAACCGTCTTATTCAATTAAACATTGTTAATAAAAATAGTTTATTGCTGTCATCATCAAACAAAAACAATTCGGTATCAAAATTTTGTGTTTAGGCACAACACTAAATTTTTGATTACATCGTAGCAAAGTGAATTACATTATCAGCCCTACAAGCAATTATGATACTTCGTCTCGAAATCTAATATATATAATTCGTTGTAGTTTCATACTTCGTCCTGTCATATACCGAGAACAAACATTTGCAATATAATCCAAAAGGCAATATTACTTGAACTGTATATGACCGTCATGTTCTTTAAATTTACGCGCTGTCTTTCGAATTGCGCATTCTGATTTGTGCTTCCCACTCGTAGATTGGGTCTCATCCCCACCCTTCATCGATTTTCTCATTTGCCCCGAGTTGCCCGCGCGCAAGCTCCTGACGTCAGTAAAAGTGCAAAATGCTGTGCAGGTCTGATCTAGATGGATGCCTAAATACTTGCGTAATGAGACTCTTGGAATAATGATATTATCTAAACGGTAGTCTAGTTCCTCGTAATTTCGTCCCCGGCTGAACGTTATTATTTTGTTTTTCGAACCGTTAATTACCATGCCGTTCGTTTTCGTTCAATCACGTAAATGTTCTAAATCCTGTTGTAGTATTTGTTCATCAGCGCTACCCTTGATTTTGCGGTACAGAATCGTGTGCAAATAAACGCACCTTTGATTGTATATTAACTTGGAGATCGTTCACGTACGCTAAGAAAAGTAATGGCCCTAAAACACCCCCCTCCTCTAAAATAACCCCATAACCCTTAAAGTAACAACTCCCGTAGTAGAAATATGAGTTCCAATTCTGACCTTTTGTTTCCTGTCTCTAAGAAATTCGCTTATCCACTTCATAACTGTAGCATCAACTCCTGAAGTTAATAATTTCCTAATAAGTAGATCATGTGGTACTACGTCGAACGCTTTCGCAAAGTCAATTACGACTGCATCCACACTCCCATCCCCGTCAACTTCATCTGCTAGGATCTTTGAAAAGGGAAACAATTTGGCTTTCGCACGAAAATCCACTTCTAAACCCATGCTGTCTGCGAAAAATCCAGTTTACTTTTTCCCCTTCGCGGCGAATGAACTTGTAAAATTTGCAGTTTTCTTACGTGTGTATAATGTTTTGTAGGAAGTGGCCTATTTGTGACAGAACGTTGGAAGAGGGAACGCAGACAACTTTTGTGAAAGGAAGAGGGTTGGAATCTTTCGTTGAAGCAAGAGAGAGGTGATAGGATAGTGTTTTATTTTAATGAAACACAAATTGAAGTCTACGATAAATGTGTGAGGCAATACGTAAACGAACTAGTGGTGCTACAACAGCACGCACTTTCTCGCATTACTTCTAAATTTGCAATTATCGAAAATTGCACAACGAAAAACAGACCTGCGCCTTTCGTTTAAGGACCCCTTTTTCTATTCGTAGAAAAAATTTAGAGCGGTTTTTGGAGAAAATATTTCTTGTATAAATTGCATTAATTTCAAGTACAAATGACGCAAAAACTACTAGTTTTTCAAAAAAGTGTATATGACCTTTAAGGAGACTTTTTTACAACATTGTCGATTGCAAAAATCGCTATCTTCAATTTTAAGGGTTTGAAATATCAATGTTGTATACCAAATGAAACAATCCTCTGCGTTCTGCAACAACAATTTATTATTCATAAAATCCCAAATAATAATACACAAAATTCTGCCAGGAGTCCCAATATCGAAGATAAGTTTTTATAGCCGGGTCGTTATACTGATTACAAAATGCCGTTAATCAAGAATCACAAGTAATTTAAGCCGGGTACAATGTCCAAGTCAGTTCATGCTCTGCTACTCGCTACCGGTGATGGAATGGCGGGGCCCTGGCCCCGCGGCTGCCTCGTCGGCTTTTCCACCCCTTCGCAGGGGAAGGGAGTCGGCTGCGTGCCCCCTCTTCTACAGGAGGAGGGAGGGGGGGGCGCCTTCCACGCCTTGGCCGCTCTCCTGGGCGGTGAGGCGTATCGCTTCTGCAGGCGCTCTCTGCGGCGCCTGTGCTGGCCTCTGGCGTTGCTGGCGGACTTTTGTAGTGCCGGCACAGGCGGACACTACAATCAACTTTTTGCAATTTTCAAAAATACGGAGAATTCGTCGAAAATGGGACTGGCACCATAGTTTTTATCGTCCCATGATTCTTATGAGGAGAAAATGTAAAGAAAAAATTGGATCGGTTTTTAGAAAAAAAATGTTTAAAAATTGCTTATATTTCGCGCTAAATTATACAAAAACTACTCATATATTCAAAAAATTAAATATGACTTATTTCAAGATAGGTCTCTAAAGAATAGATTTAATTAAGGGAATAAATGTCTATCTTCAATATTATAGTTGTAGGAAGACGCCCAAAAGAATTGCACTTTTGCAATTTTACAAAAATCTGGGTGTTTAACGAATATGAGACCTGCACCATTCTCTTAAGCGTTCTTTATGCATCCGAGGACAAAGTTTGATAAAAAAATTGGTACCATTTTCGAGAAAATTTTGTAAATGGTTTTCGAGACTTCACGTTAAATATCCTCAAAAATCAAAATAACCGGTTGAGAGTCTTGAGTTTGTTCTGATCGAACGGGGAATATCAATTTTGCGGAAAATCGACGGAACGCTTTAGGCGCTAGCGTTGATCACAGATGGCCGGCCTGTTGGACAGATAGACACACAGACGCATTGTCGTCAGTAGATTTTTCGGTATCAAGGACCTACAAAACATGGATTCTGGGCACATGTGTCAAAAGGAAGTAATTTACTATAATACAGGAAGAGGATTTATCCACCTTTTCGTTACTAGAGCCTGGCAATAAGTACTTTTGTACCCAAAATTCGCCGTTTTCAGGAATACGATTACATAACTTTCTCATCTTAAGAATTAAGTGCAAGAAGGTAAAAATTGATTTCTGCTTATGTGAAGAGAGCTCAAGAAGAGGCTGAATCACCTAAATTACGTTCATCTATATCTGCCTTTGTCTTCAAAATTTATTGTTTTATTTGTTGCGATGAGGTACCACCAGACTATGCGAGGAAACAAATTCAAAAGCCTTCCTTAAAACGCAGTCTAGTGTTATCCCCTGTGAGGAAATTAGCTGTTAGCGAAACTGTTTTAAGACTCGCGAGAAATCGTAATGAGGACTTTGGACGTTATATACATCGCGTAGATGCAGTAAATGACTTGGTAGCTGCCGATGTACTATGTTATTTGATGTGCATGAAAGCACTCCACCAGCCCCCAAAGAAGAGAGCCACACAATATAGGTCAAGATAATGTAAGGTGTAAAGATGAGGTAAAATCAGCGATAAAAATATTTTTAATTTTATTGGAAATAATGACGAGGAATATGAATTTACCATTGAAGAATTGAGAAATGTGATTGAAGATGATTCTCTTCCACGTCCAAAAATAATAAAAGCAGGTATTCTGGAAAAGTGTGGGAGCGATATATTGGTATTATCAAGTTTACCTTATGTTGTATGTTTCCAAGATTTATAGTTACACCTTGCGAGTAAATACGTGAGTGTTAATCATGTAACAATGCCAATTATTTGTTCACAATAGTTGTTTTTGAGCATGCTAAAGTGAAGCTAGAGCGCTACTGCGAGATCGGATGGCTAGAAAGACCTATTCGGCCGCTTTGGCCAAAAGTAACCGTTTTGATGTAGAAAGGAAGTGATGTATGTTATGTATATTAAAAGTGATGTATATTAAAAAAAATGAGTGAAACTGTACGCTTTCAGGAAATATAATAAATACGTTGTTTCAATGATAATGAAGTAGGTATTAATTTATTAGTGCTGATTGGAAGAAGCATGCAGCATCATCAGTAAGAAAAGTATAATTTTTTTTAATCAGGATTCTGCGCAACTGGGAGAACATTGGTGAAACGCAATTAATATCACAATCTTTCGCCTTTACACTATTTGTTGTAGTTTAATTCACCAGCAGAGGTGGTTCAGGGCATGAACTGAGGGCACTGTAGTGCCTCTGACCGGGAGGTCCTAGAGTTCGAGTCTCGTCGGGGGCAGGATTTTCGACACCGGCTAGATAACTATTCAGCCGCGACCAAATTTATCGATCTGATCGGTAGCTTTTCCGTGGTTTCTCCGAACAAAACCAGGCCAATGTCATAGTAATTCCCTAACAAACAGGCAACGGACCGCGCGCGTTCTTACCTTCTCTTGTTTGTCCTATATTCACCACTTACACAAACACACATATGCACTGCACTACCACACTTGTCGTGTGACCTGTCGGGAGAACAGAGCTTGTCTCGGCTGGGCGGTGCCTCAGTGGTGGGAGATGCCTGGTTGAGAAACAATCCTAGCAAGCCGATGTAGTCGGCGCCGGATCTCGTCCATCCAACGGAGGAAATCACAAGCCGCTTCTCGTAGTAACATATTGCAATGAGTCATATTGTCTCATGCATAGCACAAACCCCTCCGTCACGTTAATTGTGCAACCCGGCGCCCTGGCGCCGACCACACACAATTCGTCGCCCACAGCAGTGAGCGCCCAGCGACTCGAACTTTCACAACCCAAAGGGTTCATCCCTTGGGCATAGTCGACCGCCTTCGGCAGAGGGGAACCCTGACCACCCCGCCTCGTTCTGTGTTCCGAGGGCAGGCAGAGAGGAGGCACAAACAAATAGACAACGGCGCCAGATAATCCCTTAGGAAAATGAACCGTCGATGTGTGGGCGTTCGGGCCGCGTCCATATCACGTGAACACCACGTGCCCAGCAACAAAGGCCCACCAATTAGGGATCTGATGACAAACTAAAAAAAAGGAGGGGGTTACTTTAATCAGTCAAACACGCTAAATATCAAAACTTTCTAGAATTCCAGAACATAGTAATTTTAACCAATCCGAAGCACGGAATAACACACGTGACGGTGTGCGCGGACTCCAAGAAAAGGGGTAGGGAGGCAGGAAATGCGGGAGCCGGGGCGAAGGAAAAAGAAATTTACTTGCTCTTCTGACTAGCTGGCGGACGGTCAGTTATCTGAATTGCTGGCCGACAACGACTGACTCGCTTCAATGAAAAACAACGGCGGAGTGTAACTAACGAGACAGACCAGACACTGCAAAAAATACTACTGTCTGGCGACAACATCGCTACCTTATGCTTGACTCACACGTCGACACAAGCGTAGTCACCCGCTACGACACTCGTTCGAGGGCGCATTACCACGACTCATCTGCGTAAACGCGGGCCAGGTGACGTTTGCCGACCTGAGACTCGCACTACCAACAACACGACGAGTCACAATCACGGCGGCTTTCCGGGACATCGGGACGTCCCGGAAAGCTGCCATGATTGCCGTCACTCCTAGGGCTCCCAGCCGGCCTACTTCTGATGGTTTCCGCGGTGCCCTGGCAGGCCCTTCCTCTCAGCGCAGACGGACCGGCATCGATGGCACAAATGCTCGAGGTGCAGCGACCACGAAATACTCATCGCTATCTTCTGTAAGTGTATCCATCTCCATAACAAACCCATGCTTGTAAAACAAAAACTTCAGTGAGCAAGAGAGACATTTTAACTTTTTTTAAATAAACGTGTCCTCGCCACTCTGACGAGTAACACTCGTAAAATCTACTTCCTGTGTATTATTTGTAAGTAGTAGTATACATTATTCGACCCAGGGCAACCCCCCCCCCCGTGACGCTCAACGCCGGCACATTGAATATCAGGTGAGGCATTCGCTTGGCGCCCTAATATAAATTCTGCGTGTGCACCCTGGTATCCAGGTGTGACCGACGCACCATTCTTATGACGTTCATTTCCAATCTCACGTTTGTGGCACCCGCCAACCGCTCCAGTATACGCTGGAGCGGCAAGGGTTCACCACAATATAAACTACACTTACGGGTTTAATGATTACTTAACTAATGAAATTAAACAAATATTTTAATTGGCACTTTCTTGCAACTTTCTATGCCGGAAAAGGGAATAATCGGGCAATAGTAATATGTTTAAAATGTATTTTTATTATAGATTTGCAAAACTCACATAAAACTTTTTAACATGAAAATACTCACCGGAGACGCCACAATAAGCTAGTAATAAATAATACGTGAGTAAGATTCTATTCATTTTCGAATTATATCAATTTATTAACGCTCCAAATATACCTTCCTATCGTTATAGGCGCTGTAATATGGGAAAAATTTAATTTAAGCGGCGTATTTACATAAAATTGCAGATTACAACTTTTCCAGCAGCGATGATTGTAACGTTTCATATCCATGCACATTTGTCGTTTTACATATTGATATTGACTGCCATTAGAAGTACCGACATAAATGTTGGTAGTGTTGAGTATCAATGATGAACTGAATTGAAAAAAGTTCCGGATATGATTTAACCCTGACTACATCTTAGTACTGGTATCACAATCATTCAAAAGCACTATTGAACTTTGAACTTTGAAATGTGAATATAGCAGAATCTGGAAATATGGTTGTCGTGTTTATTTCCATTTCTTGATGGTATCTCATCATCTCCTCGATGTATTTTTCCTGCAATATTTTGTCTGTGTTCTATTTTCCATTTTATTTAGCTTCTCAATAAGTCTTCTTTATATTAAAAAATAAAATAATATGCATATACCTGTTTTAGAAATAACATAGTTTTTTGTAAAATACAATAACATTCTTGTAGTTAAGTAATGTTTCTCTTTTAATTACACGCTCTTTTACATTAAGTGGAAAACATTTATCGTACAAAAAACACAGCGTACAATTTCCGCAACGTATTAATTTTCAGCTATGTTCTCTCGTTTACTAATTTCCGTTTCTCTTTTATGAGCGAGTTACAATACCTCGCTCATAAAACGCAACGAATGTTTGCGAAGCGCTAAGAATACTTAAAAGAGCCGGCCTGAATTTCAAGTGGTTCGGAGAAAGTTCTCAAAATGTATACACGGCCGCTTATTTTTAGTTGTGGAACATTTGAAGGAAGCTGCGGGTTGAGACACGCTGCGTCGCGGCAAAGGCAGCTCGTTTGGCGGTTGCTGGTACCGCATCCTGTCGAGGACTTTTGACAACAGCAACCCCAGGAAAATGGAGACCAGAGGGTATTTCAGTGAAAATCGGGTCCACTTTTTGAATCAGTGAAACTTAACTGTTTGAATTAGTGAAATCTGTGACAACAGCAGCTCGTGAACGACTGAACGATCAGTGAGCGATTGTGGTGCGGCACTTTTACTATTGACGACCAGTGAAATGCTGGCGGTCATTATGAAAATGTTCGCATATTCGCTGATTGTCAGTGAAACTACACATATCAACTGAAGATATCGGTGATTTCGGCTCTCACTGATTGTAGCAGCGACAATTTCACTGATTCAGATTCAGAGAGCATATCCCGGCCTTAAGGTAGCTCCATATCTAAATAAGAAATTTCTAGTTTATATTTTCAATTAAATTATTGTTTTTATCTTTGTTTCATGAACAAATAAAACGGAATAAAAAGATAATGGAAATATTTTGCCTTATGACATACAATTCAATGGTAAACGAGAAAAGTAATATCTCAACAAATTTATAATTATTATATTTTATTTTTACAAAATAATTAGAACATTATGATTTAAAGAATGAACCTAAATCAATGAAAAATTTTTAAAAATATTTTATTTTTAAGGAAATTTCTTACTCCATTATAATTTTTTGAAAATGTCTGCAGAGGTCTACGAGATCTACTGGAATGTTGATGTGGTACATCAAAAATTCAGGTTCATTCTGTAGAGAAAACAATAAACAATTTACGAAAGGAATTATATAATTGAATCTGTTATTTTTGAAGCCCCGTAAGTCACTCTTTTTTGCATTTTCACTTCTGTGAGAAAACTGAAGCTGCAGGATAGACGCTTCGTTTCATGTGTAAATCATGTAAATCATGTAAATGAATAGAATAGCCTTGAGGACACTGCAAAGTTTTGATTTGGGTTTGAAACTCTGTAAATCATTGACTTGCGGGCTGCATACATGCGTATGCATACAAGAAATATTTGCCTGGAACAAGAAATTGTTTCCAGGAAAAAAAATGTTATGGGAAGAAAACGTCAGGGACACTACAACGCGACCCACAGGACGTTCCTTACAAGATCGCGTATGGCCAGCGCAGGATCCCTGAGGTTGTGTCCTCCATCTGTATGGAAGATGGTCAAATTCAGTCTGGGCCTACACGGTTTAAGGTTTATTATAGGGCCTGCTTCAAAATGATAAAAAGAAAATAACAACATGCGCGGCTTCAGACTTTGGCCGTAGAGTCGTATGAAGCAGAAGACATGGAAACATTCACCCCTCGCAGAGCTGGATACGGCCGTTTCGGGGATGAAGGCGGGGAAAGCTCCAGGTATGGATGGGATTCAACCTGCGTTGCTGGAAAAGCATTGCCGTCCAATCACGATGAGTTTTTGTATATACACAGTAGCTGCTTAGCATTAAGATATTTTCCAAAACCCTGGAAAATTGTCCATGTGGAGCTTTTGGGGAAAAGTAATGACAAGGAGCAGGATGAGATCAAGGGCTATTGCCAGATTTGCCTTTTGACGATCGTGGGCAAGACCTTGGACAAGCTTGCACTAGACGTAAAAAGAAATATAAATGACCAAGGGGGTCTACCAGGTTCAACGTCCAGATTCACAGGGCGGGCCTGGCAGGCTCTGGCCGATGCTCTGCGGTGAGGTAGAATCAGCATTACCTTTGGCTGCCCTCAGAGGTCGCGCCCAAGACTAGCACTGGAGTCGGGCTTGGTCTCGTTGGTCTCCAGCGATGATGGTGAATCGCTCAGCTCAACTGTTACTGTCAAGCTAGCATTGCTTTTCGACAGTCTAACTTATAAAATTGTTAAACACAAATAGATTCGGACTACAGTTTTTCAACAAGAAAGATCTTAACTCGTTTCAACCCCAGTGAACGAAGCTTGGCTTTGGTTTCGCAAGGTGGTGGATCCCTCTCAGGTTCTTGCCCCGAGACTGTAACCTTCGGTGGAAATTACTTCTCACCATGCAGGTGAGAGGCAGGCTAGAATAACTCTCTCATCCCTACAACATTGACACAATACATGATATTAACTTGTGTGTATGTATATATATATATATACACACACAAGTTAATATAACATATATATAATATATACATAATACACACATATATATATATATATATATATATATATATATATGTACACACAATTTATTTTAACTCTAAAATATTTGTAAGTAGATTTTAACTTCTGTCCTATATATTTCATTCAATTAATGTTATCTTAATTTATCACAACTTTCGTAATATCTCAAGTCAAGGCAACACGAAGTTTGCCCGGCTTGTCACTGTATGTTTACTATGCACAATAATTTACATATTTAACAATGTATTGTGCCTCTGTACCACTGCGTTGTAAAGCAAGGTTAGAGGATAGAGACCACGTCCAGTTATCTCCAAAACCTACGCTAGCTTTGCAGTCGCTAACAGCACATTGTAGCACTTCATTCTTTGAGATAAATAAACAATAAAAATAATCGTGTTCCACGTTCTCACGGCTGCAAGTCGAATCATTCACGAAGAGTACGATAAGCGGTAAAAAAAAACGGTGAATCTGATTGCAAACAGATTTTTTCACTCGAGAGTGAATATTTTCTTACCAATTTCTGCCAAAAATGTTCGTTGCTACCTGTGTTCGTAATTTAACCTAATACGTTTATGAGTTAAGGTATGCTCAATCAAACGTGCACAGATAACACTTCCCCACAATACGTTACACATAGTTTTTTGATATTAAAAATAATAAAAGAGATGAGTCGATACTCGTATGACTCAATCTCCCGATCTGGAAAATCTCCAACACTACTGCGAATGAGCCCAGATCCCAGTGGCGAATCTGGAGTTCATGACGCCCGAGATCAATAGAGATGGCGTCACTCGCTAATTTAAAATAATCATTTAATTTTAAAACATACCGTTTTTAATAAAGACGAAAATATTTGTTTCATGTCATTTTATGATCTACTAATAATAACTATTCATCTAAATTAGGTATTTTTGGGAAATGATTGGGAAACGTTAATAGTAATAAATTTAATAATCAAAATTTATTTCAATGAAGTTGCCTCCTCTATTTTGATAGTAAATTTAAAATTAGAAATGTCAAATTAAATAACAAGGAGGAATAGATTTATTTTGAAAATTAACAAATGCATACTTTAATAAAAACGTTCCAATTATATAATTTTCAATTAAAACTCTGAGATGGTGTCATCCCAACAGTGGTGTCATGCAGGACGGATTGACCCCCGTGTTTCCGCCTTGCTACGCCACTGAGAGCGTAGATCCCCACCTGCGCAGAGACCCCCACCTGCGCTTTTTTAATTGATTGTTGGTGATTACGGGCGCGTCAACGGCAAAGGTCATTAGCCCCGCACGTGTAGTGCGTGCTTTATCGCGGAAGGCGGATTTGATCTTCCCCAGCTAGATGCGGCGCCGATCTACAGTCTGCTAGCGGAGATCTCCCCTACCATCCTCCTCCCATTGGTGGGCACCGACCCATCCGCGACAAGCTCTAATATTCCGACTGATCTTCCGACATTTGTAGTAGTGAAGTTCATGTTAGTGTGTGTAAGTAAGGGGTGAGGATAGGACAAGGAAGGGGAAGGAAGGATCGCGCGCAGTTCGTTTGTTAGGATACTGCTAGGATATTCGCTTGGAGTTGATAGGAGAAACCATGGAAAACTACCGATCAGAGCAACCTACCTCTAGAATTCTCTTCCAGAGAGCTACAGAACTCGACCCAGATATCAAACTAGTATCGAAAATCCTGGCACAGTTGGAAGTTGAACGTAGGTCAGAGGCACTGCAGTGACACCAGCAGACGCCCTGAGCTACATCTACTGGTCCCACATGTGCTGTTGCGCCACCGGCGAAGGAAGCAAGCTAGCAAGAGAGGGACTAACGCAACCCGCACAACAACCGACTAGGCGCAATGCTATACGTGAAATATTACTATTCGTGGACACAGAGAAATAAATGAAAATTGGTTTCATCTGCAAGATCAGAAAAATACGTATTGAATTGTTACAAATCATGAATTGCCATTGTCAACATATGACAATATTAGAGTCCATTTTGTATAACCCTTTAACACATACACAAAGCCTGCTTTTTAGGTCACTAATACAAACTTCCATATTCTGCAGGGAGATAGCACCTGAAGTAACTACAGAACTTGGTGCCGCACGGGAATCTGCTTTGAAAAATAAATCGATTGGGTATGTTTATGCATTTTAAATGTTTTTGTGTGGCGCATATTGTGTCTGTAGTATACGGGCTTCAATGGTTGATGCATTATTTTGATTTTTGGGTATGGAATATTGAAAATGATATTGAGACAGGGGATGCGGAAAAATATTAGGTTTGGGACAATGCTGATCTCCATTACCGAAGTTTGTTTCTTCATTGATCTTGAATATTTTATTCGGCAATCGTCGGAAAAGTTGTTTCATTATATTCTGAAGTTTGGCGAATGGCAATGATTTGGTTAATGTTCTTACAATTCAATTTGTAATATTTGTTCTCGGTTCATGTGAGGCATACGTTACCATGGTATTATCGACTAAGAATTATTGCTTCCGATACCAATACACGTAAACAATATTGTGAAGGGGCTCATACATTTTCAGAAGACGTGAAAGTGCCGTTTAAAACGCCGGGGCAAACACAGGAGAGCCACAACCATGGAGGTTAACTGTCAATCGTCGACTCACGAGATGATGAGCAGTCTGAGTATTTTAATCGACTGTGCGTGTAAAGCTCAACTGGGAACAGTTTTGTTAAACTTGTGGTGAAGGATATTCTGCTAAATATAAGACGAGATGAATTCGAAGAGCAAAACTTGGCGTCTCTGGGCGCTTGCGGAGAAATGCGTAATCACGTGATACGCAAAAACTGACGAGTCGATCTGTGTCCGTTGGTGCGTACAGGGCACGGCTAAACGCGAGGCACACAAAACCGAAGGGATAAATCTGTACGTCTAAGGACCCATCAGGACACGGTTAAACAGAAAGCTCGCAAATCAGTGCAGGTAAAAACCATAGGCTTCCCGAACATGTGTGGCACTACACCACCATACATGCCTGGAGACCAGACCAGTCGGGAGCTTAGAGCTTGTCCTGGCTGGGGCGGTGGCCCGCTGGTGGGCAATACCTGTTTGGGCAAAAATCCCGCAAGCCGGCATGTAGGCCGGCGCCAGATCTCGCCATCCTACGGGAGAAGATCACTAACGGATGCGATAAAAACACACATTACACTTACGGGTCTAATGACCTTGGCAGTTGACGAGCCCGGAAAGATTAATGAATCAATCCAAGTCAACGACACATGCGTGGAGCCCTTCGCACGCTAAGTCTCCCGCCGCGCCTCCCCCACCCCTCCGCGGCCACGTGCTCGCGGGCGCCCGCCGCGTCGCGCCGTGGGGGTGGCGGGCGCCTGCGCGCGAGGGTGGCCGACGGCGGCCGAGCGCGCCCGAACGCGGCCGAGCGCCGCCGAGCGCCGGCCACGCGCGGGCGCCGGCCGCGTGCCGCGCCGCGCCGGGGCCGGGGCCGGGGCAGTCTCCCGGAGCGCGGCGCCGTAGCATGACCATGGCGGACGACGTGCTCCTGTCGGCGCAGCAGAAGGGCCGGTCGGCGTCGGTGTGCGCGCCGGGCTCCAGCAGCATGGAGGCGATGGCGGCCATGGCGGCCATGGCGTCGGGCACGCCCCCGGCGGGGCCCGACTCGGCGGGCGGCACCCCGGGCAGCGGGCGCCGCCGCCGCCCGGCCGCCCGCTCGCAAAGCGCGCGCCTCTCCGCGGGCAAGTCGGTGCGGCGACGCGCCGCCGCTGGCGGGGGTGGCGGCGGTGGCGACGGCGCGGGGGCGGCGGCCGGCATGCGGTCGGGCGCCAGCGAGCCGCGCCTCTGCGACGCCTACGTGACGCCGGCCACCCCCGAGGCGTCGCCCGGGCTGCGCCGCAGGGGCTCCAGCCGGCGCTCCGTGCACCACGGCCACCAGGCCGCCGGCCACGGCGCCCAGCCCAGGAAGTCCATGGCCTTCCTGGACGTGCCCGACGGTGGCGCGGCGCGCGGCGAGGACGAGGATGAGGACTCGTACCGCCTGCGCTCCTTCAGCCTCACCTCCAAAGGTAGGACACGGGGCGGGTGGGGTGCCGGGAAACGCAAGAGGTTGCGGGTGGAACAATCGAGAGATTGCATTCGAAGTATGGGAAGTGCATTCGAGACTGATTGGACCCAGAGGCGTACCTTCAAAGGTAGAACCTGCGTCGGGTTGCTACTGTGCGACGCGAGAGGTCGCGAGCGCTAAAATTAAGAGATTGCATTCGAATGTACAGGAAGAGCCATTGAGAACTAATTGAACGTGAGAGTCGTATTGCTCAACGTCACACCAAGGTAGGACCGAGGGAGCCACCCGGGGAGGAAAGTGTGCTGTGACACGTGAGAGGTCGCGAGCGTTACAATCGAGAGTTTGCATTCCGAAGTACAGGAAGTGACATCGAGATTGATTGACATGGGAGTCGTATCGCTTAACTTCACCTCCAAAGGTAGGACCTGCGGCGGGTGAGTTGCTTGTGAGACGTGAGGCGTTACAATCGAGAGACTACATTTCAAAGTACAGTAAGTACCATTGAGACTGATTGGACTTGGGAGTTGTATCGCTCAGCCCCACCTCCAAAGTAGAGCGCAGGGTGCCACCCGCGGCGGGTGGGGTGCTGTGAGACGCGAGAGGTCCGCGAGCGTTACAATCGAGACGTTGCATTCGACGTAAGGGAAGTGCTGTCGAGACAGATTGGACAAGGAGTCTTACCGCTCAGCCTCACTTTTAAAGGCAGAACTGCCAGGCGCTAGCTGATTGTCTCCCGCGATGCGAAGGGCAGTCGAGAAATGTAAGAAATGAGGGCGTTACAATCGAGAGCGATTGGAGGAAGATTCGAAATGCGGAAAGTGACAGACGTTTCCACCGAGTGTTGAAGGGATAATGAGTATTGTACCAACTGCGCTCCTTCACTTGCTAAGCCTCGCTTGCTAATGTAGGACGCACGCCAAGGTCGGAGCGCAGGTTGCCATCGAACGGTGGTTTGGGTGCAACGAAACGCGAGAAGTGATGGACATTGCAATCGAGAGCAATTTGGATCGAAATATACGAAATGTCAGATATTTCTGTCGTAAGTGGAGTATGAGAACTCTTCGATCTGCACACCTTCACCCCACTACTATATGTCATTTTTTGCACTTTTAACTTATTTACATCTATTTCTGTTCTCGAAGTTCCAACCGCAGTGGTTGTAACAACTACTGTTACAATCTGCGTGTGCGTGTTCATGTAATTTGTAGCATCATGATATTTTCCTGAAATTAGTTAATTAAGTTTATCTGCATTGTCATATTTATGTTCACAGCGATCACTTAAGGTCACTTTGATTTCAGAGCACGATTGAAGCTCACTCAGATAGCTGCATGCACAATGTTATTAATCGTTGACATTTAAACTTTCCTTTCACTTATAATGTTTGTATCAAGAGGTCACTGGCACAGTATCGTATTTTCCTGATTTTCTTCTGTCCTCCCCTCGTGTGCTTCCACCTCGTCAATGTAGGGACGCTGGTCTCCCATCTAGGGAGCAGGTGGTCCTGCAAAGCGCGAGAAGTGGTGGTGGTTGGTGTCGTGGGCGTGTAGAGCGGCATGAAATAGGGAAATGTGTGGCAGAATGTGCATTCGCACCTCCTGGGTTACCTCAGCCTCACCTCCAGAGGGAGGACCCATCTCAGGATGAGAACGAACGACGGAAGGCAAGGGTAAGAGTGCGGAACGTTACAATTCACTGTGGGGACATTTTAACGTGATTGGATTCGAAATATGGGACGTGACAAACATCGCTGTCTAGAGAGAATGAAGGAGGGAAGAGAGAGTATAATCTCTTGCATGGGTAAGATGATGGGTGAGGGACGATGGCATGCAGGGTGTATGGAGTTCCGTGAAATTGCAATCGTGAGAAATTGCTGTTGTTACCATCGACAATGCATTTTATGCTTCCATCGGGGACGGTTGGGAATATTGAAACTTCTAATGAGATTCACAGCGCAGGAGAGAGTGGAGAAGCTTCAAGAGTCTGCCACAGCAGTGCTTTGGGCGCGTCAAAAGAGGAGGGCGCATGAATAAAAAAAATTAGGGATGACGATGGCTGCCATAGATAGCGACTGGAAACTTCGAAACATGAAGATTACGCCTCTGCATTTGAGTTTTTTGGTGCTTTGTAATGCAAAATGTGAGGGGCATTTCCATTGAAGACTGTAGATTCGACAGACGAGAGGGAACGGTCAATTCCATCGAGAGTGGTGGGAGAAATTTGAAAAACTACAGGTACGGATGCTATTAATATTAGCTGGGAAGCTTCGTAGTTGAAAAAATGACTAATATTGCTGTGAAAAATGTGGGAATCTTCAAAGTATCATGTTGGCATTGTTGGGTAGTATGGAAATAGGGGATGTGACGATCTCGGCAATCAGGGACAGTTCAATGCCTGAAAACGCAAGGTAATTCTTCTTTCCATCAGCGGGGAGTGGGACCTTTTAAGTAAGAAGAGAATCGGTCTCTAGCATCGTTGGCTGCTAGGAGCTTGAAAGCAGAAGACGTAACGATCCAAGGCGTCGATAACTGTTTGGAGAGTTGAAATAGGAAAAATAACGAAAGTTGCCATTGAAGATCTTTGATAATTTTAAAAAAAATACCATGTGGATAATGTTGATATATAAAGAATAGTTAACAGCACTTATTTTTACTGCAATGTGTAGCCTAGGTGAATTGGAATTTCGAAAACAGGTGATTAAATGTGAACGTGATGTCTAATGTCCTTTCATTTCCGACTTGGTTGCGCAAATGATGTCAGGTGTAACCTCAACGATTTAGGTTTTATTTTTGTCTTGATTTGACATGAAATCATAAATGCATTTAAAACATCGCATACAGACTAAAACCGCTATGAATGATATCAGATCAGAATAGACATAAACTAGCAAGTTTGCTGAAACAAGAAGAGAGCAATCACAACAATAAATAACCAATACAAGTAATACAATAATTGCAAGTGACTTTCCATTTTTATAAAAAATTCGTACAATATTTAAACTAGATAAAAGTCTCATTATCGGACCCAGTAACATCGACTTGCTTATTGCCTTCATCTCTTGTTAATGCTGTGAAGCTATTAAGGGAAATAGGGAAAAAATGCTTATTTTATTCTCTCTTTCTCTAACAGGTGTGGTTTAGTGCTTTGCTCAATAATGAGCGTACATGAGGGAATAAAATTATGTCTTCACATCCTCCCCTTTTCTTGTCAGGCGTGACAGGCGATAAATGTGGCGATTTGCCATTGCATTTTATTTAATTAGTGTTTCCCTGATTATCAGGCAAATTTGTTTAAATTATGTTACGCGTTGCAATCACTCGTCGTTCGTTCACTTATTTTAAGTTTACGTTTTTTTCGTCTTAGCGGAATTCCGTTAAGAAGTTCCCTTTGAACGCACTGAAAGTGAACCGATAAATATCCGGCTCTAAAGTTGTTCCGTAAACATACCACACATTCTTTGCGTTTATAATGAATCAAGGCTCTCTCAAAGAACAAACCCATATTTTTTTCAGAGACAAACAACATTCCGTTTACCTCGCAAATTTTCACTACAATTTTCTCTGGAAAAAATCCTCAACAAATTATCTACAGAGTGCCGGTAACGTAAAGGGTTTGGGCAGCCAGACAGATAGATAGGGACAAACATGCAGACTGAAAGAAGTAATGTACGCGCAGGTGTCAAACGGCAGAGCAGGAAGGCAGACCCCGGGGCGAGGAGGGAAGTGGACAGGTGGAGAGACAGACAAATAAGCAAGACATTGTTTGAGAGCAGACGCTTTGCGAGATTACTGGAAAAAGGGCAATGATGCAATATATGTCTTTTAATGACATTTGTTTGTTATGCGAGTCGAAAATGCAAGTTTCCCTATTCGTAGTGATGATAACTATACTCATTTGTGAAGATAGGTGATGGAGATGGTTTTCGTCTCACACTCATTTCACGGACAAGGGACCACTCTGGTAATTTGTCTTTACCTTTCCCTGTATGAAATTTGGGCGAGCATGAGGGATAATTGATGGTGGAAAAATAATGTTATGCTATGTTAGAGTAAGTAAAACGATTGGAAAATTATATACAAAATTTACTTATTCCCTACAACTCATCGTTTCAGAATGTAACTCTGAAGAGTCTTCTCAACTTCTGAAAACGTGATATCAATTTTTGTATAACATGTGCACACCTCTCTGACGCCATACACCATCACCACTCCTTGACTTCTTTGTTAGTTTAAAAGCTGCCTTTCCCCATCCGCCCCAAAAGATAAATTTTGGGTATGGGGAAAAGTTAAAGTATCCGAGGGCTACATCAGGAGAATAGAAAGATGCCAAAAGATTGCATACCGGCACCCTTTTTGAATTTCCTGTGTCTGAAGTACACAATGGTGCCATTGTCACGCGACAACGAAACCTTTCAAATACACATCTCGTTCTCTAGATATTTATCACCGTACGAAGCTTTCATCATATTCTTCATTCTGTTTCGTCAGAAACCGAACTACACGTCGCACCTCACAAATTCAAGCAGACAGGAAGTGTAACTTCATTTTAACGGCCCGGAAGCTTGCAAACAATTAAGTGGCTAATCTGCCATGAAATTAAGAGTTGCCACTACTTCCGTACAAAGGTTCCATTGATATCACAGTATTGAAGCTTGTTCCTATTGCTTCTTCCTTCTACGAGAGTTAGAGAAAAAGGGACAGCAACTATTTCTTTCTAAAAGAAATGTTATCGGATCACTCTATTTTATTTCTGGCGTGAAAGAAATGCTGTACTAATGTATGTTCACAACAATAGTTGGCTCTATGTTTCTCTATTAGCACAAAGAGCAATGTGAAATCCGTTGTCTGCCGCCGTGCGAGATGAATGTCACTCGTTTCGAGCAGCGCTCACACACCAATATAGCCATACCTCGTGGGGGAATTGTCCGAGAATGTCACAGGGAATCGGCGAAAGCTCTTGGGAGTAATGTCCTTCCATGCCGGACAGTCGCGAGATGGGCAGGGGTGTTTCTGCGAGGAGGTATTGCAACCAGAGATCAGAAACGCACGTGACGACCTGTGAATGTGCGGACCGATGTGGTATGTGCGGTAATTGAGCTTCTGCCCAAATGGGCCTTTATAACGGATATGTAATGCTTTAGGAATGTTATGAATTTGTGTTTGCTAAAATGCTTTGGAACATGAAACCAGTACTGTCATTTCAATAACGTAAATAATTACAATAAACATAATTTTGGTGTGTGGTTAAGTGTCCGTGTACTTAGTTCATACTTTGTCCTTTCACATGTATATTTCACATTTTACACCCGAGCTCGCATTCTTACAAAAATATAGTTGCCATAACTTATGCTCAAACCCTCGGATTACTGTAAGCCGAATCTTTCTTCTAGTTTAATAATTTTCTTAAATTTGTTGTGGACTGAGCACCTTATAATAATATTGTCTCTGTATGCATCATATTCTTTAAATACTGTATCATCTTAAATCTGTATCATCTTGGCTCTTGAGAACTGATTCCTTAGGCTAAAATATTTTATCTTCTGGAGATGGTTTCATGTGTCAAGAATAATTTATGAGAAAGCGATTGTCTTTAAAATAGTTCCTCTAGATAAAAGTATACATGATGCTTTATGATTCACTATAAACTAGAATAAACATTACACAATTTTTTAAAACCGGTACACACTGAATTTTTAAATTAAAATGATTCACTGAATAAAAAAACACACTAGCGATTGCGAAGATTTGATGAGGTGATTATTAAAATACACATTCGTCAGTCGAAGCATTCACGAATATCGGTAACGATAAATAAAATCACCAATTAATGCATCGTTACGACATATACACTTGATTTTACATAGATAAATGGCCCTTCTCATTCCCTGCTGACCCCTTTGCAAGGCTTTTTATAGTATACTCCGATGTCTTGGTGTAGAGACTCGCTTCGCACCTGCCTCCTCGAATCACCTCTGCCAGACAACGCGGACTTCGCAACGGATCGGCCCGTTCTGCATGGCTTCCTCTCGGATTGTACGCTGAACGCGTTGTGAAAGAGGCTGCCCCGCTAACTATAGACGATCGTGCGGGTAGAGGGATTGACAGAATCTTTAAATAGGCTGGACCACGCGCGGGAGGTGCGAGGCGGCGCGGCGCGGAGCGGAGCGACGCGCAACCAGCGCGGTGAGGCAAGACGCTAGCCCGCCATGCTGCCAAGCAGTTCCATGCAGTTCCAAGCAGTTCCAGCCTTGGCATAAGCTGAGCTGCCAAGCAGTCCAGCTTATGGAGAATCTGTGGCTTTGGAGGCTCTGCCACTATAGCGATTTGACTTCATTACCTTCTCTTTCTCCTTCTCCCTCTCATCCCCCGCCTCTTTCTTCTTCTTCTCCCTCTCCTCCTCGCCTTTTTTTACTTCTTCTCCCCCTCCTCTTTCACCATATTTTTCCTTCTCCACTTCCTCCTCTTCCCGCTTTTTTCCTTCTCCACTTCCTCCTCTTCCCAACTTTTTTCCTTCACTTCCTCCTCCCGTCTCTATTTCCTTCTTCTCCTCCTCCTCCCCATATCTTTCCTTCTCTTTTTATTTCCCTCCTCCTTTCCACCTATTTTTCCTTCTCCTACTATTTTTCCTTCTCATTCTCTTCATCCTCGCCTCTTTTTCTGTCATCCTCGTCCTTCGCTTCTTTCTTCTCCTTCTTCTCTTATTTCTCCTACTCTCCCTCCACCTCTTTCTCCTCCTTTCCCTCCACATCTTTTTTCGACTCTTCACCTCCTCTTCCTCTCCTGCTGCTCAATACTAAATTTCAAGAACTTCTTAAGATTTATTGAACAAACAAACACATTCTCACAATCGAATGAGATAATCAACTACGCAATGCGCGGATGGTCAATGAGAAATTTCGTAAGATTAACGCAACACAGCTTAGAAGTAAACGAATGTGGTGCATCCTTTTTGTCAACTATTTCTACTTCTCTGCCCCCACTAACAACTCGTGGGATATGCAACCCGCAGTGCACTTCATCTTCACGCTCATTGCCACTTTCCAAAAGCCGGTTTTATCAGAAACGAACTAACGACTGCTGCACAATTTCAAGTCAAAAAATTTCTCTCTGAAAAAGAAGTGGACTAAAATCGAGATAGTTTTGTCACACATAATGGACAACTCTCAGCCTTTTGCATTAACGAGCTACTTTTAGGAAGTTGTTTAATATCGACCACCCTGAAATACAAGGGTTACGGCAAACGTCATGGCAACGTGTGTTCCGACATGATGCGGGCGAAGCAAGACATTTTAAAACATACGCCTGGAAATTTTGGTTGCTGAATTCGAAGGGATACTGATGCCTTACGTACGCGTAAATGAATGGGTTTTCTGTTTTACATCTTGTTAAAATTCACGTATTTAATGAGACGCTCAGTCGCAACAGAGTTCTTTGTTCGAATATGTTGGCATAGAAAAATCTTTTGCCAAAATAAGGAAGAAAGGTAGAATATACCCATAAAGCCCTTAAACATTATGAACTAACGATGAGAGTTGAAGGGAGCAGTGGAAACTAAAATTTACACACCAAGCCTACAGTGTGGGCAATACAAAGGGAAGAAAAGTTAATTTTAAGCTTAAGAGAAAATGCGCAAAATACGTATTTTATCGTTTCGTTTGCAATGTTTTTCACCATTTTGGGAGTTTTGTATGCGTGATAGTATTAGTTCCGCATCCTTTTCAACAAACAGGTTCTTCGGTATTGTAGGTGCGAAGTTGAAGTGAAGTGGTCAAATATGATGAGCTGAATATTGAAAATAGAATAGCTAAATTAATGATCATGAGAACCTAACGGATATTAGTAACAGAGGAATACCGAAAAACCCGTCCGTAAACGTTTCTTCAACACAAACAGAAATGAGTGGAATTGTAGCTTTGGCTTGATTCAGGTTCTCCAAATTTGCATGTGTATCCACAGTCCCACTTCCAGTATACATGATAAAATATTTTTAAAATACTAGTAAAAGATAGAATATATGTGCTTAGAAGTATTTTAAGATTCGTACAAATATTTAAAACTGTGAACCGTGTATACGAAGTAAAGTCAAAATATTAAACACATAATCCTTGGACTGTATTCTGACGATCCTGCATTTCGCGAAGTGATTTGACTGCATCAACTGAAGAAACCGTTAAAAAAGAAAATAAATTGAAATTAGTAACACACTATCTCATTTAACAAAGACGAAAAAATTAGAACAACATAGCTGGTACACTGCTACGTATAATCTTGAAAATGACTTGAAAGTTGACCCTTAAAACATTGTTCTTGCAGAACTCTCCAGAGGTAAAAAAGGCAATACTCTGTAGGGTTCCTAGTAATTGAGTCTGAATGATTTATCTGGGATAAACTGATATAGTGGTGGATGATAAAGTTGTTGCTAACCCTCTGATAGTTGAGAAACGATGGAATGAGAGGCCAGTTACTCCGAGTAACCTTGAAAAAAAAAAGATTTCAGGATGTTTCGCCTTTTCCGCTGGGGCATAGGTCTACTTGTATTGGAAGCCAAGCTCGCGGGTTTCGCCGTGGACTGCGTGCAGCTCTTTGCTGTTCGTTTTGTTTGTTCCGCGGTTCTGCGCAGAGCCGCGCGGCGCGGTCTGCCTTGGTCTGGTCTGGTCTGGGCGCTGCCATCCGCCTCCGCGGCATCAGATCTCGCCTTAACCGCTCTTCCTCTGCCCCTTCTCCCCGCCCGTTGCCAGCACCTCCTTGCTCCTCCGCGTCCTCCTCCTCCTCAGCTGCCTCCTTCTCCGCTGCCTCCTCCTCCTCCGCTGCCTCCTCCGCCTCCTCCTCCGCTGCCTCCTTCTCCTCCACCTCCGCCTGCCTCCTTCTCCTCCACCTCCGCTGCCTCCTTCTCCTCCTCCTCCGCTGCCTCCTTCTCCTCCTCCTCCGCTGCCTCCTTCTCCTCCTCCTCCGCTGCCTCCTTCTCCCTCTCCTCCGCTACCTCCTTATCCTCCTCCGCTGCCTCCTTCTCCTCCTCCGCTGCCTCCTTCTCCTCCACCGCTAGCCTCCACTAGGCATCATTGCCGCTCCCACCTCCTACCTTTTCTATCTCCTTTTCTCTCTCCTTTTCTATCTCCTTTTCTACTAGTCTCCATCAGCTCTTCTATCGCCATCTCCTCTGGTATCTTTGCATATTTCCTCAACGTGCTGCTACCTCCGCGACCACCAGGCCTCTACCCCATTTGCTACAACCTTTACCGTAGCGGGAGTGGGAGCCAGAGCCAACCTTGCAGTCTTCTGATGGGGACTTCTCAAGAACTCCTTTGTGACTGCAAATTGGGACTCTGCGGTGTGAAAGAAAAATATATCTTTGTCTAGTGTATCCAGGACATAAAATGTACTAAACGCATCACTAGGATCTACGTTGCATCTCTTAGCTTTTTGATACTAGGCCCAGGTTCAATGTCATTAATGGGAAGCACACACTACAAAGCAAACTCAATAAAATTGGGTACTTGACAATGAACAACAAGTAGCAAGATTTGGTGAGTTTATTCTTTCAATCGTGACATTTCGATCAGCTTTATCGCAAACTGAAATAGAAGATTTACGTAGCTTAAATAGTATATAGTAATTTATTGCAGAAACAATTATTTACGTATACTTCGAAGCAATTATTTTGAATGTAAATAGAAAAATGTCATCAAGAAATGAGGATCAAAATATATACAGACGAGCACATAAAACGACTTACGCATGTCGATTTAGCGCTAAAGTAAAGAAATGTCGTAAACAAATACTCCAATAACATGAATTGACACATTACAAATCTTACTGAACTACAGCTACTGCAGGGGATGTCTTAAGATTCATCGTGCATTTGTTCTCGCTCAAACAGGAAGACTTGCACTCAAATTAAGAATCATGCAGCCGAGTTACACCTCTGAACGCCGGGCTTAATTTAACTTCGATTGCGTCGTGTTTGCCGTGACATCAGAGCTAACGGGGCAAGCAACACTAGTGTGATCCGGTAATGTCTTCCTTCCCTTACATAACGTTATCAAACTAAGGCGTGCGGTTAGTTTGATTACAGAGATAGAGGAGATATTACATAGGAGTACACAGAACATACATTACGTGTAATGTATTGCAACTTTCCAAGGGACACGCCCCCTTCACTGACCGATTTTCAAGACGTTTCGCGTCAAAGTACAGAATTTGTTTTTTTAATACGTACTTGTAAGAGCGTGCAACAAGCTCGCAATTTCCAAGAAAACAAATTCATTTTTTTATGTCTCGGTGGCCACCTGCTTCTTGTCTGGGCACTTCTCGAGTGCCTTCGCTCCGGACACGAAATGGTCTCTCGTGTGGGGAAGAAAAAATACATCCCGGGTTCAGACACAATATTTGTTTCACGTACAGTTCTCCGTAAACAATGTGAGGACCTAACGTTGTAAAGTCCTAGAAACCTTAGTAATCAAAATTAGAAAGTTGCTGTTTCATTTTAACAATTTATTGAAGAGGAGATGAATTTACTCTCGACCTTTTTTGTTTTGTTCCTTCAGTTTTCATATTAGCTCAACTTGTTTCTTATTTAAAGTGTAAGCGCTATGTATATTAGGTAATGAAGAGAATACTTTAAAGTAAACCTATTACCCAAGACTGGATTTATCTAGAATGGATGAGTGTTTTGATGGGGCGTTGAGAATGACGTACATATTATAAGTGATGGAGCAATGAGAGGAATTGACCTGTATAAAAAGAGACAAAACGGGAAAATCTAAAACCTCGCGTAAATCGTCAATGTTCAAAAAATTCAAATAATTGACTGAAATTTGAACCTCTTTACCTGACAGAGAAATGCTAACAATGAGGGATAAGAGAAAAACATTGAGGCAAGTAAATGAGTAGATGATGGTAGAGAGGAATAATTTCACGATCATAGTAGTAAATAAAAATTCGCTGACGCGAGACAAGAATGAATAAAAACCATGAAACACAAAGGTTTTAGTACGGGCAGACGGTCGGCCAAAGAGGTGACGTCAACGAAAGTGCTCCTTGTAATAGAAATTGCACCGCTTGCTCATCCGACAACACCCGTGCATCCGGCGCACCGCGATCTGCCAGCCGTCGGCGGCCTCCCCCGCAACTCTCACGCCTACCACACACCATCGCCCACGACACCTCTCCCCACACGGCACTGCGCCCACCTCTAGGCACTATTCACAACCAAGCGTCGTCCTCGCCCTCCACCCTCTACCTCTACTCTACTCCATTCTCTACCTCCTCCTCCCACACCTCCTCCCCCTCCCACACCTCCTCCCCCTCCCACACCTCCCTCCCCTCCCACACCTCCTCCTCTTCCCACACCGCCTCCTCCTCCCACACCGCCTCCTCCTCCCACACCTCCTCCTCCTCCCACACCTCCTCCTCCTCCCACACCTCCTCCTCCTCCCACACCTCCTCCTCCTCCGTAACACCTCCTCCTCCTACACCTCCTCCTCCTCCCACACCTCCTCCCACATCTCCTTCGACCTCCTTCTACTCCTCCCACCTCCTTCTCCTCCTCCCACCTCGTCGTCCGCTGGCGCCGTCGCCGCCATGTTGCAATAAACACGTACCTTTCCCTGGAGTCTTTGTTTCTTCTCTGCGCGGCAGCGGCCGGATGTTATAATGGAGCCCACGTTCCGCGGATGGACCAAGACGCGCGTTGTGCAAAGGCTAGGTGCTCCCGCCGCTCGTTTCACTCATTTTGAACGGCCCCTCTCTGACCGATGTCGGTTTCGGGTGCGATGGGTTTGAAAGACTTCAAGCAAACGCCTCTATGTTGTTAGGTTGGGGTTTGGTCTACAGCAGGCATGGAAGGTCGGAATTGCGGCAGATCATGTGTTGTAACAACGAATGAGCGTAAAACTAGGTCTACCTAGCGATAGTGCGATCTGTGATTTTGTTTGACCCGCTTCCACCTCTGCTGATGCCTTCACACAACAAACGCGCGCTGCATCCCCCGGGTTTCCTGTATAGTTATGCCGCTGTGTCACTGCTCTAAATATTGCCATTGCGAATAGAAGACAGAATCATGAACAATATATGTTGAGCAATTTTTTGGAGCCAACTACCTCTCATATAAACAAAAAATCAAGACATGTGGTTTAGTCGAAAGCTCACATTTCTTTCTAGAAACATTCATTCTTCTAACTTACTAAACAACACGCTATATTTGCTTCGCTGTGTTAACCCCCCCACACTCACATATTCACACACTCGCACTCACACACACATACGCGCAAGCGCACGCACGAACGTACACACGCACGCACAGAGTCTAAGCTAATGTTGAAGTTTTTGAAGCAACCATATTACGGAATGAACAAATGAAGGTAGATACGTTTTGTCTATTAATTTTACAATTTTATTAAAATTTAGTGTTTGTACTAGAAAACAGGACAATATTATGAAGCACCACCACACCTGGAGTCCACTACCTTTAATTTTAAGCAAAAAAATCACGTAATTTGGTTGAGTAGAAAGCTCAAATTTCTTTCTTCCCTCAGTGTTTTAAATATAAAGAAGAATACACCACATAAGTCTTTCAACGAAGGCAAATCTAAAGCTAATTTTTTTATTGTTTACGCACGTTTGTGTTAGCATCTATAATTCATTGAATTTTAAAGGGACATAAAGAAAATGGAGTATTTGTGAACGAATAAGGGGAGGGGATTTCATATAATTCAATTTCTTTCAATTGTTTAAAGAGGAATAAATAGTTCAAAGTATTGTCAGGTTTTATAGAAAGTGGTTTAATTTTAAACAATTAGTTGAGATATTATATTTTCTCACCAAGTTTTGATCATTATCTTGCTACAAATTTTACAAATGTGGACATTTAAAAAATGTATCTTTAGAAAATGGTATATCTGACATTTTACATTACTGATAAAGAAAATAGATGTTACCCAGCCAATATGGCTAAGCAATTTGTATTTATTGAGATTTGTGCGGAAAAAGTTGCAATTTGCGTCATGATATACAAGTGTTGCATCAATAACACGATGAAATTGTTCTTTTTTTCAGTTTTCGAGCATGTTATAGCTGATACATTAATCTGACAGCTAATCATTGATTAAATTTTAACACACATTCGATTCATAAATTCATATTATTAGTAGTATATGTAGTTGGGGATAATGGTATGCTAATCTCTGATTTAACTCGCTCCATTTCCTCTTTCTACTCATTAATCTTGCATATCCGAAGAATGCATTCTGTTGAATACTAACCTCTGAAACTTCACGTAACAAGGATTCAAAATTAATGAACAAACTTTATTGCGCGAATAACTTACACAGAACGAGCATTGAAAACCACTTTGTTCATTGTTTCCAAATACAAAGTTTCAGAACTATCGAAAACTTCAATTAAAATCAAACTTTTTGAATACATAAAGGGGAAGGGAAAATGTTGGAGGGTGGATTCTTTAAAGTTAACTTCCTTAGGGCAGTAGGTGAACAGTTTAATGTACTTGGGGAGAAAAATAATTGTGAAAGTGAAAATATTAATTGAATTGCCGGAAATTTTATTTTTTAAGCATTATATTTCAATCTTCGTTGAACGAATGTGCAATTTAAAAGAAATATAATGCAAATACTACATAACTACAGACGCCAGGTAAGGCGTTCGTACCTATTTATTATAGTTTTGTGATTTCCCTTGCTGAATTTTCATTCATTTGTTTCCTCCTTGCTCCAATGTTTTATATTCCGGGAGGGTAGAAAACTTTTAATGGATAATGATGGGATATAAATGTAATATGATGGGATAATTTTCCCATCTTTTGCTGTCTGTCCTCACTGTCTTCTCTTACAAAACACCCCTATCACACTATCAGTGCATGCTAATTGAAAACATTATTCGGGATTAATACTTACACACTTGTTATAATATAATATTATTACATACTAACTTTTTGGTGGTCGCCTAAAATTGAGGAGCAGCACCTTTAAATCTCTTCATGCCTAGGAATTTAACTGAAGCCGGAATCTTTAAAAGCGTTTCAATACCAAGAACGTAATCGAAGCAGTTATAATTTCATTGAATATATTGTTGAATACGGAATCCAATTGAACGGTATCAGTTTTTAAAGGATATTCATAATTTTGAGCAACTTTTTATTCAAGGTTCAAGTTTTGAGAAATTAGTCAATCGATGAAGCGCATCACATGTTTCTCAGTTGTTTTAATTTCTTTATTTTGAAACTATCGAAATTTTTGTCGTGGACGAGAAAATAATGACCTGAACATTGAAGGATTTATAGCATTAACTTATATATTTATTATCACTAATTTAGAAACTATTCAAATAACAATTGAAGAAAATCCATTACAACCGTTTCAAAATCAAAACAAAAATTGGTATCAAAATTAAAAGTTTTTTATTAAAAACTGAAACCGAAACCAAACCTAAATATTATATTAACCGAAACTTAGTGTGAAAATGTTAGATGCCTTGATTTATACAGTACATCCCACCTGAAAAAGCGCCAGCCCCTCGCACTAGCAAGGTAATCTACAACAACAGGTCTGATCATGTAACACTAATTGTCATGTGTTTACTTGGAAGAAAAATCAATTTATCCAACGAATAATGTCCAATGCACGTCCTGAAGGGGCCATACCTTCTAGCGTGTAACACGATTATATATCTTTAGATTATGCGCGTTAATTGATGTTATGCGCGCGAGTGCAACCCACAAAAATGCAAATTCTCTGCTTGTCATGCAGAAATAGCGCAAAAGCGGCCTTTAGCAACGTAAATGTCACAATCCATCTTCACTTCTGCAGGTAGATAGCACGTACTCTATGCAAGTTAAGGCACTCTGATTTATCAGAGCGTATTACATAGCAACAGTGACCTAAAAAACTGACGGTTCTTGGTAATTGTTGACTCTTTTGGGATCGGTAGTAAAATGTAAAAAAAAAGAAAATAAATACCTTTTTTCCAATAAAAGTAGCAATTCGATCATTTCTGTACGTACTACAAATCATCTATTTGAATAATAAGCTCATGAATTTCAATCACAAATTGTAAACATTTTTTTTCAATTGAAATTTTGTTGTTTTTATTACGATAGTGTACGACAACATCGATTATCCAACAATCGAGAGAAATGTTATTAAAATACAAATGAGAAAAAATAAATATTGATGTCTTCATGGGGACCCTCAGGTAAATGCTCAGCACAACGTGGGTACAGCGCGCCCAAACACACGCAAAAAATAACGGACAAACATTCAGGGCTATATGCGAATCAAACACGCAATGCTTCAAATCACGGGGGTGAGTTGGTACTTCCTCCAAATGCCACGCCCATTCAGGCAGGCTGCAATTAATGTTGCTCCTGAATATTCATACGTTCAAATATTACATCATTACCCTTTCGCGCATTCCAGCACATTCCAAATGCTGGCTCACACGCTCATCCTCACCTCTTTGCGTCGATCCTCGCACACTTGGCCCTTCCCACCAGCACTAGTGCGCTGGTTCACCGCTTCTCCAACAATGGCTCAATTAATTACGTATATATTTCTGTTTTTCTACCCATCGGGCAGCGTGCTAGGTCTCGGTGAGGTGGTCCCCAGTTTGATTCCTGAACGGGGCCAAAACGAAGCTGTAGCTTTCTAATATAAATCGTCTCAGTTTCCATAATTGTGTGACGAAAGAAAGGTCAGGGAGGCCAAGTGAGCTAGGTGTGGTGATTAGGAAACGTCACGTTTGCCATATGTCTCCGTTTTCCCAGGTGTGGATGATACACAAAAACAAGTATCAGTTCTGGGAATACAGCTAGTTAGCTAAAGTCAGATTAATCTAACCAATTAATGCGAAATACATCCTGTTTTAAGTCTTACTCCTTTTAGGATCTACAAATGTTCCTTCCGATGAGAATTATTACTTCGGATATAGCCACCGTGGTAACATCTACCCGTCACCCCATCCGTTGTGTCGAAGTGGGTCATTAACCAGTATCAGTCATGATTGGTTGATTACAAGTGACTTCGGGCGCGTCAACGGTTAAGGTCATTATTCCTGTAAGTGTAGTGCATGTTTTCATCGGGAGGGGGCGGTGATCTTGCCCTGCTGGATGGCGAAATCCGACGCCGACCTACTGTAGGCTAGCGGGATTTTCTCCAAGCAGGTATCTCCCATCAGCGGGGCCCCGCCGGGACAAGCTCTAAGCTCCCGACCGGTCCCCGTCATGTGGGGTAGTATAGTGGATGTAAATGTAAGTGTGAGTAAGCAAGTAGGACAGGATAAGGAATGATCAGATGACGCCCTAAGCCACCTCTTTCGATAGTATCGGTCATTGTACGTATTATATTGATAAGGTTAGCTCATAAGGTGAGCCCATTGAGCTTAGCCCTATGTTAGCGAAAGGGAGAGAGGCCTTAAATACATGGTGCTGATGCTGCGGTTCGTACGCCGTACACTGGTCTTCTCCATTCCCAAACAATTTACTGGGGAAAGAAAAGGAATTAACTAAAAACTAAACAGCTTCCACAACTTACACGGGATGTAACGCGTTCTTGAGCACCAATACTCTAGGTCCTTGCGGAACACTGGCCGGTCAAGAATGAAAGAATGGGAGCTGATAGCTCTATCATGGGACAATACGCAAGCGAACGTTCATTATCTTGGAAAGTAAGAACGAACGGAATAGCACAAGGCTTCTCGCAGGAGATACGAATACCCAACGTCTTGACGGAGCGGTTGATCCAAAGAGCAAAAAGTGTGTGTTACCTAAATAGCGTGTATTTCTATTTCGTCTAACACTAGCAAAGTTTTTTATAGGTTTGTGTGGTCTTGCAACCGTAATACAAGTATAAAACTGTGAGCATATTGTCTTCAGAAAAAAAAGTAACTTGCAATTACCGAAGGGTACTAGAAACAGAGGTGATGTAAGTCAAAGAAAATATAGTGTTCTATTTTCAAGTTGTTATTAGTTCTTTTCGCAAAACAATTTAAACAAATACAAGCAAACAAATCTTCTCTTGAGACTTAATTTCATAACTAATTGGATCACATCGATATCTTTCTGTCAGTTTTGATATCTCATAGTCATACGGAACAGTACGAATCCTAAGGCAAGAAGTCAGACCCACTGAACAGAGCGCAGTGTGATTACAGCATCGCATATTCGCCTTGTTACATGAGCCCCTTATTGCAATATGCTCATGCAATTTTGTTAAGAGACATCATGAAGGCATAGAGGCAGCATAACTCAGAGCAAACCCTACATCTCAGCAAGTCTCGACTCTCCGCCCACGCCCCTTCCCCATGCACCAAATAAGAGTTTCGTCCATGGGGATGCCCAGTTCGGCCCGTGGCGCCTACAGCCAGCTACGCGCGCCCGGCTGGTGAGTGGGTGAGCTAATGGTTGGGTTGTGGAGCGGGAGGGTGAATGCTGGGTGAATGAGTACGGTGGGAAGCGGGTGGACGAGTTTTGAGGTGAGCGTGTGTTCGGATATATGAGATTTATTGGGAGTGGATATTGAAGATTCGGGTGTTAGGGGGAAACGGGTGTTTGTTGGGGAGGTAGGTGTTTGATGGTATGTGGGGAGTTGAGGGAGGGAGGCAGGAGTTGGGGGAGGCGGGAGTTGAGGGAGGCGGGAGCTGGGGGTGGCGGGAGTTGGGGGAGGCAGGAGTTGGGGGAGGCGGGAGTTGGGGGAGGCGGGAGTTGGGGGAGGCGGGAGTTGGGGGGAGGCGGGAGTTGGGGGAGGCGGGAGTTGGGGAGGCGGGAGTTGGGGGAGGCGGGAGTTGGGGGAGGCGGGAGTTGGGGGAGGCGGGAGTTGGGGGAGGCGGGAGTTGGGGGAGGCGGGAGTTGGGGAGGCGGGAGTTGGGGAGGCGGGAGTTGGGGGAGGCGGGAGTTGGGGGAGGCGGGAGTTGGGGGAGGCGGGAGTTGGGGGAGGCGGGAGTTGGGGAGGCGGGAGTTGGGGGAGGCGGGAGTTGGGGGAGGCAGGAGTTGGGGGAGGCAGGAGTTTGGGGAGGCAGGAGTTGGGGGAGGCGGGAGTTGGGGAGGCGGGAGTTGGGGAGGCGGGAGTTGGGGGAGGCGGGAGTTGGGAGAGGCGGGAGTTGGGGGAGGCGGGAGTTGGGGGAGGCGGGAGTCGGGGGAGGCGGGAGTCGTGGTAGGTGGGAATTGGGGGAAGTGGGAATTGGGGGTGGGGAAATTGGGGGAGGCGGCTGTTGGGAGAAGTGTAGGGGGACGACTGTTAAAGAAGTGGCGTATTGGGGTCGAAGTGGGGAGTGAGCGAGCAGTCATTGAGATAGGCACGGCGTTGGGGCGAGGAACGAGCGAGCGTTGAGGCAGGGAAAGAAGCGGGCGATGGGGTAGGGAGCGAAGGGTGTGTGAGGAAGGGAGAGAACGGGCGTTGAGGCAGCAAGCAAGCAGGTGTTGAGGCAGGGAGAGAACGGGCTTTGAGGCAGGGAGCGAGCGGGTATTGAGGAAGGGAGCGTGCGGGTATTGAGGAAGGGAGCGTGCGGGAATTGAGGAAGGAGCGTGCGGGAATTGAGGAAGGGAGCGTGCGGGAATTGAGGAAGGGAGCGAGCGGGAAATTGAGGAAGGGAGCGTGCGGGAATTGAGGAAGGGAGCGAGCGGGTATTGAGGAAGGGAGCGAGCGGGTATTGAGCAGGGAGCGAGCGGGTATTGAGGCAGGGAGCGTGCGGGTATTGAGGAAGGGAGCGTGCGGGAATTGAGGAAGGGAGCGATGCGGGTATTGAGGAAGGGAGCGAGCGGGTATTGAGGCAGGGAAGCGAGCGGGTATTGAGGAAGGGAGCGTGCGGGTATTGAGGAAGGAGCGTGCGGGTATTGAGGAAGGGAGCGTGCGGGAATTGAGGAAGGGAGCGTGCGGGAATTGAGGCAGGGAAGCGAGCGGGTATTGAGGAAGGGAGCGAGCGGGTATTGAGGAAGGGAGTCGTGGCGGGAATTGAGGAAGGGAGCGTGCGGGTATTGAGGAAGGGGGGTGGGGGCGTTGAGGTAGGGAGCGAGCGGGTATTGAGGCAGAGAGGGAGCGGGTATTGAGATAGGGAGCGAGCGGGCGTTGAGGCAGGGAGCGAGCGGGTGTTGAGGCAGGGAGTGAGCGGGCGTTGAGGCAGGGAGCAACAGGGCGTTGAGGCAGGGAGCGAGCGGGCGTTGAGGCAGGGAGCGAGCGGGCGTTGGGGCAGAGAGCAACAGGGCGTTGAGGCAGGGAGTGAGCGGCGTTGGGGCGGGGAGCCGGCGGTGTAGCGGTCGCGTGGGTGGGCATTGGGGTGGGCTGGTGTCGGGGGCGGGCAGCGGGCGGGTGGGCGCTTCCCGAGAGCTGTTTGTTATTGCGCGCGTGCGGCCGCGCCGGGAATAGCCTGCGCGCGGCGTTGAAGCGACGGTAAAAGGCATTGACGAGCGCGCTAACGGCGCGGCCGCCCCCGGCGCGGAGCCCGCTCCGCCCAAACAAACAGACGCCGCCGCCGCCGCCGCCGCCGGCCGCTCGCACCGCCACCGCCGCCGCCGCCTCCGCTTCCTGGAGGACGCTTTCCCGCCCCGTCACGTCCGCCCCGCCCGGCCCCGCCCCGCCCCGCCGAAACCATTCCCGCTGCGTTCATTTCGCCACATCCAATCCCTGTTATGTCCATTCTCGCCACGTCGAGAATTGCCTGGCTCCGCCTCTATCTCCCTACAGTCGCATCACGCCTTTCCACGCCTTGCGCATACATTGTAAAAGGAGCTAAAACTTTGTGAATTTGACTTTACATTTCTAAAGATTAATATAAACGAATAAGAATTCTAGATTAAACTAGTGGTGCTACTACAAACATACTTTCGCGCTTTGTTTTTAATATCTCATTGGGATTAGCAAAATTTTTTACTGTCTGTTGTTACATACGAGGAGAAAATTAAATGAAAAAATGTGGTTTTTGAGAAAATTATTGTTTTAGAAATAGCATACATTTCAGACACAAATTACGAAAAATTTACTTGTTTTCTCAGAAAAATTGTACATGTCCTTTTTCTACAAACTATCTTCAATATTGTGGTTTTGAAATGCTACTTTTTTGCAGTTTTTGAAAATTCGGAGAGTTCGCCGAAAAAGTGACTAGCAGCATCTTTTTTCCGTTCATTAATTCATACGAGGAGAAAATTATAAAGAAAAAATTGGAGAAGTTTTTGAGAAAATATTGTCAAATACATTTAAAATTACCTATATTTTCGCGCAAAGTTACACAAAAACTGCTCATAGTTTCGAAAAATTGAACACGACCTTATTTCAAAACTTGTTTAAATAGATTTCATTAAGGAAAAAAATATTTAACTTCAATATTATATTTGTAGGAAATCGCTAAAAATTGTACTTTCCCAATTTTCAAAAAAATCTGTTTTTTTAACTAACACCATTCTCTTAAGGATCCTTTACGCTGTCAGAAGATGAACTTCAATCAAAATACTTGGTGCAATTTTTGACAGATTTTGAAAATGTTTATTCGGCTTCATGTAAAATAGCCTTCAAAATGAAAATATCCTGTTAAAACTCCAAAGCCTGGAGTTCGTTCACACCAATTGGAGAATATCAATTTTGCAGAAAATCGTCTGAACGATTTAGGCGCTAGCGTTGATCACAGCCGGAGACAAGACACACTTTTCACAAGACTTTAAAGTCAGTCGATTTTTCGGTATCAAGGATCCACAAAACAAGGATTCTGACGCCATCACGTATTAGAGGAAGTAATTTACTATTATACAGAGTGTTTTTTTTATCACATTCTGATTTGCCCTTTGAAGTAAGTCTCGAGGAATTGCTGCGATTTTCTCTTCAATAGAGCGCCGGAGCTCTTCCTCCGAATGCGGGTTTTCTGCATAAACCTGATCTTTCAAGTACCCCCACAGGAAAAAATCACAAGGAGATGGATCAAGTGATCTAGGAGGCCATAATCCACGACTAATTATACGATCGTCACAATAAACATTATTTAAAAGTCATGGATCGGCAACAGCAGTTGGAGCAGTTGCCGAATCTTTTGAAAGTAACCTAGTGCCTTTTCTTCTGGTGTCAATTGTTCGAAGAATAATGCCAATATGTAATGTATGTAAACGTCAGCAGAAACGGTGGTATTGAAAGAAATAGGTCCGATAATTGTTGTGGAACTCAACGCACACCAGACTCCGATCTTAATGTCGTGAAGTGGTTGTTCGTGAAGCTCTATTGAAGAGAAAATCGCAGCAATTCCTCGAGACTTACTTCAAAGGGCAAATCAGAATGTGTTTCGGAGGTGCCAAGAATGCATTCGGGCCGAAGGACACCACTTTCAGCATCTTCTTTAAGGTACGTTAAGCGGCGCAGCAATAGTTCTCGGATAGCACGGGAGTTGAGTCAGCGGTTTGCCGGCGAATGAGCTCTCGACTGCCCGGGCGACGTGGCCGGAATCTTCGGCGAACGATAAAAAAAAACACCCGGTATCTAGCAACAGGTTTTATCCACTTTTTTGTTAGCAGGGCACCTAGAAAGTTTTTCTGCCGAACATTCACCGTTTTCCGGCGCACGATTACATAACTTACTTTTTTCATGAAGTAAGTACGAGAAACTAAAAATAGCATTAGCATTTTGTACTTTTAACAATACTTAAGAAACTAACGGTGCGCCAATTAACCTTTCCAATGTCGGCGCAAAAGCTCAATTTTACTTTGCATCCCCTACGAGCATTACGATGCTTCATGCATCGTCGGAACGACGAAACTGTTCTTAGGCTTGGACTCCCTTCAGTTACCGTTCAGCACGCCATGCAAACCGTTGAGCTTGCTACACTCGGGAGCATCAAAGAGAATGCACCTGCGTGACGCACGAAGACTATTTCGGGGGCGTGCTTTTCCCAGTACGCCTTAGAGGACTCCCTTTAAGTGAAGGAATTGTCGTTAATTTAAATAAAGCCACCAATAAAACTGACTCATTCACGTCCGGGTTGAACTCGGCGCAATAAGGTAAAGAAATACGGTTAGGTTCTCACGCACGGTGACTTGATTTTTACTGATCACTGCCTGGAAGGGAATTCTAGAGGGTGACTGCTATGATTGGTAGTTACCGTGGTTTCCTCCTACAAATTGGAAGTTTATGTCGGCCCATTCCCTTAAGACCGTGTTATGGATTTATCCTCCATTTCCATATGGCCTCTCACTTATGATCTCGATTGATATACCCGGACGCGCCAACTGATCTGGTCTTTAGTCCCGTTAGTGTGATGAATGTTCTGTCGCGGGAGGTGGAGGTGTTCCTCCCCCACTGGGGAGGTGTGATATGCCGCCGACCTTATGGCTTGTGAAAATTTTCTCTATAGGTATCTCCCCAGCGGGAGACTTGTGTCAGCCGGGGCAAGCTCTAGACTTCCGACTGGTCTCACTTCATGTGGGTAGTGTAGGGAATGTAAGTGTAAGTGTATGTAAGATGTTGGAAAGATCGCGCAAATTAAGTTTGAGATACACTGTCAGAAATTTCTGCATTACTTTAATGTAAATTACAATATAGTAATTATCATGAACGCACAATCAATTTAATGTACACGTAAACAATAGTTTGCAAGAGTCAAAGCTTTATGGTCATATCTGAAATGAATGAATGATCTTGATGGATTGGTGATGATGAATATATGATAAGAATGATGAGAGGCAGGAGAAACGGAAGAACTTTTACATTAAATCTACATTGTTTTTAAGTCGTCCATTAAATTAAATGTACATATATTAAACTCTTTTTAATGTACAATGTTACATTGAGTTTCATGTACAATACATTAATTTACATTAGTTTTAATGACATTTCTGACATTATAGACAAGTTCAAGGTTTGAAGCCTGACACCAAATAGCTAGGTCGTATGTCCATTTCAGGTTTTTTTTTCGTGAATATGTTCTTAAGATGCTTCTACATAATTCAAGTATTAAAATGCCTGTCTTCTATGTTAAAAGGCATTCAAAGAAATATAACATTAAACTGTAAGGCTGACATTCTAATACTTACTTCTCTTGAAAAATTGTATTTTTGGAGTTAAGTCACTTTGGATGAAGTTCTTGAATTCTGGAGGCTTACTACTCTAATCGATTATTTCCGGTTCTTCTATCAATTCCTGGCGGATACATATGAAGAACTTTAAACATGGGACAGTGTACAGCCCGAAATTATTGCTTTCCCACAGTCACCCACCTCTGGTCGGAAAAGGAAGACAAAGACGAAACGATATAGAACTGTCTGTTTGTGAAAATCAGAATTTCAATAGAAACTCATATGGAACCTACTTGGTTAAATAACAATGTGTGGATCTTCATCAAATTCATCTTCCAATTAAATGAAGGCGAATGTCCTTGTCTATTAAAATATTTAATCTCTATTTGTATAAAAACTGGGACACTTTATTAAAAATGAACCAGATTTCAAAAAGTATAAAAATTAATACTTTTCTGGAAAGTTTGGATAGCGTATATCCGAACTTTTTCTACAACTTGTTTAATTAATTTCATGTTCTTTAAGGACATTCCAAGTAAAGAAAAAGTTTAAGAGACAAATTATATAAAAGTTTTCCCAGCACCGAACTATTCTATATTTCCGTTTTAATGATAACTGTCACGCGCACTCTAAAGAATAATCTCTTTAATGTCAACAGTACTCAGTGTTTTAACGTCCTACTGCCCCGAAGAGAACAGCTGGCAGGTATTCAAATGAAGTAAGAGACCAAAACTAAAGCAACTGGGTGATGTAAAAGTATTTTTTATTTTTTAGATGGCTGAATTTATGTTAAGACTAAATTGCTAAATCGTGTCTTTGTTAATGAGTATAGTTACTCTAAACGTTTTCTGATTTCATCGTTTAGCGCAATATTTAATAACTTTAATTTCTTATCATTAATTTGTACTAAAGTTAGTATGCATTTGTTTTATAATGAATATTTCCAACATGGCAAAATCATTATCAATCATTATCGAAAATAATTTTTTGGAAATATTGATGGAATAGAGCAATCAATCAAAAACGTTTGATTAAATTCATTATTTTAGTCGAACGCTGTATACTCCTGAGAAAGTGAGACGTCAAATTAACAAACCCTGTTTTCTGTTCTAATTAAAAAAAAATTTTTGTTTCTTATTCTATATGGATAATATACGAGTTAGAAAAGCTAAAATACACCGAGAAATGTCAGACGTGCCATAATAAGCTCAGACATAATTACGAATTCGTATAATTAGGCACGATGTTCCAAATTTTGAAACACCTGCTCTGACAGGTGGTTTCCATCTGGCTCTTCCACATTCTATTTACGTAATAACGATTGAGGCACCTGTTTACTCCCAAAATAGGAACAGCGGCGCCCCAAGAGTGCTCATATGGAAAATAAACGCAATAATCCAATTTTCACTTCAATTACAGCGAATTCGGACTGCAAGAGCAATCAGCAAAATCACATTCTAAAAGAGCTTAAAACTGAACATTGATGAAAAGAGAAATGTGGCTCTTTCGAACTCTTACAAGACTGCTGACGTTTCAAAATAGAAGCGTCCCGATGATTCGACTGCTGTCAAAACGGAGAGGACGCGACACACCCAAAATCTTCGAAACTGGAATCCGCATCCATAGGTCTCTTTTCTTTCGAATGGAAGTTCCTCTCTCAGTTATTTGGCCGCCGAGCAAAATGGCAACTCCTTATTCGGCAGTCACTGTGCAGCCAATTTTGAGTGAAATTTCGTTCGGCCGACGTCCACCGTCTGAGCCCGATTCGTTCAAACACGTGCTAGTAAATGGAAATGAGCTTATTGAACCCGAACATACTCTTCCGACGACATCCAGAAACATCAGCTACCAGATGAAGTTCGGTTTTGTTTGATTTTGTCGGTTCCATTCGCCTGAAATCAGCTGAGTCAAGGCTATCTGTAATTTCAAGATAACTTCAAATACATGTAGATCAGGGTTGTCAAGGACGATGCCACGAGCAGGAGTCCGTGGCATGAGTGCCACGACGAAATCGCCCTTCCACGCAGTACATCACCCCGCCACCAGGGGCAACGCCATCGCTATTGTAAAACACCGGGGTTAATACTACTCATAACAGTTTCATTTCCCGACGCTAGTTGCGCAGAGAAGCTCATGGCATGCTACGGTGCCACGAGGCGTGACACTGCCACCAGTAGACCTTGACACCACTGATGTAGATGTTCTCGGACGTGCTTCTTGCAAATGCTTCAAACAATGAACTGCGGAATTATGACACAATTCGGTTGGTTTTGGGTGCGACATTTTCGTGATTTTTGGATGAAAAAAGACGGAAGATTTCACTCGCAGTCCCCCGGTGGCGAGCAACCGATATTTCGATTGCATTGTGACCGTAGTCTGAAGCTATGCACGCACAGCGTCGGTATGGCATGGACGGGCGAGACGGAACACTTCGGACGGTTTCTAAGTCACTTTCGCTCCATGTCTTGTATTATGCACGCCTTCTTCATAATTTAAGTAAAGAAGCAATCGCATTGTGTTCATTTTCAATAGTTGAAGAAACTGAGGCAAGGAATCGAAAAAAGCCCTCTTCTATTATCAGAACGATAATAACAAAAGGGGAATTTCAAATATGTCCCGACGTGTTAAAAGATGAAAAATTACAGTATTTTAGGATGGCTCATGAAAAATTTGAAGCTAAATTCGTTATGTTGAAAAATGTACAGGAGGAGTCGAGACAGAAGGAGTCGAAACGGAAGGAGTCGAGACGGAAGGAGTCGAGACGCAAGGAGTCGAGACGCAAGGAGTCGAGACGCAAGGAGTCGAGACGCAAGGAGTCGAGACGCAAGGAGTCGAGACGCAAGGAGTCGAGACGCAAGGAGTCGAGACGCAAGGAGTCGAGACGGAAGGAGTCGAGTCGGAAGGAATCGAGCCGGCAGGAATCAAGACGGAAGGAATCGAGACGGAAGGAATCGAGACGATACAACAGGATAAATCACGAAGCGAGGTGACGCTACTAAACGCATACCGTTGTGCTCCGTAGTCATACCGTATACATAGCTCCCACCCCGTTTCAGCAGGACAGGAGACCAAGCGAAGAGTGAACAGGCGACGCGCAAGCGGCCGAAACTATCTCCCAGGGCAGCAGCGTGCGCACAGCGATAAGTGGCGATTGTCCACGCCGGCCGCCGCCGACGCACGTGTCCCGTGGCGGGGCGGGGGCGGGGACGGGGTCCGAGGCTTTTCATAGGTCAAGGCTGGCGGCGGCCGCTATACATAGAGGCGCAGCGGCCTCCACCTGAGCTGGCGCGGGGTGGAGTGGGGCGCAGCGAGGCGGGGCAGCGCCGTCCACGCAAAGGGCGGCTTGGGTCGCGCCGTGCCAGGCGTGCTGTGCAAGGGCTAACGCGCCGCTTGGCCCTCCTGACGCACGTTATTGTAAATAGCAGCCAAGAATCCCACCATCTACCACTTCTGACATCACGGTCGTAGGAAAGTTGGGTGTAGTATTGTCTCAGGGCAGCGTTTGTGACGACAAGCGATGGCGCAGTTGATACTGTGCCCGCGAGGTGTTCCCATGTTCACGGATTGATTCTCGATTGACCCGAAATTTGTCATTTTTGCATAAAAATGCGTTGGAAACGTTGCTTCATTGTTGCTTCGTAAGTTGATTCCTTGTTTCGTATTCGGTGCAATTTGGCGCCTACCTACACTTGATTTGCAGTTTTTCCTAACCAAATATCTTCCACCAGTGGGGCCAGGACAAGCCTCCAAGGGATCTCTCGACATGTGTGGTACTGTAGGGCTTGAAAGTGTGTGTAAGTAAGGGGTGAGGATCAGAGGCGTATCTACGGTATGGCAGACATGGCACGTGCCATGGGTGCCAGTCACAAGGGGCGCTATTCAGAGTATTCAGGGTGAAATAAATAACAAGAACCTTAATTTGAAGTATCCTGTCAGGGGCGCAATTTCCATGCCTGCCATGGGCGCCTGAATACCTAGATACATCTCTGGTGAGGATAGGAAAAGGTAGAGGAAGGGAAGATGGGCCCCGTTTATTAGGGTGTTGCCCCGACATTCTTCTGCAAATTATCGGAGAAACCACAGAAAACAATTATGAGAGTAGCCGGCTGCTAGAATGGGAAATTACGCATTACGTACACTCAATATTTTATGCTTTTTGTGTAGGCTGAAGACGGGAGCCTCGACGCCAACTAGAAAGTTCGTGTCTGACAGGGAATATGCTTGATTCTACAAATTTCGTCACATGTGGTTTGGAAGCCTGTCATGCCTGTAATGGTTAAGTCAGAAAAGGAAGGTTGGGAGGGTCGTCACGAGCTTGCTGCAAATGAAAACTATGCATTGCCATACATCAGATATGTTGCACTTCAAGCAATACCACAGAAAAATAAATGGTGAACGGCAACGTCCAGAACTAAAATTTTCCTGCAATTTAGAATAATGATAAATTGTTATTCTTGCTAGACAGAACTTAAGCTGAATCCTGTAAATCCCTGCGGACAGCGAGAAATGTTCGTGCAGCAACTGTCGATGTCCAACTATTATCCAACTATCTGTTCTTGGGTAAATGGTGTGGAAACGAGACTAGGCGTGGAGACGAGACTGCAGCGCCGAGAAATAATCAGTGGCTGCTAGTAATTGATGGGGTTTAGTGAAAATGATGCCTTATAAAACGTAAAAAACGTCATTTATCTTTAACGTTTATTGAAGGGATGGTTCTCACAATTTTTTGAGTATCTACGAAAATATTAAAAAATCTCAGAAATGCGATAATTTAGAGTTCGAAGGTAAGCCACGAACACTCAATATAAATGTGTACCAAGAACATTCTTGTTTCCAAATTATTACGTCAAGTGGGAGATGCCCCTGCTAACCAGATCGAGATCAATGCAGAATTACTGACAATTAAGCTTTGCATTGATCGAGATTTTAAAAATTAATTTTGCCTTAGATATTAGGTATTAAAGTGCAAAACGAGCAGCGAAAATGTGAAGCGATCCGCAAAAAATTACAAAAGAAATCACAACACAGAAATCAATATAAACATACGACAAAATTAGACCAGCCAGATGGCAAGCCATATAAAAAAAGCAAAGCAACATTAAAGTCGTTGGTATTTACTTTTCAGAATATTCCACTTTAATATTCCTTTCCGTACTGAATTATTTACAAGAGATGCTTCCTTGCCAGTTAGCATTTTTTAATCACGAGTTTGAATCTTGTCATCGAACGAACCTGCCCACCCTTTTATTTTAATATTAATTTTTCTATAATACAGACAGCCTTTGCTCTTTTGCAGAAACTTTCGAGTTCCGACAAAACATTTGGATTTTTTAAAGGTTCGATCGTTACAATGGAAGGATGCAAGAAATTCTTAGTTGCCTACTTTGTGGTTGTCACCACAACATCAACAGCTGAACGCATGCCATTCAAATTTATTTTTGTGTTGTAACGTTCTCTGTATGCGTTTGCTGACATTGTCGAAACCATTAACGATGAACAAGCGATAAACATCAAGATCCGTAATCGCATGTCAATGTTATTGTCTTCTTTTTTTCACAGATGGAATTGCCCATTCGTGAATTGAATATTGAATTTAAAGCAAATGTGACACTTTTGATTCCACGATGTACGCAATAAATATTATGAAAGTTGAATTAATATGTAACATACGAAAAATGATTTGATTCAAATGAGGTCGGATCTGAAAAACTACATGTTCCAGGCACAAACTAATAATTGATTGTGAACAATTGGTGTACTCTTACTAAATTTACTGAATGACGCATGCAGTTTCTTATCGGGTAGATACATATCGAAGCCTGAAAATTAGATAGCTACTATGAAGCTACATCTTCCCATTTATCACGAAAATTTTTACATGCACCAGGGATTATTTTCACCTACTCGTACGCTTACAGTTAATCACCGGAGTGTCTACTCTGCACAAATATAAAATAAATTGCAAACAATCTGCTAGTGTTGGTGATAAAAACAGAAGGGAATGCTGATATATTGGCATATGAGATGCTATTTTACTTAAGACCAGTTTGGAATAAATGAAAACAAGTAAAAAATAGCTAACGAGATTCAACTCAACTTTTGTTTCATAATTCTCAGAATTTCATGATGATGAAATGATTTTACTAAATGAGTTTACTAAAGCCACAAATTTTTAAATACATTGATTTTATTGATTGATTGTTAGTTTTTCCGGGAGCGTCATTACTAGGGTCATTTGTCCCGTAGTGTAATGCCTGTGCTCGGGAGGTAGCGGTGGTATTCCTCCGCTGGATGGCGAGATCCGGCGCCGACCTACCGTCGGCTAACGGGTTTTCCCCTACACAGGTATCTCCCACCGGCGGGGCACCATCCCAGTCGGGGCAAGGTCTAAGCTCCTGACCGATCCCGGAGTGTGTGGTAGTGTAGTGCATGTCAGTGTAAGTGCATTTTAATGTGAGGGGGTAGGATAGGACAAGGAAGAGTTAGGAAAGATCGCGCGCGGTCCGTGGCCCGTTTGGTAGGCATTCGCCTGGCGTGGACCGGAGACACCATGCAAACCTACCGATCAGAACTGGTATCGCTAGAATTCTTCTGCAGTTGACTGAATTCGAACCAGCTGACAAGCTAGCGTTGAAAATCCTGCCACCGTCTGGATTCGAACCTAGAACCTCCCGGTCAGAGGGACTGCAGTGGCATCAGTTGATTTCCTGAGCCATCTCTCCCGGCATTGATTTCGTGAAGCGAATGATACTCTGTAATGTATTTTATATTTCAACGTTTGTTCCATTACAAAACAATATATTATAATACAGTGTACGAAATAACCTCTACCAACGAAGTCTTGAAATCTGACGAGTATCACATGATATAGTTTATAAATGTATACATGGAAATATAATGCACTACCCAATGCTATCTTGCACTTGATGATCTCCAGTTCATGCAACATGAGGAGAATATGCTTCATTAACGCAAATTAATATAAATGGTAGATAAACCAAAATTACCCGCCGAGCGTACGAAAATGTTATCACGATTTCCTCAGAGCACGGAAAACATGCAAATAACGCGTCGGCGGCCGACGTATCTCGTCTGGGTCGCCGACCACTGTGGACCTTGTTATGACTCCCGCGCGATATGTGCAGTGGCGCACGCACGGGGCCCGGCGCACGGCAGTTGTTCCCAGACGTCGCGTCCTCGGAGAACCCCAAGACAGGGGGTGTGACCGTCCGGTTCATGGTACTAAGGCTAGACGGCACAAGATTGTCGTTCGATAAAAAGGAACTCGACTGCTCTAAATTATGCTTCTAAACCCTTCCGTTTTTCTCTCTATTTCTCGCAACCCGTCTATCTCTCCGTCTCTCTATTCCGTCGCAACCCCTCAGTATCTCACTCCATTCCTGCCAACCTCTCCATCTCTCGCTCTTTATTACCTCCCAACCCCTCAATCTCTCGCTCCCTCTCCATTCCTCCCAACCCCTCCATCTCTCGCTCTCTCTATTTCCACCTAACCCCTCAATCTCTTGCGCTCTCTATTCCCACATAACCCCTCAATCTCTCGCTCTCTCTCTATTCCAACCTAACCCCTCAATCTCTCGCTCTCTCTATTCCCACATAACCCCTCAATCTCTCGCTCTCTCTATTCCCACCTAACCCCTCAATCTCTCGCTCTTTCCCCATTCCTCCCAACCCCATCTCTCGCTCTCTCTATTCTCACTCAACCCCTCCATCTCTCGCTCTCTCCCCATTCCTCCCAATCCCATCTCTCGCTCTCTCTATTCTCACTCAACCCTTCCATCTCTCGCTCTCTCTATTCCCACCTAACCCCTCAATCTCTCGCTCTCTCTATTCCCACCTAACCCCTCAATCTCTCGCTCTCTCTATTCCCACCTAACCCCTCAATCTCTCGCTCTCTCCCCATTCCTCCCAATCCCATCTCTCGCTCTCTCTATTCTCACTCAACCCTTCCATCTCTCGCTCTCTCTATTCCCACCTAACCCCTCAATCTCTCGCTCTCTCTATTCCCACCTAACCCCTCAATCTCTCGCTCTCTCTATTCCCACCTAACCCCTCAATCTCTCGCTCTCTCCCCATTCCTCCCAACCACATCTCTCGCTCTCTCTTTTCTCACTCAACTCCTCCATCTTTCGCTCTTTCTATTCCCACCCAACCCCTCAATCTCTCGATCTCTCTCCATTTTGCCACTCTATCGCTCTCTCTCTCTCAGGAGAGGCAGTAAAGAGCAGAGCGTGGCCGCAGGCGCCCCGCCTGGCGGGAGGGCGGGAGGCGTCGGGGACAGGCGAGTGACGAGGCTGACGGGCGCGACGGAAGGGACACGGCCTGTTGGAGGCTGATATCCGCGTGGGCGGCCGAAGCCACTGGGGCGGCAGACGCGCCAGGCGTAAAGCACGCAACAGGCCCTTCGGGATTGAAGGAACGCAGTCACCGGGATGTTGCGGCCGTGGCAGTGACGTCAACCAACCAAAGTGACTCTTAACTTCGTGGTAGACAGAGGCAGGAGAAATACCTAATCACCATTAAAAATACAAATATCAAAGGTTTCTTAAGCTAACTTACATTTTTGTTTTCAAGCTTGGTTTTATCCACACTATTTAAAAAATATCATATAGAGAAATGATATAATTTTTTAACAATTAAAATCCAGATATGAAATTATTGATAATTTATTAACAAAATTATACAGATATTGGTTTTTGGAAAAAAATTAACCAAACATAATTTTTCCTTTTTTTACAATTACTAACGTAAGAAGAGAAAGTATTAATATTAATAAGATAGTTGGTGAGATAGAAAACTTCTAATAATAAATAAATAATTAAATAAAAGGTGTTGTCCGTTATAAAATATATATTTAAACTCAAGATCTTTTCGATCGCATAGCTATCAATATCAGAGCCGTCCGTGTCTGTGAAGAGCGCTAGTTGCTAAACCGTTGAGACAATTTTCTCCAAAACTGATATTCCTCAATTGATCTAGCTGATGTCGCGGCGCTTTGAATTTGAAACCGATATTTTAATTTTGGAGGATAATTTACACGAAGACCATGAGACATTTTTTAAATTTTTCAAAAAATTGCTCCATCGTTTTCGATTAAATTTTGATCTTGGATAGAGTGAAGGATATTTAAGAGAATGGCGCAGGTCTCATAATTCTACATACAAAATATTAAAGATAGGGCTTTTTCACTTAAATAAATCTATTCTTTAAAGCTAGATATTAAAATAAGGTCATGTACAATTTTTGGAAATTATGAGAATTTTTCGCGTTATTTGGCGTGAAATATAGGCAATTTTTAATTTTGTTTAAACAAATTATTTATAAAAAAACGGCTCCATCGTTTTTGATTCAATCTTGTTGTTGCATAAGTTAAACATTTAAGAGAATAGTGCAGGTCTCATGTTGTTTGAAAATAATGAATTTTCGAAAACTGAGAAATTTTAATTTTTTTTGGTATCTACAACTACAATTATGGAGATAAACGTCTTTTCTTAATGAAATGTGTTCGTGAAAAACACATCATCAAGTAAGGATGTATTGCATTTTTTTAAAATATGAGTATTTTTTGTCCAGTTTCGCGACAAACATAATAGCCCGCTCCGAATTTATTGCTCTTTGTGAAAGTAATTCGAGGCAGTTGGATGATTTGTAAGTTAGAATTTGTATATTATTTCGTATTTCTATGTTAGTTTCTTATATTCAAGCTTTTGTTATATATTTACAAATTAATCTTCTAGGAATTATGTAAAACCTATTTGAAATATATGAAATAAAAATTACTAGTCTTCAGGAAATATCAGAGTGGAATACAACAATGGCTCGGCAACAACGGCTATGGAGCTAATTTCTGTGAATTACGTCGTATCGTTGAGACTGTATGAAAAGCAGTTACAATTGTCAAATGTGTGTTGATAGTTGCTTGAAAATATTTAGTGTTTGAACCAAATGTTGTACGTTTTGTACGTGTGTTTTTATGAGTTTTACAAAAAATGATGACAGATGTGTTAATTCGGAGAGAAACTGTGGTGTAAATAGTATTTCACAACCATTGCTAAAGGCGAAAAAGTACATGCTCTTTTAGCACGACTAGTTTCTTATAAAAATACAATGCAAGTGTATTATGAAAAAAATGAGCGCAATAATTTTACACAAACTTTTATTACGATAATTTGATATTTCTACAGTGCGCACTTTTGTTGTAGTACGATGAAGAGATGGATATTTAAGATGTTCGTTGTTGAACAGCGACATGAGGGGAGAGATAAGATGAAGCGGCTTTATTTACTTAACGTTACGTTATGTTACTTATTGTTAGTGTTACAATGTTTTCTACGTTTATAAAATAGTACCCAGTGTTTATTTCGCGACTATGATGACTAATGACTATAAGGTAAGCTCCATATGTTTATTTTGAAAGAAAAAATATCAAAATTGTTTATAAAATTCTTTTTAATTAATCAAATTTCATTAATTTGTATTCTTCTAGCCTGATGATGAGGTAAAAGAATCCTTGAAACTGTTGCTACTTGATTTATTTATATTAAAGTTTCTATTTATTAAAAATAAGTCTGTTTCAATAATAATTGACCAAGTTAAATATAATTAAATCGTTCGACTTAGTTCTGCCAGTAAATGCTGCAAGAGGGTTTTTAACAAATTTACAGAAATATTCCACATCGGTCGACAATTTGAAGCTTGTTAAGAAACTTCGCACCCATGGAATTTTAATTGACAAACAGAAGTGTCGAAAGCGCCATGCCCTACCAGAAGAGAAGTTGAACGTAATCTCTGCCAGATTACAACCATCTCAAAAAAAATCTTCAAGGCGTCTTTGTGAGTTCCAACAAGATTCGCGCAACTGCTTACACTGCTGTTTGATGCGAGAACATTTTAAATAATGTTTATATGGATGATCGAATAATTAATCGTGGGTTATGGTCCCCTAGATCACATAATTTGACTCCTTGTGATATTTTATTTTGGGGGTACGTGAAAGATCAGGTGTATGAAAAAAAAACGCATTTGGAGGAAAAAACTCCGGCGTTCTTTTGAAGAGAAAATCGCAGCAGTTACTCGAGACTTGGTTCAAAAGGTAAATAAAAATATCTTCCGGAGGTGCTAAGAATGATTCAAGCTGAAGGCCATCGCGCGATAAATACGATAAGCGCAGCAGTAGTTCCCGTATGTCAGCAAGATAGCGATTCGCTGGGCGAATGAGCTCTCGACTGGCCGGGCGATGCGGCCCGAATCTTTGGCAAACGATAAAATGAACACTCTGTATGTTCAACTTTAGTAAAGTCAGGAAGAATATATATTCAGATATGCTGAAGACTGATATCGTAGTTTCAAACGCATTCATAATGCGATATACTGGATGGGCTTTAGTTGTGGATATTCGATTTATTTGTGAAATTATCATTGCTTCTCTGATGAGCTGGAAATAATGAGAGCAGTTATAAATAATGCGAGAAAATATGTAGTGTTGCAGCACCACTAGTTGCTTTGGAAATGCCACTGGTTGCTTTGGCAACAACAGGAAGTAACGGCAGCCGCCACTACTGGTTCGTATCATCATCATATTACGTTATTATAAACTGCCAATTTTATTTAAGACTCAAGTACGCGTCGGTCGTAGTTGATTCGTTTACGTAAATGCGTTGATTACAAGAATACTCTGAATTCAATGGTCGAGCTATTTTAATTTAAAGTTTGAATAAAAACATGTATTTTTGCGATTTAGTTATTTAGAAGGGTTTCAATAGATAAACTGAAGTCTAAGTTAAAGAGAAATTGTCACATCAAAATATTACATAACATTAATGTATATTGCGAGAAAGTATGCACTGTTTGAGCACTACATTTTTCTTCTTTCCACGTTCCGGTTTCATTTGATGCGCAATATCTAGTGAATATAAAAGACAAATATTAACATTATGCATTTTCATTAGCTTTGCTTTATGATGAGAAAGAAAGATCAAAGACTGCAGCGATTTGAATTCCAAATCTAACTGCATTTATTTTGGTGCATTACTTCATTTACTAGAGTTTAGTTTTGGTATATTTTGTAGTTTAATTAAAATATGGTAGGTATTTGACACAACAGTCGAAATAACATTATTATTTTGTTTATTATGTCTGTAGGTTTTCATAAACTGGACACTTTGTATTGATATTATTATTTATTTATTTATTTATTTGTCAAAAAACAGTAAAAAACTGTATATGACGTGTGGGGGAAAACTTGATATGCAACAAATATATTCTTTCTTAAGAAGGAACCTTTAGCGATTTCTATTTTGTCACAACCGCGAGGTCCCTGGGAAGGAGATTCAGCTCCGATGCTGGGAGGCATGGACGGGGTATGTGCGAACAGTATTGTGGAACAGTTTTTTATGGTCCACCTGTATAGGGAGCAACAATGGGGCTCAAGTTTTTCAAGAGATTATTTTTCTGCGATTTGATGACAAAACCACGAGGTCCACAAGACGTCGGAATGATAAATGTGCCGCTTTGAAGCACGTGATGGAAAAATTCAATGATTATTTGAGAAAGCATTACCATCCTGGAACAGACATTACTGTCAACGAAATGCTAATTCCAATGAAGGACAGATGCCCATTCCAACGGTACATACCAACTAAACCAGACTAGAATAGTGCACCGAGCTCATCAGGGAAGAAAAAAGATGTCACTTGCGTGGCTACGCGCGAGATCGCATTCAAAGTTGCAGTAAATGTCACCTGTCAGCCTGCAACGAGCAGAGTGATGTAACCCATCTTTGCAAGAATTGTAAATAATGAACTACTTTAATCAAAATATCTGAATTTATAGAGAAGAAAAATTTTAACATGCTCAATGTGCGTTTTATTCTCAGTATACGAAAAACCTTACACTCTATCATCACTTCTTGTAAGTTTTTGAGATAATAAAGGAATTATTTTCATTAATTATTAATTTTCCGTCATTATATTGAAATTCTAAAACAATTAAAACAATAAGTGTGGAAAAGTTGAAGAAGAGAATCGTGGAAAACATTTATTGCACAACAGTGTCTAATGGACACTGCTTGACCGTTTACGTTACAAAAGTACCTTGCCCGAAGAAGGGTTAATTATATGGTTTTAGAGACCTATTCTTAAGAAAAACAGGGATACATATTTGGCAAAGCTTCGCATCCTTCACGTTTGAAGCAAATTTCCCATTCTAATTTCTTGAATTTTATGCTTAAAGTGGTCATTATTCATCTGTCACTGTGGCCATTAGTGGCATCTTTATCCTTTTGACAATATATTCTTGTATTTTCTGTTACCTTAAATGAAGTAACATATCTTAAATTTAACAAGTAAAGAAAAGTAGTAAGTTCTTCGATGCATTACTTGTGTGGTATTTTTTTGAAAATATACCCTAATGGTAAGAAAAAGCCATGGAAATTATTTGATTCAGTGTTATAAGTTTGAATTTGAAATTATATTATTAATAATTTCATTTCACAAACAAGTTTCTAACTTAAACTGTCTGAAAAAAGTGCAAAATGTTTCGACTCCCTTCACATCACACAACACTTTATCCAGTATACAGTTTACGCTGTTCCTTTTCTAATCGATTCCCGAAAGTACTCTATAATTGAGTGTCTGCGAGAAGACGAACAATGACGTCTATTTCCGGTTCGAAGTGCTTTCAGAACACAGGTAAATCAAAGTACGTGCTTTGCTCGTTCCATTTCCTAATGGGATTGAAGGCTTTAACGTGGCGCAAATTGCCTTTTCGAACTCCTGCTTTCACTCGCGTGAGCGTAGGCAGTTCAGTAAATGAGAGGACACTACACTGCTCTATGAAGTTTCATAATTAAATTTTACTACCCTAGCAAATGGCGTATTTCGGAGCGTTAGGAAGTAACGAAGATTGAAAACCTGCATGTTGTGGAGGAGAATTCATACGCAAGTTGCAGTAATGTTGCAGAACATAAATCGTCAAATTTTGAATTAATAATCGCATACCATTATGTTAGCAAAATAATTCATTACAATATAACAGTAAATTATTTTTTCATATTAATGGCAATGTATAATATTTGCGTGAGTTTTCAGTACTAATTTCCTTCTCGTAATTCATATTCATTGTTCAACCTGTGTCAATGCGATGTGCATCGCTAATTGGCCATCTATGGACCACGCGAACGTGCAGCTGTACCCACCGGGGCCCAGTCATATTTTCTGGGGGTTTACGGAGTGACATTACTAGGGGAGGGTCAGCATTTCTGCTGATTCCATTTTTACACCCAGGGTTGTTAGCCCTGGAGGATGAGGTATGGAAATAATGATGATAATGATGATGATGATGGACGAAATTGACAATCACAAACATACAAAGACACACACACACACACAAGCTACAACCATGCCCGAAGCGGATCTCGAATCCGAGATCCTTCGGTCCTAGACCGCCACGGCACTACTGCCCTAGCAATCTCGGCTACCCGGATCGGCTGTGTATTTAGACTTCTCTATGGCTATTGCTTTTTTAATTCTATTCACGGTTCGTGTATTCTTTTGCACAAGTAGGTTCTTTGTAAATATTCCAGGCAGTTACATATGTTATATAATAATCCACATGCATGCAGTTCCTGCATGTTACATAATAATCCACATGATCCCACGTACTCATCACATGTTCCCGCAAAAGTAACTGGAAATAAATCTGTAATTTCGGAAATGTAATGTATTTGTTTATTGCGAAATACTATCCATAACCTTACGTCAGAGGACAGTGCAATTGCTTCCATGGCGAGCGAAACTCTAAATTCTGAATAGCTAGTGTAACCAAATGTGCCGACCTCCAAATACATAATAAAAGAGTCCAAAATATATAATTTTGCTAAAATATCGCATGAATTCACACTTTTTAAATCATTACTTTAAAAGTGAAAATAGCTTCATATTTGGTCCCAGCTTCAAACGTTTCTACAATCCATGCTTTGGAATGGAAGATACATCCTAAAATGTACAATAACATCTACAAAGTCTCAGTTTTTTAAACTACTGCATAAGAAATATAACTTATATGGCTTTGCGGAGTGGAATATCTTGTTATAAAGTCCTGTTTTTGTTTTGTTTTGTTTTTTTGTCCCCCCCCCCGATTTGTGCATGTGGTTACGTGTGTTGTAGCATAAAGTGTTGCGGGTTGCATGCATGCAGCCAATTCTTACTTTACCATGATCTACGAACTTAATTATTTAGTCTTTGGTCTGTTTTAAGCGCACTTGAAGCGTGTTATATGCATGTCCTAAAGTAGCCTACATAAGGTATTTTTCTTATAAATGATGTATGATTTCTTACAAATGACAATCGTACAAAACAAAATTTCCCTTCAGAAATGTATTATATTTAGAGAAGATATCATTTGAATTTTTGTATTTCTCTTCGACAAAGGAATGTGTTGTTTATACAATCCAGCAATATTATAATATTAAATAATTTTATAGTGTGACGATTCCATAACAATTTTAATATAAGATAATAAACTAATATACAAGAGCTTTGATCACTCGTGTATCCTCTGGATATCCAGTGGTGTACACCTTATTGATTTCAGGAAACCTCTTACATCCTTATATCCATTCCATGATGAATGTGCAATAGAACCCTATAAAAGCCATTCGGAGACTGTGTTTGTGACTTAGATGCAGGAATTCTTTAGTTACGAATGGTAATACAAGTTACAATACAATGATACCTTTCACCTCAGGTTATCTAATATTTCTAGTTCTCGACGTATGATAAATATTTTTTTACTGGTATCATCTACCTTTTCGAAACCATCACGATTGAACTCGTCAAAAGTGCACTGTTCACGAGACAAACAAATAGAACCAGAATGGTAAAATGATCAATATTTTCAGAAGGTTAAAATAATTCTTGTGCCTTGTCAGATACTGGCACATTGTTCCCGCTCATTCGAACATTATCAGGGCATTAGAAGGAATGCCCTCATGGTGGAGCAGATTTTTAAACTTTCACCGACAAGCTGGGGTATTTCTGAAATAATATTTCTGAGGGCGGGATTCCCTTTTGATACAGCCGTTGAGAGGTGAATGGGAGTTAAAATAATGCGTCATCCAGATCACTGCATGGAAAAATTTGTCGTCTTTATTTCTGATATTTACTCGTGAAAAAATATTAACTGTAAAAACATGTCTAGTAGTGTAGGCGGGTATCTAATACGTTTTTTATTCGCAGGAAGAAAATGCACATAATTCGTACATTGTGACTCAAGACAGTCCAATAAATAATCACCAGAGTTTCCCTTATAAACATATTTCACTACGGGATGATTTTCTTATAATAAGGTTCTACTTGTAGACTTTTGCTCCTTCAATAACCAATAACCATCTATTGGTTCGAAAGAAAAGAAGGAAAGACTCTCCAAAGTTTAGGGTGAAAATCGTAGCCCACTTTAATTGGGCAAAGATCTAGGGAGCATTGGGCAGATATAACGCTCACCGGCAACTACCCAGCGCCGCATACCATGTCCTGGCCAATTTGCAGCTAATCAGATGTCGGCAATGCCACTACCTGAATGAGAATCCTAGAAGACATAATTCTTCTGATGGCGAGTGAGAGTGGCGGCTGCGTATACTTATACTCTCGTTTTCCGCGATATCCTCAATTTAGGTAGATTTAAATCGTCTGTTTAACAGCTTCAGAGAGCACGAGATCCTTCTTTCTCCATTCTAACTACCGGCTTAACTAGCTCAGGGCATAAATCGATGTCATTGCAGTCCCTCTGACCGAGAGGTTCTAGGGTTTGAGTTACGACGATGACAGGATTTTCGACTTTATACAGATAGTTGAATCTGGTCCTGCCGCTGCCTGGAGGAAAATTCTAGTTGTCGGATGCTGAAATCGGTAGTTTCAGTGTTTTCTTCGATGAAGACCAGGAGAATGCCGAAACAATACTCTAAGAAATTGGTCACGGACCGCGCGCGGTCTTTACTTTCTCTACCTTGTCCTTCCTCACCTCTTACTTACATACACACATCCACTACACCGCACACACATCCACTACACCACACATGTGGGAGACCAGTCGGGAGCTTAGAGCCTGTTCTGGCTCGTGCCCAGCTTATGGGAGATACCTGATTGGGAAACCTCCCGCAAGCTGCGTGTAAGTCGGTTACGGGCCTCGCCATTCACAGGGAGATCACCCCCCTTCGCGAGAAAAAAACATGCACTATACTTGCGGACTATTCATATTAGCAGTTGACGCGCCCGGAAACACTAATCTATCAATCTATCAATCAATCAATCAACCATCTTGACTGTCAACTGCCATTCTTAGGACCGGGCTATGAGCAGTCCTCCTTTCACAAACTAACATCTATCAAACTAAATCATCTAGAAAAAGTACGACAGTACCGAGAGAACGCAGATGAAAACTCTATGGTTCCCATGTTTCCACGTTTGCCGATGTCAAAATGCCTTGCCAAGGCCCACCCCCTGCAACCGCCAAAAGAGCTGCAGTTGACACAACACAGTGTCCAATTTTGGCTACGTTCCTTTTGGCTACGTAGCTGGTAGCTGCAGTTGCAGTTGCCAGTAGCAGTAGCAGTTCCAGTAGCATTTGGAGTAGCTGGTAGCTACGTAGCTGCAGTTGACACAGCACACAGTGTCCAATTTTGGCTACGTAGCTGGACAAAAATAGCAAACGAAAAAACCTGCATAACTCGACTTCCAATTAACCCAACCAATAGAAAATGTGCAACAGAGTTTGTTAACCCATGATAGGATCCGAGTAGGTCGATTTGCGGCAGATCAGAGAAATGCCGCGCCGGAACGTCCGCGGCCCTTTTACGAAGTGGGAATAGAAAATACTATTTCGAAGTCTACTAAAGCTGCAATATGATGGAAATAATGCATGGAAGAATGAAGTTTTACATGGTGTTTAAATTTAAACATAGTTTTATACTTTCATTAGAAATTTAATTATCATTATCAAGCCGCATTATACATAAAAAGATCATGAATTTCTTGAAATTCAAATGGACTTACAAAAAAACGCATTTTGAAATATGGCATTTTTTACTTTACATTCTCCAGGGCTGAAGCTGAATGTGTGGCAACATATTTTTAGTTTCCGAATGGGCTGAGCGAAAAATGTTTTCAGTTTATTACGTTAGCAGGTTTGTGTTCCAAAAGCAATGATGAAGGAAATATCAAGCGACAAGAAAAATATGTAGCAACCAAAAAAAGGTGAAAATTTCACTGACAGTTTAAAGATGATCTTTTCAAAACGATTTTTTTGGAATGGAATTTATCAGTATGCCTCCTGATTCCAGAGTAAAAATAGGAAATAGTAGGGTGGATTTTTAATTCGAGCAAATTAATTTTTGAAGGAGAGACAGTCTTAAATTACCACTTTTGCATTCGAGATGTTTTCTTGCACAATTCTTATTACTTAATTGTTAATGGTTATCTCGTGAGAGAAGACAGAAAATTATTGCAGAACTTTGAGAAAATAATATTCATTAGAGATTATAAAAATATTAAATTGAATTGTTGAAAACCCTAGACCAGAATATGGCATAAACCATGATCGCGACATATCTCTAAACATTTTTGCAAATGGTAAAATAGATTCAACAGTACTACTCGAAGATCGTATTAATAAAATATCTTTTGCAATTCTCCGTGAGTTAGCGTAGAGGCTACTCCGTTAATACTAATGCATTTCGTGTTTATGCCTAAATAAATCCACTTCTAAATGTAACCTTGAGCGACTAGGATTTGGAAGATGTGATCTACCCTTTCTGTTAAGACACACAGGAAGTGGTACATTGGGGGAGGCGCAAAATGTGTGCAGAGTACATAAAACGTATTCGAAAATAAAAACAAATAAACAAACTTTGTGAGGGAACACGCCTTCATTTTCAAATTCATTGGCGATGGGGAAGGAACAGTTCACGTTTGAAGATTTCCAGCTTGTTGTCTTCTATATGAATTACTTCTCAACCTTAGAAGCCGTTAAACAAGAAGTTAAGTGCCAGATTGTATAGATCGATTGTCAACTCAGGAAATGAGTTCTTGAAAGTTTTGTTTACAAATTATATTATTCATTTTGACATATAAAAACTGTATACACTACTAACGTTAATTTGTAACAGGTTTCGACTCGCTAGTTTTGACCCACTGTGTACGCCCTACTCGGCTACTAACATATAGAAGGATGAAAACATTCGTACACATATTATTTACGTAGTTGTTGTGGCCAATGTTAGGCACTATTATTTTGGTTCAGCTAAGGAACTACTATTGACCACTGTGCGTCGCGACGCGTCTCAAAGCGCGGCTTCCTTCAAATGTTCTTCAACTAAAAATAAGCGGCCGTGTATACGTTTTGAGAACTTTCTCCCAGCCACTGTAATTCAGGCCGTCCCTTTTAAGTATTCTTAGCGCTTCGCAAACATTTGGTGCGTTTTATGAGCGAGGTATTGTAACTCGTTCCAGAGACGGAAATTAATAAATGAGAGAACAATGCTGAAAATTAGTACGTTGCAGAGATTGTTTTTGTAAGAGAAAGACTTGCCATTTGAGCAAGAGAGCACGTAATTAAAAGAGAAATGTTGATTTAGAGGTGTACTGAATGAAGCCTAATAAGTAAAATATTGATACAAAGAATGAGCTGAAAAAAATGAATTGGATTGATAAAATAAGCTGAAAAAATATTGATTTTTAATCATAAAAATGGAGAAAAATTCCTCTAAATATCAGGTATCTAAATATTATTTATGTGAATTTTTGAATTTTACTTACATTTAATAACCTAAATCTTTTCAATTTCCACGTTTATTTCTTGTAAAATTTGAGTACTTATTTACATTGGGTGCCTTCATGTTAAATTATTGTCCTTTGAATTTTTTGCGAATAATTTTTGGATTAGAGAGACACGTGTTTTGAGGTGAAAGTGTAGAAAAACTAAGTGTATTTGAATATATTAACTAAAAGCAATTTGTACTTATTATCAATAGTATATACTGTATTTTTTCTAACTTTACATAATACATGCTTACCTCGAAAACATATATTTTTGATAAATTATATTAAAAATATAGTACTAAATAATGATCGACTGTGTGCAATTAGCAGCACTCATATTGATCAATGTGATGTAAAAATAGAATATTCATTCTCTAACTTACGAATGTCTTCTCTTCTAGGTAAGCAAGCAGTGAAACCCGAAATGCATCTCATTAAGAAAAGATCTATGTAAGTACAAAAACAGAATTCAAATTGATGGAAAATATTGAATATTATTTTCCTAAAATATCGTTGTATGCACTTTACACAGTGTATGCACTTTACACATTGCCATATGTGCACAAGCTCAAATGTACAAAGTTCTGTTCTGTAGTAGTTGGTTTGGTTTTTACTAGTACTCTATTTTAAGAGCATATTAAAATAGAGTACTAGTAACCTTTTTAAATTTCATGTATCAACATCATTTCGCCACTGTATAATCATCTCAAGACGATTTATTAATTGACGACCATTATTCAGACGTGTGAGTTTGAATATCTGGGTAATATTCAGTCACATATAAGAAGAACAACACTTGCGACCAATGGAATCATCTATAACATAATTTCCTGCATCACCGATATTATATCGTAGATTGATCAATTAGTGAAAAATATTGTTTTTTATACTATTACTTATGTTTAAGGATATGTTGTCAAAAAATATTTTTGATTAGAACGTGTAAAAACAAAGCAATATAAAATTAAACTAGTGGTGCTACAGAATGGCTCAGACTTTCCTGTGTTAGTTTCCTACTTCCTTTGGTCTCGGCTAGTAATTCGGATTTGACACATACTCTTGCTAGCTGCCATCTATCGCCGACCAAAGAACATTTTTTGACATTTTCTTAATTTTTCGGTTTTCTAGTAGTAGAACAGAAATATTATTTTAGGAATAGTAAAGAAAAGCAAATCCTCGTACTACATGGCAATTTTCTTTTTAAAATCTGGAACCTTTTTAAGAAAATGGCATTTAAGCTCAACTGTATATGCGAAATTTGAAGCTCATTTTCACAGAAAGTGTTTGAGTTTTCGAACAACTTCATTGGAAGTCATTATAACCACTTAAACTCACAAACACAATAGTGTTTACAAATTGCCAGAAATGTGCATGTTAATGGTGTGAGAGATATTTAAAAAAATTACAGTGTAATTAAAAAAAATAAACAAAACGTACCCCAAAATAAACTACGTCATATTAAAGACAATATCCATTCGGAAAGTTTGAAGAAAAAATGTGGAGCCATTTACGAGAAAATAGCGTTTGAGTGTTTCTGAAAATGCGGAATTATGAGCTTTCACAGTAAACGGTTTAGTTTTCGAGAAACTTTATATGACATTATTTAAAGCACATGTACTCATAAATATAATAGTATGAACAAATCGCCGCTAATATAAATATTAACGAGGTGAGAGACAAGTCAAAAAATTACATTTTTGTAATTTTTGAAAAAAACACCCAATGGTGCCACAGCCTGGCACAGACTTTCCCGTATTAGTTTTCTATTTCCTTTTGTCTCGGCTAGCTATTCGGACTTGACGCATACTCTTGCCAGCTGCCATCTAGCAAGAGGCAGCTATTGATTGCTACATTTTTTTTGACGTTTTCTTGATTTTTCGGTTTCTTAATAGGACGGAAATACTATTTTAAATATATTCATGTACAGTAAAACCTCGTTCTAAATGGTAATTTTCTTTGAAAAATTTGGAGCCGTTTTTAAGAAAATGCATGCCATGAGCTTCTCTGCGCAACTAGTGTCGGGAAAGGAAACTATTAGGAGTAGTAGTAATTCCGGCGTTTTACATTAGGGATGGCGTTGTCTCTGGTGACGGGATGATGTACTGCGTGGATGGGCGATTTCGTCGTGGCACACGTGCCACGGACTCTCGCTCGTGGAATCTACCTTCACAACACTGACCTACCGAGCGCCCTTGGGCTTGTCAGTCATGGGGAAGACAACGATAAGCCGGTCGGAACGTCGGCATCGACCTTCGACGCGGCGTCACCCGGACAACCAAGATCTTTTGCATGACTCTGGACATGATAACTTTTGACCCAGAAACCTGTTCCAAATTATATTTGTTTGGAAATTTTCATTTTGTGTAAACCAAAATTACATAATCCTCGGGAACTGAAATTAGAATTAAAGGAAATTCCGTAAACTTTGAAGAAAACTGACTTTCAAAATGTACACGCTTAATATTCAGATATATTTTTGCGTAAACTGAAGTCATAGGAAAAAGAACTGTTTGTAAAATCAAACATCGGACCCAAATGTAACGCGGTAATAATTTGTACGTTTTTGAAAATAACTATGAGCATGTGGTTTCTATCAGCCGTAGCAAATAAACAGAACATCAAAGGTTTCGATGTTAATATATAACCCGGAAACCGGGTTTATTTGAACAACGTGTGCGTTTCTCTTTCGATAAACAATAAAAGAATAAATTTAGTGCTATGTTTCACGTAAAATTAAATAAAAATTTTAATTTTATTTATTTACCCTTTGCACTTTCAATGCTGCAGGATTATCCTGTTTAGGGTTAGAGGATGTTAGGAATCCTCTTAATTAAGCCTTTCTTCCGGTTTCATGGTCCTCTGTACATAGCTTGTAACGGGTATTGTATGTTCGTATGTTTAGATGTGGGGTGAAGATGGCTTGGCAAGCGTCATGCTTCAATCGGACAACTTTTTAATAAGTGATTAAGTATTCCGATCATTTATCGAATGTCTTTTTATTCTGTGACTTGTCATTTGAGATGATTACAACTAGTGTTTAGGAAGAAAACTACTATTATTGCACGGAGCTAAATAGAAAGGATATTCCATACTTGGTACCATTTTTCTTTGTACTTGACATTTGGGCTCCGGCAGAGACAACGATACTATGCTGCTGACTACGTGAGCGCTGCATGGTGTTTGACGGGCAAAAGCTAAATCGAATTCTTGTCTTCAGTTCTATATTTTTGATATTTTTCAGATCAGTACTGTCTGTATATCTTTAATTAGGAGGAATTTTGTTGATGGGTGTCATAAATGCTTGATAGAAGCGTTCGGCAGATACGCTTTACCCTTTCATACATTCATCCCGAGTTGATTGCAACAAGTGTAGATTACGTCTTTGGAAAACTGCTGCTATTGCGTGTCACCAGGAAACCAGTGTCGGTGTCACGTGTCTCTCAAGCGTCAAGCACAAGAAGTTTGGTGCAACGTGTAATCTATAAGAGGAGAAACTAACTGACATAATGCGGAGCCCATTCTTGAAGCTGGCAATTTAAAACTTGCAGTCGAGAAAAAAGCTGTTGTGATACTCTTTGATTTAGTACCTTCCTCCATCGGGACGTGATGTCAGATTAGAACAGTGACATCTGTAGTTGCTAATTTCAGGTGATTGGGATTAATTTTGGATTACGATGTATAATAATATACTTTTATGTATGCTGCAAAGTTTATTCATAAAGTGGATTGTAAATCGAGAGTAATTAGGATTAAGCACATGAATTTGAAGATACAGAGGTATGAGAAAGAACAGAAGTAAGGAGAAGGGAAGGAAAAGGAACGAAGATATTGTTCATTAGTTATTTAAGCACGAGTGTGTAAAATGCTTCCAGGATTTTCTAGGTTAAGTGTAAATGAAAATGAGTTCACATAAGCATAGTATGCTTTTAGACAAATTATAAAAAATACATCGAATGCCCGCTTCCCTTTTTCTCACAACTTCCATTAACTGGGCACCTATTCTTTCGACCATTATCTTGGAAATCAATAGTGACTGCTTAAGACAGATTTAACTGTATTTGCTTCAATGTTTTTTCTAATGATTTTGGCAAACAGACAGCGGCAGGCCTTGAAAGAATTTTTCTCATTCTGAGCTCTTAGCGGCTTATCTTCTTTCTTCAGAGAAGGGGACCTCATAGTAGGTTATTGCGCTGGGATCCCTTCCGAGAACGTCTGCTGCTTTCTCTTTCACAAAAGACGACTCCTGCAACTTCTAAAATAGACATCTTGCTTCTCCTTGAAAAATGTGGTGACTGTGAGGCGGCAGCAGTGCTTTTATGAAAAGAAATTGATACAGGAGAATGTCTAAGACGAAAATTGGACGGCAAAACAGGATGAAAGTGAAATGAAATCTGGAATGAGAACGTAAGAAATTGATTGACCTCACTGAGGACGTTGTTTTAAGGAAATGACGATTGTAGAAGATAAAGTTTTGTTATTTCCTTTTATTACTAGGGAAAAATAAAATTTAACATGCAAAGTCGTATTCAAATTTATAGATATATGACTTGATAAGAATCGTGCGTGAAAAATTAAAAATAAAAATAATTTTTTGATAAAAGGAATTGAAAATACTTTATGAATGGGATGTGATGAATCTGGAGATTTGGAGTAATACGACAGCTCGAGAACTAGTTCGAGAGTGGTGTAAACATAACGAACCACAGAATTATCTAATTAAATATTAATAAAATAATTATATGAACATTCATGTAAGGCAGAATTTGAAAATAAAATAAATATGAAATGAAATGGTAATTAGTAATGTATATAAACCAAATTCAAATACGTTTTGTAGAAAACATCAGGTGAACATTTCCATACGAGGCCACCAATTTATTTATTTACCCTTTGCACTTTCAGTGCTCGCTTTTCAGATAATCGTGCTTAGGGTTAGATGATGTTAGGAATCCTCTTTTATGAAGCCACCATTCTTCGTTATAATTCGAGCACGCTTTGCGCTTACATTCCCGCTTCAACTTGCAGATTGCACGCCCCTTTCTGGTTTTGAAGGATGAATGAGAGCGATGTCAGGGGAAATTACACGTCTCGCAAGAGCGCCGGGCTTTCTAGGTAGGGAAGTGGCTTCTACGAGCGCAATTGAACATGCTTGATTTAACCTAAGACGAAGGTAAATTATATGTTATAATTCTCCTGGTTTATCCCATGTGGCTGATAAATCAGAATACCCCATCTGGATAGAAGATACCTGTTTAGAAGATACCTGCGAATAACATGAAAGAGATTGGGAAGGAGAAAGAACGGGGAGAAAAGAGGAGATATGAGTAGAATGTACGATACGTTAATGACGTAACTTCTCACTGGCGCTGCTTCAAAAGGGGTGCCGCATGCTGGGAAGCATAGAGGAGAGAAAAACGTGGGGAAAGGGAGAGATAGATAAAAGGCGGGTGAATAGAGAAAGAGGGTGAACGCACAGGACAAATAGAAACGGAACGGAAGGTGGAGATATGTTGGGGCAGAATGGTGGTGTAAAAAACAAATGGGTGGTTGTTAGCGCAGAGGGGCGTTGAAGAAGGAAGAGGGATGGCGAGGTGAAGGGAGGGGGGAATGGGGGTCAATGCATTGGAGAAGGGAGAAGGGGGAAGGGTGGAAGGCGCACGGGTGGGTTGCAACAGGGAGAGCGGTGGCTCACAAGGTGGTGCACAGCATCCGCCGGATGCTCGACCCGGGTGGTCTGTCTGTTGGGCTGGTAGGCAGATGGGACGCCTCAAATGCCAAGAGGAAGGCAAGCACCCATCGAGCTCATGGTTGCATGCTGTCTTTGTGCCAAATAGGAGAACCATAATTAGAACTGCCTTCTGAAGGTTTGTATGATTAAAATGATTTTAAAAAGATTAATGTATTCGACATTTCCTTTTATTTTTCGACATAATAAATATTTTACGATTTCTTAGACAAATAGATTCTGAATAAAATACTTATTATTGCACAATGAAGTAGACAGCTTGGACATTGTTAATATGTTTAATTCATTCAAAGTTATCATACTTTAAAAATAATTCTTATTCTAAGAAATAGTTTTGGAGATAGTCTTGCTAAAAAACGCGATTTTTCAGATGAGAGAAAATTTTTCCTTCATTTTTTATACCTCTTAGATATGCTGTAAAGTATCAACTAGAACAAAAGTATTAATTTATTTTAAACCTGCAGCATTTAATCACAATTTAGTGTGTCCTTTTCGTGATCGTTGACTTTAAATATTTTATTCTGTGGCCATATGAAGTTTTATTTAACATAAAAAATGTGAAGGTGATTACAATCATTTATTTAATGCCGTAGAAACAGGTTACAACTTGCAGTAACTTTATTTTCTCACTTTTTTATTTTTTATAACTATTTTATAGGATGTTTGCCATTGATTCAATTTATTTGATGTCTTGTGCGTTTGAAAGCACTCAGACTTTGTAATATCTAGAGCATTTATTATTATCATCTTGGCAAGTCTGCAGAAAAAGAAGGAAAGAATATAACCATCTGGACGTTGTTTTATCATTTTTTACTAGGATTTGTTCCTCTCCAAGGGTCGGGAAGGTCCTGTCTATATGTCAGATTGAAGGGCAGTGAGGAATGAAATCCATGGCCTTTTTCTGCAGCTCCGCGAATTTGATTTCGTCCCTCACAATGTAAAAATTTGCTATATTTAAGAACTTCTTTTATTTATGTATCAGGACGGTCCTCCCTCTATAATGCAATTTACGCTTGAACGTCACGTGTTTGTTGACTCATCTTCCGCTTCACTTTTCTTGTGAAACTTTGTTCCGCCTCGAAAATTTTCTCAGAAACCAGAAATACTTATAATAACGACAGACGTATAGTATCTAGAAAGTGTATCCAGATCTCCAGAACAATCAAACTAATGAATTTCCATGTCAGAATACACAAATAGTTATGGGCGTATTGTGTGACGCCAGTTCATTTGTTCACATTCATTTCAATGAAGTGTCAGCTTCAAGTATTAAAACCTTTGCGTTGTATCCTATTCGTTTTGACGACGCCTTACTATTCTTTTGCTTCTTTATTGATTTTAAATAGTTCATAACACATAAAAAATAATTATATTTTTGTAAGGATACACTTTTTCATTGAGTCGGTGCTTATTTTCGTGAAAAGTATATCCTACATTTCTTGTTCAGTTAACCGTAATGTGGGCACGAACTTTTAGAGCCAAGAGAGAGATGTTACTGTTTCCTTGGAGATACAATCTAAATATAAGATAAATGATATTTGGACGTGACTTATTATAATAAAAGAGCAGCTGGAGTTTCTTAAAGTAGTAATGTGGCTTGGAAAACTGTGAGACTTAAGTAATTTTCATTAGAGATTAATATGTAAGTGTGGCACGTGACTTACAAAATGAATTCGTGCACAAATGTTACTCGAGAGGCAGATATGGTATCTGGCTCCCGAGGCAGATCTGGTATTTCCAAGACCTCACTCTTAAAAGAACGTTCTGTACAACACCCTTTGAGCACTTACTAGTCACATGTATTTCTATGCAAAAAGGAAACCACGAGAAAAGGCTATGAGACGTGTGCAATCGAACTGCTACCGTCGAAAATCCTGCCACCGTCGGAACTAGAATTCTAGGATATCCCGGGCAGAGACTCTACAGTGACATCAATTAATGCCTTGTGTCATCTAAGCTGGTGTTTTGTCACGGCGTGTTATCACAACGATAAATTAAAAACGATCGTTCCATGAATGTTCCAACACAATATTTTTTATACACTCCTTATATCAAGGTGTCATAAAAGCAGTAGAGAGTAATAAACATTTATGAAAAAACGAGCAAAACGTTTACAACTCTAGAAATGAAAAAAATCGAAAATGAACCACATCCACTTTTATTGTCCGTTGTAATACTACAACACTAGAACATTATTAAATAATATGCGATTTAAAGCCTTATTTTGTTTAGATTCAGTTCTGGTTGAGCAACTTAGAAATTGATTTGTCAAATGATATCTCGCAGTTATCTGGTTCAAAACATATGGAAGGATTTCAGTTGTTTCCTTGCTGTAAACCGTTCCAGTTTGGTGGATTTTAGGATCTAATTACATGAAACAATTATATTTTCCCAATCTTGGAATGAAATGAAAACTGCACTTCAGAATTATGATAACTAATTTGCTTATGCATCCACTTATGCTTTCTCCGATTGCGCAAAACAAAATGGAAGATAAGCAACTGTATTTCGTAAGGAATTGCTTTTGCCATTCACTACTTCTTCAACTTTTATGTGTGAATTGCTGTTGCATTGACGACGCATTTACCAGTGCACATTATACACCAACTGAAATTAAAGACTGTGTTCAGTAGCATCCTCTAAATTTAGTTGTTTATGAATTTATATAGGAGCCAAGTTCGTTCTCACTTGACTGAACAATAATTCCGTCTTTAATACTATAAACTGTAATCCGATATCTACGACCTACGGCAATCATACTTCGAGAACTGACATTATCTCACTACGGGTCCATTAGCAGCGAAACCTGCAGCGAAGGTTGAAGAGCACCACTCCAAACTCTTGGAGGGGACGTGTTGGGAGGAAAAGAGGAAGGGGTAGGGGAAGGGGAAGGGAGGCTGACGCGGCAGCGGAGGCGGCGCTGTGTGAAGTGGGTGGGGCGGGGAGCGAAAGGGCGCGGTGGACTGACGTCTATGGAAGGCGCTACTCAGCTACAGGGGCTTGCCTTCATGAAAGGGTACAGCGCTGCAAATTCGCCAGCAATGCTTCTAGAACACTCAGAGCACGCCATGTCGTGACGTGAATTGATTGATGAAGGAATGTTGAAAGCGGTTTCATTCTTGGATGTTGAGCGAGGGCGAGGAAGGTGTATTACACCTGTATGACACCGCCTGAACAAAGTGCATGACTATTCGACTACCGTACGAGAGTAGGGGAGCGTGATTTGGGTTCGACGCGGTGATTCTAACGATGTTGCGGCGTAACGTTACGATTAGACGCGGTGATGTTACGATATGAAGCGGTGACGCTATGAAACTGATCGGTGACGCTTCGATATGGCGCGCTGATGCGATACAGAGCGGTGACGCTACAATAAGGTGCAGTGATGGCACGATAACGTGCGGTGACGCTACGATGCTGCACGGTGACTGCAGGCTACGGCGCGGTGTCTAGATACGCCGCACTGCTTGTGATACGCCGCTGCAACTATGATACGGCGCTGCAACTATGATACAGCGCGGAGACTGTGATATGGCGCAGTGACTATGATACCGCGCGGTGAGTATGATGCCGCGCGGTATGATACGGCGCGGTGACTATGGTATGGCTCGGTGACTATGATATGGCGCGGTGACTATGATACGGCGCGGTAACTATGTACAAACGCAGTAACTACGATACGGCGTGGTAACTACGATACGGCACGGTGACTATGATACGGCACGGTGACTATGATACGTAGTGGTGACTATGATATGGCCTAGTGACTGTGATATGGCGTGACGACTATGATACGTCGCGGTGACTATATGAGGGGTGACTATGATACGGCACAGTAACTACGATACGGCGCAGCGCAGTGATTGTGTTACGGCGCAGTATGATACGGCGCGGTGACTATAATGCGGTGCCGTGACTGATACGGCTGCGGTGACTATGATACGGCTGGCCACTATGGTACGGCTCGGTGACTGTAATACGCCATAGTTACTATGATACAGCGCGGTGACTATGATACGCCATGGCGACTGCGATAAGGGGCAGTGACCATACATCGCGGCATGGCTCCAGCAGCGTGGGTGGGTGGGTGGGTGGGTGGGGGCTGGGTTAAGGGCCGTCTGCTGAAGCGGGGGGGGGGGCGCATGTGAGCGGGGCGCTGGAGGGCCTGTCGGCGGGAAGCACCGGCCGCGCTCCGCGTGCAGCGCCGCAATGCAATAACTCGCCCTCGCCGCCGCCGCTGTTGCGTGCGGGCGATGGGGCGGTGTAGTGGGCGGGGCGGGGCAGAACGCAGTTGGGGGAGGGGCGGGGCAGCTGGTGGAGTGGCGCGGGTGGAGTAAGCAGTGTGGATCGATGGAAGGGTGCTGGTCTGGTATCCGAGGCGAACTGAACCATTGGCGGTAGTGCTGGTAGTATTATTTGCGGCAACTTGCATATACACGAAGAGAAAGTATTCAGTAGTTGCAAGAGGTGAGAAGAACATTTAACTTTTGACTAATTGCAAATAGGTTCATTATTAACCATTAATGCTAATATCTCAATACTATTAACACAATCGGAAGTAATAATTCATGGAGTAGATCTGTCATTCCGTATTTGTTCGATCATTTCTTCGTTCTGCCGTCACCACATTATGAGATCATCAACCCTTCGCTAATTTCACTTCTTTGACTTATATTCACCTATTTATTTTGGATTCACCCCGTTTTCATACCAACACTTCACTAATTAAATATTATTTTGATGGGTTGGTGTAGATGACGATAGTTTTCAACTCAAGTTCAAACAGAAACTTGAGAGGCGATAGTAGAATATTTGAAGATTATGTGCAAATAATAAGAAAAAATGATTATCAATCGAATATTGTTTGAAAATGGTGCTTTGGAAAGCTTGGAGGATGCTGTAAAGTGGATATTTTCATTCTGCTCATTTATAAAACATATTTTCATTGTACCAATGTATTTTAAGATTCAACAACCTATAAACGAGCGCATTGTATCATCTAGACAAAATTTAGGAGTTCAGATAAAGTGAAAGCAATTAGTCTGTTGCTTTATAACAACTCATGTAATTGATTGGCATTCACTTTTGAAGGCAAGGAATATCAGCAGTAGGTTGGTAATGATAATAGTCAACAACAGAAGTGAGGAGAGAGGTGGTAATAAGCCACAAATAGATTTTATTCCCTCACACACCTATCCCAATACCCATTCCTTTCAATCCTCCAGGACAGAAATAAAAGGTTCTCTCGTCGGTTGTTTCTCAAAAAAATATGGCTGATTTCCATACTAATCTAATCGTATCGTTCAATCAAAGTCAACTCACAAACAACTTTAGTCCCCTAATCAATTAAATCGACCGCAGAGACTCAATCATGCTAACCACTAGGTACTGCTGTACATTTAAGGGCGATTACTTTAAGCCAGATTATATGCGGCGCATAAAATGTCTACCGAGAAAGATCATTTGATGTGCATAACCGATGAACCCTGCTGGGACCACAGTTGCACGTACTGATTGCGGCAATTTGATTATGCACCACCATTAATCAAGACGCACGGCTCTTTGGGGGCAATTGAGGGGACAGGGACAGGGAGAGGTTCCTCTCAAAAAAAGTAGGGTAAGACCTGCGTTTCCCAATGGGGTCGGTATTGACCCCCTTGCGAATCGATTAAATTTTAAAGGGGCTGACTGATGATCAAGGAGTCGATTAGGGCCCAGCAGCCGAATGTGCACCGAAAATTATCTGTCATAAATTCCTATTGATCCTGTTGATTACAAAAAATTAAATGGAGTTATTGACGTTTTCTTGTATAAAGGTTCAGAACATCTAATAATACGTGTGTACATTTCTAAATACTGAAAATTTTAATAGAACAGAAATTAATAAAACACAAACCTAAGAAACCATTGTTTTCAAAACGCTTTGTCTATATTCTCTACGTAATTGTTATCTAGTCATTTATGTGCAATTATTTGTGTTATGATCATTTTGTGTACTGAATATTATAGAAAACCGTGAAGGGGGTCGAAGCAGCAAATTTTTCTTTTAAAAGGGGTTGATGCAAAGAACAATTTGGGAATCCCTGGATTAGTCGGAGAGAGGGGTAGCTGGAGGGAGGTGTTGAGGGATGGGTGGGACCTCTCCCCACGGTCACTGCCGCGAGCCAAGCTGCTTCTTCTCTCGCTGCTTCTTCTTCCGCTGCCTCGTTCCCTGCTGCACTCACGCTACAACGGCTACCCTCCCTTGGGACCCGAGAAAACTCGCTTTTTGATGACAGCAGGTTATAAATGGTTGCTCGACCACGAAAATCCCGAGGGGATTCCATTCTCGGTTTTATACCGTCCCTTAATCTTGGAAGTGAGCGAGTGTTCCGTTGTTAAAGTAAATATAAGGCAGAAATGTCTCTGTCCTGATGTGGTTCGAGCTGACTTAGTGCATCTTGTTCTTTCTACACTCAATATGTGCGATAGAATTAATTGCTCTAAGTTAGATTTGGGCTATTAAACCCTTGGTTGCGAGTCGCTACTATTTTAATCTGTCACTAAAGAAGTAATCCATAGTTAAAAAAATTAAGAAGAACTGATAAAGAAAGCAAAATTTGTAGGAGAGCCGCAACATATTTCACAGCACTGTACTATTTGAAGTAATGTACATTTTTACTTTTTCTAACTGTGAGTATTTGGATACACAGTTTTGAATATATTGCAAGATATCTAACTCTTTGAAATGATACGCACTTCTAATCTTATTAATGAATTGTTAAAGCAGATTATAATGTAGTAGAATAGATATTTTAATTCTGACAACAAAATTCAACTTAAATCACCTAGTTATGCCACCATCATATAAAAAATACCTTGACAGTTAATTACATGGTGAATGTTAACAAACCTGAATTAATTTTATGTATACTGTAACATGATGGTCGCGTAGAGGTATCAAATTTGGGCCATTGTTCAACACGTGCTTCACTGCAGATTTTCAACGTATCGCATGTTCACGTAAAAATGAATGTGTAAGAAACAATACTATTATTATAGCTTCAAGATGCCGATTATGTGTCACTGAGAGCTGTAATACGTCCCTCTATCACTAAAATGAGTAGTTTTCACGTTATCAAATATTTGGCCTAATTTAATGATAGTCGAGCCGAATCGGTCTTGGGTTTCGTCCGTTTAGTACAACCTAATTCACATGGGATTTTCCTGATACAGACCTGCTCAGGCTGCCTTTCTGATTGATACACGAACATTCCTGGTATTTTATTTGCAATACTTTTGTCTATCATACTTCGTCTAGCATAATAATGAAATTGGTATGCTTAAACATTTTCATTTTCCGGTTTTCTTGAGTGTTCTTCGATATTAGTTCCAAAAATAGCGATGAATATGCGCTGCAACAGTGAAGTTACCTGATTCTGTCTCTTTGCAGTGCAGCTCGGTGCTTGGGAAATAAAGACACTTCCTGCAAACATTTATATGTATTTAGCTTACAAATCGCATATGAACAATTTATTTTTAACCAACTCTATGAATTTTTCATCCATTGTCTCGTAAAAACGTGAATGTTTATGTAAACGCACGGCTACACATATAAGAGAAACATGTAAATTCACTCTATTTATATTCCTGCATTGTAATGGTGCAAACCCGTTTTGAATACAAATGACTGAATTTGACTTCGGAGAGAACGCCTCAAGGAAGTATAAAATTAATATGTAATGTCTATTTAAAGACATCACAGTTCACAGTTGAGAATACTATTGTTAAAGAATAGACCTGACAAAATCTCCCGATCTTTATAACATTTTTAACAAAATGTATAAGAATGTTGCAGATTATTGAACATTGTATCCAATTTTTCTACAGACTTATTAAAAAGGATATATAAGAAATATTGTATTTAGAAACATTTTGAGAGAGCATAACAAACAAGATGACATACATGAAAGAGTGGGAAAAATAGAAGAACTGATATACAAAAAATAGGCAAAATGTGTTTAAAATTTAAATATCGTTTAAAGAGTGTATTGCATATATCTGTGCAAATAAACTTAATATCCGTACCGGAAGAGGTCACTCAGGGCACAAAATTATGCCTCTCACCACTGGTTCCAGGTTCGAGTCCCGACAGGGGCAGGATTTTGGACCATAGCTACATAGCTAGGTCGAATTTACTCGCTTTCTGGAGGAGAATTCTAGGGGCCGGTTGCTTTGACCTTTTCGTGATTTCTTCGATCAATATCAGGTGAATGTCAGAACAGCAGTACCCCAACATGCGGGCTACGGACTGTGCACGATCCTTCCTTCCCCTTTCTCATCCTATCCTCACCCCTTACACTCTCTTACACTTTCAAGTTCAATTTCAAACATACATTCTTTTAGGCCAAATTTACACAAATTGGACACACCAATATATATTGCGGCAGGCTCATGTGCACATCCTGTACATTAAAGATACGGCGTCATGTGTATTCCGTGTGCGTTTCTTTAAGGCATCTCGCGTACATTAGCGCAGACATCAATTTTCGGGACTACACTCCTGCAAATGCCGGGAGAACGGTCGGGAGATTAGAGCTTGTCCCGACTGGGTCGGTGCCGTGCTGGAGGAAGGGGGCCGGTTGGGGAGAACCCCGAGGGCCGACTGTAGGTCAGCGCCGGATCTCACCATCTGGCTGGGAATATGCGTCTAGCGCTGAAACATGTACTACACTTACGGGAATGATCTTTGCCGTTTACGCGCCTGGAATCATAAATAATCAATCAACTATCCGTCATATATTATAAAGCTTTTCGTGTCTAAAATAGGTACCTAAAACTTAAATTTACCAATGTAAACAACGTCTTCCAACGATGACTTTCGATCGCCGCATTCAGATTCAATGATAACAAACGCAGATCTTTGATAATGTGCTGATTTAAATTATCCTTCCCCAGAACTCAAACGAAGCTGCAACGCCTAAGAAACGTAAAACAAAAGAAAGCCAAGAGTCGGGTAAAACACCTCCGCAATACATCTCAGTCGAGGGTGAAATCAACGAGAGAAACAAAAGCGCCTCGTGGGGTAGCGTCGTCTCATTTTTCGCAGCCGCTCCCTCAGAGGAAAAAAATATGCCGGTTTTATCAGCAGCAGGGGGCCGTGGCACACAGTAGGACATATGAGGTTGCCAGGATGGGCCACAAAATTAGCGGGGTAAGTTTTAGAGCATCGGAATTTTTCTTTCGTTAGGATATATCCTTGGATGACTTACAATAGGCCCGCATTTTCAATTTAGGTCAAGCACATCATTTTCCTTGACGTATACTATCACAATTTCCTAAAAATATATTTCGTCCACCATATTTTCTACATTTACAATACATTGCCTTTCTATTCTTTATCCTTATTTACAAACTTCATTTTTGTAATAACATAATCTCTTTTCAAAAATTTAATTGTTAATAATTCTAGCTACAGACTCCTGTGAGTATCAAATCACCAGTTAAATATTTGTAATGTCCAAACCCCTGAAAGACAAACATGTCGAAGAGGTAGAAAAAAATAAAAAAGGATAAATCCAACACCTGTCGAACTAGTTATCAACGTGATTAGATTGATATAGAACCAACAAAGGTCGCTGTTTAGTTTGTAAATCGAAGAAAACAGTCAAAACGCAATCAAGTCCGTTATTTGTCATATCGACCATTTCGTTTAATACTTTTTAAAGCTTTCCCCAAAGAAACTTTCATATCAAAACTATCTTTTCTTTGCATGGGAGTACTCATTAGTCAAATTCCTACAGGTCATATGTTTTTATTGTTCATCCGACGGTGAACTGTTAAAATCTTGAGAGTGACTCTATTTTCTTAAAATTGGATCGATTCCTTCGGTGATGCTCTTTTTTCTAAAACAATCGCTAATCGTCCTTGAGGTTCTTTCCGTCCTTTCCACAGGACCTGCGTTTGCCTTGACCTCTGCCCTTCTTATCGCCCTCCCCACCTTCTTTCCCGTTAGCGTCTCGTTTTCCCCCCTCCCCCCATTCACCCACCCTCTTCGTTTCCTTCCTCACCGCAGCTCTCCCCGGGGATCCGTGCCTTCCAAAACGACCTCCCGCGCCTCTGAGCTGCTTACGGCGATAAACGAGGTTCCTAGCTAGACAACAGAAATAAATCAAATTCGTCCACTATTTTTTTTGTAGTTGAACACTCCGTTCTTCACTTTCTTTCCTGAGGCCTTTTCCAAACAAAGCCAATTATTCTGTCCAATCTCTGTGTATCATGGGCCAACCACTAAACACTAAGACACTTACTGGCTAAGATGGCTCAGAGATAACAACTACGACCCTGCAATGTCTCTCGCTGGGAGGTCCTAGGGATAGAGTCTCTCGGTGGTGGATTTCCGTCACTAGCTAGTTAGGTTGGTCGAATTCACACCCAATCCGGAGGATAATTCTAGCGGCCGGCTGCTCTGATAGTTTTCCATGGTTTCTCCGATCAATACCAGGCGAATGACGGAGCAGTAACGTCACAAACGGACCACTGACCGCACGTGATATTTTTTTGCTCATCATCGTATCCTCTTTCCTTTCACACACAGGTCACACATTCTCCACACCACCACACATGTCTGGAGGCCAGATGGGTGCTTAGAGCTCTTTCCGAATGGGGTGGTGCCCTGCTGGGTCACACTTTGAAGCAAGGGAGAATTTCGTCACCTCCCTGGATATAACCTATACAACCAAAATCTCACTCAGTCTCTGCCAATCACACTTGTAATCTCCGCGGATCTGGGGCCAAATGAATATTTCACTGATACTAGCCAGGAGAGGATTTCAGTTATTTCACTTATACTTTCTGTAAATAATCAGTAATTTAGAACTTTATTATTTTTTTGTAGAATTCAAGATCACCTCAAGCGGCCGAAAAAAGGGTTATGCACAAATAAATTATTATGATTAAAATACCCCACGAGATTGTGATAAACAACACACCTCTTCGAACTACTAGTATGCAAGAGCTCTGAGAAGAGAGCTAAGTTGACTGTTTAGCAGATATTAGATAGCTATGATAACACAATTTAATAGTACAATGATGAGAGAGTAAAAAACTGTATTTGTCAGGCGTGTCTAAAGGCTCGTCGTACCCACGTTCAAATTTACATCCTCGTTTCTATCTCGTTCGGATTGAAATCCAACACACTACTATTACAATGAACTCTTATTCACACTTCCATTACAATGTACGATTGAAAATATTAATTTTGAAAACTTTCAAAAAAGGCCATAATTTGCCCTTGTGACGTGCCATGTGGGCCTGTGTGCAAAGCGTATTACCGTCGCGCGCTTGGGCGACAGGCGAGCCGGCGCCGACTCGCGTTGGCCCAAAAGCCTCTCAGAGAGGGCAAAATTTAGATTTTGAAAACTATGCAATTGTCATAGTTCAAGCACACGTGAAAAGGATATTTTGAAATGCTTGAACAAAAATATTTTCTCTCTCTTTTTTGGGGGAATTACAGCGTACAAAGCTCAGAACAAGTGGAATTTCAAAGAAGCTGGACTGCCGTAAATTAATTCTACTTTTGGAAACATATTTCTCAGTAATTAATTTATAAAATTGCATTTTTACTATGATGACTTGTCATTAATTTGATAGTGTATTTCTTAAGCAACTAGTGGAGCTAAAACAGCAGGTTTTTTCTGGCCCGTATTTTTGCGCAAAATTACGTGAAAAGTAATCCAAATTTCGAAAAATTGTACATGACCTTTTTTCAAAATCTATGTTTAAGAAGTAGATTTCATTAAGGGAAAAAATCTCTATCTTCAATATTTTAGTTTAAAGAGGACGCCAAATAAATTTTGAATTTATTCAATTTTAGAAAAAATCAGTTTTCAACGGAAATGAGACATACGCAATTCTTTTAAAACCCTTTCACACTATCCAACAACACAATTTAATCAAAAGCGAAGGAGACATTTTTTTTGAAAACTTTAAAAATGTCCCAAGGATTTCATGTTTGTGTGGCTTTGTGCAGCAATTTTACTACTTTTGCAGGTTACTAGTTAAAAATATTTATTTTTTGCTGATACGTTATTGTTTGTTATTGTCTTTCATACGGAGTCTGTTATATAATGCATAACTTACCTGGAACGAGAGGATCATGGTTACGAGTGAACTATGAAAAGAGTTGAATAGTGCTGTATGATCTCTTATGGAATTACGGGAGGGAATTACGAAAAGACAAACCAAGTCAATTTAACAACAAGTTAATTAGTAAAGAAGTAAAACTGAATCATTAAAACTGCGTAAAAATTAATATCATATATGTATTACGTGCATTAACTGGTTCTAGCGATCTCGGGCGACAAAAAGGGCTCGGGGCAAAACCGCTCGAAATTTTCGTCACCGCTCGATCATCAGAACGTTTATTTTGCCCTTGATGCGTAAATAACTATTTTTGTCCGCCGTTTACAATCCGGGCCATAGTGTGACGGCGGATGCACATGCGCAGAACCGTGCCGGGCTCTTCCCGCCCCTCCGCGCCGCCTACGCCGCAGTCTTCTCCTTGAGCGCCGTGAGATTTACGCAGCCGCAAACGGAAACCGGCGCGGCGCCTCTCCAGGAATAACTCCCCGAGTCCCCTCGGGGAAGCCGCTCGCTTGTCGCATGAGCCACTCACGAGGGCGTGGCGGCGGCACGCACAGGCACCACGCGGGCCCCACATCGCCACTCCACTCCCGCACGATTCAACTTCCTTCGGCTGTTCTAGTATGTCTAAGGGTGGCTCGTGGTTGATGGCGAGGGCGTTCACTTTCTGGGAGGTTCAGATCCCGGTCAACGCATGTGAAACTGAGGTTGTTCACGACAAATTTTTCTCCCGTTTTCCTTGTGTTATTTCGCAGGAGCCACGGACGAGGACGTGGCGGCACGCACAGACACCACGCGGGCTTCACATTGCCACACCACTTCCACGCCATTTAACTTCCTTCGGGCGTTCTAATATTACTAAGGTGGCTCGTGGTTAATGGTGAGGCCGCTCACCTCCTACTTCTGGGTGCTGGGAGGTTCAGGTCCCGGTCAACGCATGTGGAACTGAGGTTGTTCACGACAAATTTTTCTCCCGTTTTCCTTGTGTTATTTCGCAGGAGCCAGGGACGAGGACGTGGCGGCACGCACAGACACCACGCGGGTTTCACATTGCCACACCACTTCCACGCCATTTAACTTCCTTCGGGCGTTCTAATATTACTAAGGTGGCTCGTGGTTAATGGTGAGGCCGCTCACCTCCTACTTCTGGGTGCTGGGAGGTTCAGGTCCCGGTCAACGCATGTGGAATTATGGTTGACGATTCACGAGAACTTTCTCCCGGTTATCCTGTTTTCCCTGTCTCTTATTTCACAATTGAGGCGTTCAAAATAATAACGGTTGATCCCAAACGAAGTTCGTTTTGAGAAAAACGAGTTTTCGTTCACTTCACTCCGGACAAATTTTTGAAGGTGAAATTTAACGGTTTTGCCGTATCCAAATTTATTTGATATTTCAGTATATGACGGGTACACGGCAGGAGTTTACCGTCGTACTTCTAACTGATAATGCGAGTTCGATTGGGACATGTCATTATTATCCTAAGCGTCTCAATTGCTCATCCTTATACCGCAGAGCTGTGTAACTTGCGTCCGTCCGTCACTCACATTTAGGTCTCTTTCGGTTCACCAATCTCGAAAAATGAGCTATCAACTGACAGAATCTCGGTGGAAAACTGATAATTTATTTGCGGATTCTACCAGAATATTCTACGAAATTTCTCTACTCTTATTTTGCTTTTTAAGGAACTAAAACGCCATTTGGGTGACACGACACCGACAGGAGTGATCAATAGCTCATTATATTCCTCTCTAGAAGATAAATTAACACAGTTTTTTAGACGGTTTACTCAACGATATTCTACAAGAATTTACAAAATCACTGGACGAGTATTGTTGTCTCAACGGCAACTCCGACGGGGTGCTAGGTCTGCAAGTAAAACAATTTTAACATGAAAATATCCGCCGGAGGCGCCACGTTAAGTTACTTATTCATACGATATCAACATCACCATTAATCTATTCATCTCTGGTAGAGCCGAAAAGGCTTAGATTTTGATGATCGTAATAAAGGTTATTTTTAAGATATTCTACACTCACTCACGATTTTGCGAATATTTTATCCGCTCGCCTTTCTTTTGATTGGCGCAATCGGGCGCTACGTGTAACGATAACATTCCACACTAATATTCCTAATTTTCTCAAGAGAGGAAAGTTTAGAAACGAAAATATGAGAAAAGAATTGAAAGTAGAACCAACAACTACTAGGATGCAAGAATATAGAAGCAAATGGTTACAACATATTGGGAAAATGGAACATAACAGATTTCCAAAAGCAGATTTCTCCTAAGCATTGAAAGGAACGAGAAACGTGGGAAGACCATGGAGAAGATGGCAAGGGATATCATGTGAAGACGGAAAAGGCAGCTGCCTGAACCGTGAAGTGTTGAAGAAGAATATCCCTTGCAGCTTTGTAACCGTACCATCTGCGCGGCTTACTTGGAAATCCTTGACGGCATTACTCGATCACTCGTGCTCGGAAGAATTAGAAGCCAATGCTCACCAATGCGTATTTGCCACACAAAGCAGGCACATCTTGCTTTTGGTTGAAGTAGGCAGTAACCCCTAATACAAATGAAAGAAGAATCGCCTCGCAGATGTGCATTTCATTGTATTGACGTTAGAATAGACCGAAAAGTTCCTATTATCGTCTTTCAAAGGTATCTGAAGTTTAAGGTCGCAACGAAAACGTCTCTTATCGTCGTATTAAATATGCGACGAAAGACGTAGGGTATTGTTAAACCCCACGCGACCGCTAAAAGATTGTGGTTGTATAGGCTTCCACGGGCGGTATCTAGTGAATCTCGGCAGTCCAGGACTTGTGTTTACGTGAGCAACGGCCAAAGCAAATTGATAAATGCCACACCTGTTGAACGCGCTGTGAAAAGGGTGGTGAGTGAAACAGTTGTTAGTTGTTTGTTAGAACAATACATACATCTTGGACGCGCCCCGTCTTCATTGTAGTAGCAGACGTTTGGATAAAAATATTGAGGCTTACCTCAGAGCTAAACTGCTGACAACGCCAAATGTTGACCGAAACGACAGCTACCACGACGTAAACGCGGCTTGAACCGGGCATTCAAATTCGCTAAAGAGTTAACGTCATTTGCTGTCATGTAATCAGTCCCTTCGCGAGAGCGGGAAACGACGGAAAGACGGATAGACCGGTAGAAAATCCGAAAGTCCGATAGAAAGTCCCGGAGTAATCAGTTGAAATACGATTCAGGTGCGCTCGCACGCACGTCTACATGCGCGCGCACACAAACTTTCACGGCGCAACTCATCTCCGCTTTTCATTACTTAAAATGGTCTCTCGCGAGCTGGACGACACTTCAGGGATTACAACATTCGCAAGCGAACCCGTCATACGCAATCACATCCCAAACAATTACGTGAACAGCTTTGCGGGAAACGGAAGGGAAAGAGAAATGAGGAAATAGAGATGCAACAAACACTTGAGACGAGCGAGGGTAGTACAGTCTCTTCATGTGAAAATGGGAAGGATTCAACATATTGCTGATTAGTATTTGCAGAACGTGAGATATTTGTAAAACATACACTAACAAATAAAATTATCCATTCATTCAATTATACATGGTGGATATTCCAAAGTTGATTTCGTTTCATTAATCGTTCTGAACTATAAATATTGGGTTTCATTTTTAATTAATCTTGAAATTAAAACAACATTTCTGACCCACTAACAATTTTTCACTTTTAAAAAGTTTGAACGCTATTTGAAATGCAAGAACATTAAGCAAAAATGAACTTTATCTGGAGTACGCTTCGAAATGTGAAAGTGTCCAATAGTGCTAGTGAAATGAAGACATTGTACATTTTTAAAAGATTTTACATACTTTTTGTAATAGAAAGTGGAAGTCAATGTTTAAGAAATGGTAGTAAATACTTTGGGAAGGAATGGGAAAGATAATGAAGCATACGGTACTTCAATTATTCTAATTGTGACAATCAAAAATGTATTCTAAACTCTTTGTACGTAAATATCTTATCCACACTACCTTAAAATTTAAGCAGTCATTATAATTTTTCACGGCTTTACTTTACGTTTCAAAATAATTTTCTATGTTCTTCGATTACCTGCTGATACATTCAAATAGAATATAATAATTTGTCAAAATATACCTCAAATCCATGCCACATTACTTGCTGTCTTATCATTAGAATGTTCATTGCATGAGTGACAATAATGCGCGACAAAACTCGTTTCCTAAGCTGGGGAAGTGACGAAAAAGTTTTGCGTGACAGCTTCAGAAGATAACGGTGGAAACGGAGAAGTTACGCGGATTACATCTACCAACGGGCTTGTCGTTGTAAGTGACACGCTACGTCAGGCTGAAGTTCCCATCCTGCCAGCTTATTAATACATGTCCCGAAGTTGGTATCGTGGAAATGCAGACTCCTGACTACGTCACAGAAGTTCATCAGAAACACGTAGTCCCAATATCTGAAAATTCAATATCTCTGGAAGTAAATTGTATGAAGTTTTTTACACGAAGTGAAATTTGAAGATGAGAAACATATTTGTAACATGTTTTTCTAATAACATTCTTCGAACTATTTGGTATCCATTTTTACTTTCACATCATTACTATTCAGAAGACTGAAAGATGAGGAGCGGCGGCAAGTGTTTACAATGAAGACTTAGTAGACTTTCTGAAATGTGTTTACAAAAAATATTTTCTAGATTTTCCGCTCATGGGAGACAATGTTAAATATTTCATTGCATTCCTTTAAGAATCACGCCATTTTTAACATTACCTTGGTAGCCTGTCAGAACGACTGACTACCGACAAAATCTCGGCGGCGAGGGGAACTTACGTCAATTTCGAGTATATTGAATTGTTGATTCGTCAAAGAGTAAAATCATTTGGTGACATTTCATAATGCGAGTTACCGCCATTGATTGCAACGCTAACACACTTATGGTGGAATTTAGGTGTCGCCACGAGTTTTGCGAAATGTGCATGATACCGACGACGTGACATTGCTTACTAACCATGACGCCAGGGATTCGATATAACATTACACAATGAAGCTATCAAACATTTAAGTCTTTAAATACCGAGTAATCAGCACTAAGTGGTTGACAATTTGTGACTGGGATAGTGATAATTTGCTTATGCTTCAATTGTAATAAAGGCACGCATTTCGAGACATTAATTGAAAATCTGAATGCAAAAATGTAATAAATGTTTCATTATTTCCTGTCAAAGAATCTGTTGAATTGTTTAAAAAAATTAACATTCGAGTACCATGCCCACATTTTCGTATTGTGTGTGTCACACACCAACTGGCGTATCATTATAATAGTATTATATACCCTGTTGACTCTGTATTTTGAAAATTAGCTAATAGTAATAGAACATACACTGATTGTCTCATCATGATTAGGGACCGGATTTATATACTCTTTCCATATATTAAATATGTACTCGTTTTCGGAATCAAACCTTACAGAATATGCACTAAAATATTCTGTATTAGGTATGTAAACTTTCGTATTAGAAATAGGAAAGTTGTTTTTCTCTTCCGCATCGCATTTAGTTCATATTTGTGGGTAAAGTCCTGCTATGATATCATGAATTACAGACAATATGTCACATTAAAGATTTCATCATCGTTACCAATTTTCAAGATTGACTCGACGTCTTCTATTACAAGAAACAATCGGGATTTCCTATTTAAATATCTGTCGTAATTCAGATACAGAAAATCGATGTTGCGCCTAGATACAATGATCGACGCAAATAGAAAGATACTAAACAAAATTGAATATTAAATTTAAGGATTAAAATGAATAGAAACAAATATATGTAATGATAAACGTTTTCAAGGAAAATATTCAGAGGGATCTGCAATTTGCAAAAAAAATTTGCTTTATATGAAAACAACCATTATGCACTACATGAGCTATGAAATCATATTGGAATGATGGAAAATTGTGTTCTTTTTACCAACAAAAGGTGAGCTTACTTTCTAACTGCAGGGGAAAGATAAGCGTTTGTACTGAATCCGGTCCCTGATAATGACGCAAAGCAGGATCGTTCTACTGTGGGCGGACGGACCACACACTCGGGCGTGGCGATGGTGGCGGCAGCGTCGATGACAGCTCGCGCGCACGCCTCCTGTTGCCCCAAAGAAATGAGTCGTTACGTACCGGCAGAACACGCATAAATATCGCCGTGTATACCGCGCCCGCCTCGCTGTGTTGGGCTACGGCGTCTGGCGGCCAGCCACCGGAGGCAAACACACGATCTGCGCGCCCAGGAGTGGACTCCCACCCCCAGAACGGGTAGCTGGTTTACGTTTATTTAAAAATAACCTTCGGAAAAAAGAATAATGGATAAATGACCAAATGCAGGTATGATAAAAAGGATGCGTGTATATTTCGTAGTAACCCCGCAAAGGGGAGATCCCTGGACGTAGCTTCTAGCTCTCGTAGTGGATTGACGCCCTTCCGGTTTCTGGGCTGTACTCGTGTCGTTAGTTTTGTTACTTCCTGCTACATCCCCCAGGATCTCGATTCTAGAGAAATGGATGAATGCCCACCCGGTTCTGGAGAAATGGATGAATGAAATGGAAATGCCCACCCGGTTTCCTGAGTTTCTCGGAGTATTTTTGCACGTCGTCTGTGCCAGGGGCGGAGTGGAGAGTCAGGGAGGCCTTGAGCGAGTTTGCGAGGTTCCGGTTGGCTCCATGTTGGTTGAACCTGTTCTCAGCCGGTGGACCTGTTCTCAGAGGACCCGAGAAGGGATTAGTGCTGACGCCGGAGGAGTTCGTATGTCGGTTTTACCTCGACCAATCTCTGTGGCTCATCTGTACTCCGCGTAGTAAATTCACTAAGACGTGGACAATACGGGAACGTGCAGAATAATGGAGGATGGAATTGTGATTCCATTCTCCATTTGATGTACTGTATGTGACTATCATTCTCACGAAACTATTTAATTCGAAGGCAATGCACGAATGTTAAAATTATCATAGTTAATACCATGAGTGCTTTGGAGGTTGTCAATAAATCCCCAAATCACGAAGCGAGGAATCTAAGAATTTTCGAAATACGAGTGGTATTTAATAGGGCTATTTCACGAATGAAATTACTTTCAATGGCTCCAAAATGCTCCCAATATTGAAAAAAACTGAAAGCGTGTTAAAATCAATGAGGTTATATTATAGTACATACGCAGTTTATTGCACGTCAACACAGAGATTGATACATTCCGCCACCTAAGATAGATCAGTCGTGCTTAGTATTGGCCAGTAGAAAGAAGCGATAAGAAAAATTGGAAAAGAAAAGCGATAAGTTTTTGAGATACACCGCCTTGTTTTGGGCATTTTATTAGTTAAACACTATTGGTTTTAATTTCACGAGTGGAATAGTCATTTGTAATTGGTAATTTTTTTAAGCACGAGTGGCCATTTTTTATACTCAACCACGAGTCGAAATAAGTAATTCAAATAATTAGTTATATCAATTAGTTAAAACAAAAAAGCAAAACTCTGGGAAGAAAGTCATGCCAATACCATGGCAAGCCATATCTCATTTTTACACAGGACAATTTTAAATCATCATTAATTCATATTTCAGGAGTGAAATGGTCTGTACAACTCATATTTCTTGACTAGGAGATGATAAGATTAGTTTCTTTTTAGATAATTTGTATTTTACTTTCTTAATATTTTGACGTTGCAGTTTGTTAAATCTGTAACTATCTGCTTCGTGTGAAATAAACTATTTCGAAATAAAATTATTTCAACGATTAAGGATGTGCTTCTCAAACAGTGAGCGAGGATTTTTAATCTGGATATTAATATGCATGTTATTATTGTAATATCATGCTTGAGAAAAATTCCAAGATTTTACTGGTGAATTTGTCGAATTTCGTGTTATGGAATTTCCACCAAGACAAACATTATACATTTGACAAAGATGGCAATAATGTTTTGTAGCGAAATAGTGATGACCAAGTTTATTTTCTTCGAAATATCTCCGTCAAGTGTTTTTAAAGAGAAGATGAAGGAAAATTCTGACGGAAAGCAGCCCAGAATAGAAAAAGGAAAATCCGTATTGACAGAGCAATCGACGAACGACAGGTTCCTTTTGACACGAATAATAACACTTTTTAAGTAACGGTTCTGACGTCATTCAACAGAAAGATGTCTGTGCTTTTAAAAAACATCTCCGTTTGAAAGAACACGCAATAGAATGAATAATGAATATTTTGATTGCAATATAAAGCTGAAATTATTTGAAAAGGGCAGCAAATTGTGACATGAGTTCAGAAACTGCTATTGCTGTGAACGCAGATTCAGACTATTACTTATAAAATGACAATAAAGAATATTAATACGGCGAGAATATTTGTTTCGTTTGCATTTTCAAGTATATTAATTATGTTTAATTTACTTATTTTGGGTTATATTTAATGTGATCAAATTGGTTTTACAAAATTTGGCTTTATATTGTTATTGAAAAATTCAGAAATTTGTAGCTTAATAAGATATAATGACTTTTACTTTGTCTTGGGTGTACAGATTTGCAGGTGGGGCGCTAAACTAGCTATTAATGCTAATGTTGTACTAAACTTACAAACTATATTTTATATTAGACACTATTTATTTACACGAACTCGCATTCACACGCTTGTTTTTTCCCCGGCTCACCCGATTGTTGCCCGGTGGGGCACACGCGCAGTTGTTCCACCACAGGCACTATGAAAGGCGTGCCAGTGGTCGGCGGTGCCTGTGGATGGGCTTTCCCTTCATGGCACCGGGGCGGGGAGGGCCGGCCGTCGCGTCGTTCGCCAGGCCTGGCGGGTGTGCGGTACTCGTACGGTACCAGGATCTCCCTGGCTCTGGAAGTACGCCAGTTTACAATACTTATTACCTCAGAGCGGTCAGAGCGGTAGTAAGACAAGGGTCTGCTACGTCACTTGTTTGAATATGTGTTTTGAGTAAAGGATGGTGTTAGGGATCTTTAAATATGATCTCGTGAGCTGTGTAGCTGTTTCGTGAGCTTTAGAAGTTTCAGAACGAGCAAATACATTTTTAACACGTAGAACGAAAATTATTTCAAATCTTTTTACTTCAGCCAAAGAATATATGACATGTAATATTCATGTTCCTACGTTAATTTGCACAGGCCTGAACATTGCACTTTCGATACGTTGCTGTGGTAACCGAACAATATTCATAGATCTTCTTCAAAAATATGTAATGGAAAAGTAATAAATGGCATAAAATGCATGCATGTTTTTGCAACTCTTTGAGAAATTTATTGTCGAATAAATAATTGGCTCATCACATTTTTCAAGAATCGAAATGTACGAGAGAGTGTTTTAAGAAGACGAATTAAAATCCCGAAAATTCGAAGCCCGACACTAACAATACTTCTCCAGCATCTGCCTAGAACTGATCGGAGGAACCCTCAAAAACACCCGATCAGAGCAACCAATCTCTAGATATATAGTAGGCAGTGATCGGTATCGGCCAAGATATTAGGTTTGTTCGTAAACCCACCTCCGTCGAGGCTGTCCTGTCGTGTAAAGTACTTTTTTTTTTTACTTTTTTTACAATAATATTTTACCGGGGCACCGAAAGACCGAAAAATAAGAGGAGACAAAAAATGCGCGAGCTACGTTGCTCAGCAAGCGAGACAGACGGCCGCATAAAATTCCAACTCCCCCAACCGCTGTGGCGAGGACGCCCGCGGAGCTCCCCCGTCCCCGAGGCGCCGCCACCTGGCGTTTCCCGGCCGCGTGTCCCGTTTCTTGCGAGTCGCGTCGAAGGCGGCGACAAAGCCGTGCGTGCCAGCCGTTTATCGCGCGCTGGCGCTCGAGGAGAAGGGGATGTAGAGGGGTAGGAGGCGGGGGAATTGGAAAGGGCGTGGAGAAGGCAAGGGAGGATGAAATAAAAAGGCTGTGAAAGGGTGTGAGGCGAGAGGAGGAAAGAAAGGAAGGAAGGAAGGGGGAGAGGAAGCAGGGAAGAAGAGTACGAGGAGGAGACGGGAGGAAAAGAAGAGAGTTGAGAGGGAGGTGGACGGTATGGTAAAGGGGAAGGAAAGGGAGTAGGAGAAGGGAACGGCTGAGTAGGAGAAAAGTGAAGGGGTTGAACGGAGGTGAGGCGAGATAACACCGTTAGGAAAAAAAGAGAGGTGAGGGAGGATAATGTAACAGGGCTACGCACTCAAATATTTCGACCTGTAGAAGCAGATACAGACATCTCAATCGCAAAATATCTACTCTTAAAACATTATTCATTACACATTGAAACGATATTTCTTAGAAGAATCGTAAGAAACTCTCAGGAGTGTTTTGTTTTGGCAGAGGTTATGGCGGGTCTAACCATGCTCTCCTTGATTTTGGAGTCATCGACCCATTTCCGCCATTGATTTCCATGATTACTAGGTAGCGAGGTATCGTGCAGGCCTATCTCGGCTACATTATCGGGCTATGGTAGGGAAACGAATACTGGGCCTATAGAATCACCGGGAAATGTGATTCAGCGCATCAGCTGATGTTATTGCAAAGCCTTTGACCGCGAGATCCTTGCTTCGAGTCCCGACGGTGTCAGGATTTTTGATGCTGGCTGAATAGAAACTATCTGGAACAGAATTCTAGCGGCCGGCTGCTCTGATCTGTATTTTCCCGTAGGTTTTCCTATCAACACCAGGTGAATGGCGGAGAAGTACTCTAACAAACGGGCCACGGGCCGCGCGCGATATTTCCTACCTCTTCCTTCTCCTATCTTTACCCCTTACTTACACACACACTAACTACACTTCACACACATCGGGAGACCGGTCGTGAGCTTAGAGTTTGGCACTCCCGGCTGGGGGAGTGACCCGCTGGTTGAAGATACGTGGTTGGGAAAAAACTCCGCTAGCCGACGGTAGGTCGGCGCTGGATATCGCCGGCGGAATATCACAGCCACCGCCCGAGGAAAGTCATACACTACACTTACGGGAATAATTACAGCAGTTGGTGCAGTCCGGAATAACTAGTAATTAGTAGTCGGGGTTAGAAGGGCGGTTGAGAATTGAATGGTGATACAAGTGGTTGTACATGGTTAGGAGAGCCCCATCATGCTACAGCACATAACCTAACATTCATGCCCGTGGCGGGAAAGTACGACCCTTTCGAATCGAAAAATTTAAGACGCGTCTGCCTCAACGTTTCATTTCCTAGGTCGCAAATGGATTATTAATAGTGTTCTTAATTTACTTGGGATTCCGACAATAGTTTCCAATATAGTTTAAAGTATCCTCTACAACTGGAATTGGTGAAGTAATTCGGATTACCTTGGGGACATTAATTGGAAAAACAATATAGATATGTTAATAATATTGTATGTTGCGTCTTTTTACATTTAAAAAATACTCACAAAGCAGATCTTAAAAGAATTCGAAACAAAGCTTCGAATTTGACAAGCGGGAAAAAGCTCATCAGGCACACATAGCAAAGCACTGAGTCCTCCAGACAGGGTCTGAAATCGACCGATCTCTGTAGCTATTGCCAAAAATCCTGCCACCGCATCGTCGAGACTCGAAACTAGGACTTCCGGGTCAGAGGCACTGCAGTGACTTCAGTTAATTCCCTGAACTACCTCTCCCGGTTTATTTTTATTCAACTTCTCATTTTATTGAACCTCCTTTAACCTTTCTTCTCTTTCAGTTATCACTCATGGATCAGTTGCGCTCCGATTTTCAGTTTCCTCCGCTTTTCTCCCTTTGCTCGCGAGGCGGTTCCTCTGAATGGTGCCGCGAGCGTCATTTTTCTTCATGTCACAAAGTTGCCTGGCGAGACAAAAGGTGCTAGGGGATTCCCCTAAGGTGCTGGCAACACCTGCAGTGCCTCCACGTTTTCTTTCTTTTCACCGTGGATTTGCTGACTTACTCGAGAGGGCTTTGAGACTACTACAGGCCGTCACGTGCGCTAAGCAGGGCAAGTTAGTATTCTCGGTATTTTATTTATGCCTCGTATTTTATAGACGGATTTTAAAGACAAATAGACAGATTGACGTATTTTATTTTATAGTATTCTCGGTGCACTTCAAACGCATGAACGCTCCAACCTAGCAGTTGTTAAATGTCATTAGCTCGGTATTGAGTACGTACTGTTGTGATTCAAGTTTATAAAGCCGTAGCCCGGGTTGGCGGTGGAACCAAAAATCATTTCAGGGACGATGATTTATTTTGGACCGCAAAATTATCCGTTTGAAATAATTAAAGAAAACTTGTTAGATTAAAATGTTTAAAAAATGTGTATTCATAATGCGAATACTACTTTTTGGATGTTCTGCCATCAATAAATGAAAACTAATTTGAATGAAGTAAAATTATCAAAAATAATTAATAGCTGATTAACAATAATTAATAATAATAAATAATATATAATAATAATAACACTATATAATAATATACACTATTTTTTAGACAGTATTATTGATATTCATTTTATTGTTATTCAAGTACATATAATCACTTAATGATACATTAGGGCCAGTTGTAGACTATAAAAGGGAAAGTATTTGTTTTTATTTGTTGTATTCACAGATTTATCTCAACACTTGAGCATCATCTGGCTTGTAGCACTTGTGCTAAAATTGAACTTTAAGCACGTTACGCACACCCTAAAAGAACCGCTAGTGGCTGTCTAAAGTATTTATGATACGAGTGCTGGAAGTATAGTTTTATTTTCAAGTTTGCAAGACGAAGTCGATAGGCTGAGTATACATTTTCGGCATTTTTGGTGTAGTCGTTGTAGGAGTGCGACATTAAAATGCTTGCTCTTGTCAGGGATATAATTGCACAAATCAAAGCTTCAAAAAGTATGGGAATATAAAATAGATATAATGCATTCCTAAGTAGAGGGGATCATTTTTTTAGATTTTGCGTACCTAAGGTATATTTTAGATATTTAATTATATATTCAACGGTTGGTATTTTTCAATTATGTAAAGTCTAGATTTTATTACTGAGAGTCTTTTGGCACTGATGAAGGTTGCGTCGTTTGTTGCATTAAAATGTATGAAATCGGTTATGTTATTATGTCTTTAGTTTTAATAACGAAGTAGTTTTGTAACGAAATAATTTAGTAATTAGGATTGTACGACTAAAAAGTTAAAATATTTAAAATGGAGTGTTACTACGAATAAAACAGATATTTAATTTGTACTACAAAAAAATAAAGCAATCTTTTTTATGTAAACTAATGTGGAGTAAACGGGACTTATTTTAAGTATTAAATCTCTTCTAACTAGACTTTATTCTATAGAATTGGCAATTACCCGCACGTTCTGGTGTTGCCCATAGAAAATATGACAGCTGCCCTTTTAAAAAGCTCCAAATATGGCAGATACATCACTATTCTATAGATTTATATATCGTTGGTTGCAGCTGGTAGGGTCAGGCGAAAAATTTTTGTCTTCTTTGTTCATAGTTTCATAGTTTTCTCTGAACATTTGTGCATCATTAACTATAAGCACTAGCGTAGAAATTGAATTTTAAACACGCTGGCCATGCTCTAACCGTAACCGCGTTTACTAGTGGCAGATCTGATTTTGTAATATTACGGAAGAAGGGTTTCGCCATACGCCTCCCGCAATTAACGATAAAATCTCAAGAAAACCTGTACAGATTATGAAGCTTCTCTATGTCTATGTATGTTTGGATTTGGGAATGGAGAACGTAACCCCCTGAATCTGTTACTGGTCAAGAATTGTAACCATACAAGTCCAAAATTTGTGTTATCAGACCGTTTAGTGGCCTTCGTATAACATACTATTATTCGCAATATTTGTAAAATTCATAAAATAAGAAACACCCATGCTTTCGATTGCACTTAAACGTCATCTTTTGTTTCGATTGTTCTTAACTGACAGCTGCGGTAAAATCCTTAATGGACGTCGGTCATTAAGAGCGGCTTTTTCATTCGTCTATTTGGTTGCGCAAGGACATTTTACGAAAAAATATTACTAGTTTGACACCTGCTTGACACAACCATTGCGCACTTTGTATGTACGGCCAGGGCCTGAACTGTTTTTTTGCCGTGTAAGCCCGGTAGAGTGTGAGAGTATGGACGTGCGCTAAAAGGGAGTTGGCGATTCAAAGTGGACGTGAAAGTTTGAAATATTGTCAATGACTTGATCCATATGTTTTCCTTGACCTCATCAATGCCTTGGCCTGCGGAACAAATATTTGAACACGAAGGGTGACTATGCTGAGGAGTAATTAGTTGTAGTGAGTTGTGCGGAATAATTCAACACTATTACTTTCCTTTTTGTTCTCCTTCTCATATCTGTATCTCAATATCATTTATTATATAATAATGTTTCGTGACAAAAGTAAGTTTCAGTTTCCTTTATTTCGTCTTTAACATCCCTTTACATATAAGATTCTAGAACAAAAAGTACTAATTATATTTCGATGTTTTGAGATTGTGTTCGATTTCTGATTTTTCGGCCACTCAAGAAATGAAAAGATAAAATTTATTATGACTATTTCACTCATGTCTGCCCGCGTCGTAAGTAGCCAATGGTAAGCCTGGATATATTCAAATTAAACCAATCCCAGATGTTTATCGCCATAAGCTTGTTTACCTTTTTTTTATCGCTGTAAAACCTTTGTTTACCTTTTTAAGATAACGATAGCAATTGTTTCACCTCCAAAATAGCTCTTGTGCATCAATATAATACTAAAATGTGTCGTTTTGGTAATGTTTAAAACTCTGAAATAGAATCTATTATTAAAGATTCAGTGCCGAAAAACAGCGTAAGGTACAGAAAAAGTGTGTTAAAGAAATTTCAAGAATTTTGTCAAGATAGAAAATACAAATGGACAGCACAAACTACAAATGAAGAAATTACACATGTTTTAGGCAATTAATATTCGAAGATAAGATTGTGAAGAGTACAAAGAATATGCCACCAAAACTACGTGGAACGTTACAACCAAAATTATTCAGGAAAATATTTTAATGAGTACACACGTGTGTTCAATCCATTCGAAAATGACAAATTCCGCTGCTAATTCATCTTGTACATCTTCCATTTCAAATACTTCTATGGAAGACCAAGACTTGGAAACCAACTTCCTACAACTTTAATGATTGTGCTTTTAATAAATGTTCTTGTCAGTAGCCTTGTTATAATTGTTTTCCGAAACTTTTATTACCATGAAATTGAAACATATTTGAAATCATTTTCTGCATTAAACTGTTATTCAAATGTTACTTGATTATAAGTTATTCCAGGAGGCAGTGATAAGTCGGAACTGAATGAAAGTTTTTCATTTTTCGATTGTAATTTTCAGCAATATTTCCCTTTTTCGTAATTCCTGTGATTTAAATTATCCTTTCAATCATGTAATGTGTTTATTCGTGAAATAGTCACACTAAATATCACTCGAAGTGCTGTGCTAGCCGGTAAATTCACTCCTCGCTACGCGAGTCGTGAATTTACCGGCTAGCACAGCACTTCTCGTGATATTACTTATGACTATTTCACTCATGTCTGTCCGCGTCGTAAGTAGCCAATGGTAAGCGAGAATATATTCAAATTAAACCAATCTCAGATGTTTATCGCCATAAGGTTGTTTACCTTTTTTTATCGCTGTAAAATCTTTGTTTACCTTTTTAAGATCACGATAGCAATTGTTTCACCTCCAAAATAGCTCTTGTGCATCAATATAATACTAAAATGTGTCGTTTTGGTAATGTTTAAAACTCTGAAATAGAATCTATTATTAAAGATTCAGTGCCGAAAAACAGCGAAAGGAACAGAAAAAGTGTGTGGAAGAAATTTCAAGAATTTTGTAAAGATAGAAGATACAAATGGACAGCACAAACTACAAATGAAGAAATTACACATGTTTTAGGCAATTAATATACGAAGATTAGATTGTGAAGAGTACAAAGAATATGCTATCAAAACTGTGTGCAACGTTACAACCAAAATTATTCAGGAAAATATTTTAATGAGTACACACGTGTGTTCAGTCCATTCGAAATTGACGAATTCCGCTGCTAATTCATCTCGTACATCTTCCATTTCAAATACTTCCATGGAAGACCAAGACTTGGAAACCAACTTCCTACAACTTTAATGATTGTGCTTTTAATAAATATTCTTGTCAGTAGCCTTGTTATAATTGTTTTTAGAAAGTTTTATTACCATAAAATTGAAACATGTTTGAAATCATTTTCTGCATTAAACTGTTTATTCAAATGTTACTTGGTTGTAAGTTATTCCAGGAGGCAGTGATAAGTCGGAGCTGAATGAAAGTTTTTCATTTTTCGGTAGTAATTTTGAGTAATATTTCTCTTTTTCGTTATTCTTGTGATTTAAATTATCCTTTCAAATCATTTAATGTGTTTATTCGTGAAATAGTGACACTAAATATCACTCGAAGTGCTGTGCTAGCCGGTAAATTCACTCCTCGCTACGCGAGTCGTGAATTACCGGCTAGCACAGCACTTCTCGTGATATTACTTATGATAAATAATACAAAAAGAGATGTGTTAACCAAAACGCAATACAAAAGTTAATTATTGCTACCTTACACCTGAAATCGCCTCTTGTCTTCTTCACTAAACTGCTCCATTTAGAAAGAGTTTATATTGTAAAGAAGTTTGATATGTTATTGATTGCCATTGTAATAGCATTTCAATGGCTTATGAAATCAAACATTCCGTTTTCATTCGAGCTCCCAGGAACGCAATGAAAATGGTAGCTATTTCCGCGCTCATATCCGCAGCGCATCTCTTTCCAGTCACTCCCCGTGTTGATCCATCGCTTCAAATGTCAGGGCTCTTTCGACGTTGGACCCGAGTGAGATTATATGGAATCGGGCTGGAGATTTCATAACGGCTTGATTTGTTTGGACACGGCCGATTTGGGGCGAACTTTTACGAGTGAGAAGCTGGTCGGATGTTTTGTTTTTGCCAGACAATTAGATGTGTGACAAGGAGGGTTTGAAAAAAACGGGGGAAACGAAATTTCTGCTCGACGGCTGAATGTTTATTGTGACGTTACCAACGTCGACGAAGGAATCAATTCCATTTCGTTAGAATGATCCGTTTTTTATTTTGAAACAAGCTTACAAATATAGATTGTCCATTTACCGATTGGTGTTACGTTAATAATGGTTTCGAAAAGCGACCACAAATACAATTACTTTTTAACTAAAGAAAGTATAATTTTTATTCTCATTAAATAAAACGGAAAGTATTTCATTTCTCTTTGTTAATCTGTCATGTTTACATTGGACATTTCTTTTTAGAATATCTTTATAGAATGCGATATTGATATGATATTTATATGATACAAATATGATATTTAGAAAAAAAATTCTTTGAATGAAATGCACCTCCTTTGCGCCACAACATGTGCAATAAATTTTATGTTGGGATAGTGTGTGTGGGTGAAGGGTCAAAACGATTTAAGATTGGAGGGATTCAAGACGTCTTCAGAATTTGGAAAATATGCCCTCCCTCTCATTCGGATAATCAGGCAACAAAGAGATGACATTTAAAATGAATTACTCCAAACTACAGGAATCGGCTGAGGTCGCAGAATGACAAAACCGTTGGATTGCAATTTTGCGCTTCTCATTTGTTTGCTTATGTGACTAGTTTGGAGAAAAAAGCACAATTTCCATTTACGTGTCTTATCGTGCACGTTACTGAACCGATGATCACATCACCCACCCATCACACACAGTTTTTACTTTCTTTTCTTTCTAAATAAATCTAATTTAATAAATCAAATCGGATAAATGATGAGGAGTATCATACTTTTATAACTTTTTTTGTATAACATACTGTTAACAGGGTCTGCGCATGTTCACACTTTCTCAACTTAGAGCTTAACGTACGCTGTCAAAAACCCAGTTTTCTCCTGCGACCCTCAGATAAAGGTTTTGCACGAGAGGTTAAAGAGAAATGCGGCTGCTGTTTCTATGTCAGCGCGAAAAGAGAAGGTCAATGAACTCCAAGCATGTTTTACGTTTGGAACCCAGTGCGTTGGGTGTGCGAATGATGGCAAACATCCCATACGAAATGGAATAGTACTAATAAGAAATTTGACAAATATTCTTTCGATCGCGTATTTTGAATCAAATACATCTTTTGAACATTTTTTCGAGACTCACCTTAGACATGCTCGTTTGATCCTTGTATCTCACGTACGAGTACTCGTATGTGTTGACGCGGAGGGCATCGCATTCTGCTACTCCATATCGAGGAGCCCGCAAGTATGCCACAACATGCAATACATTTTTTGTTGCGATGGTGTACGTGGGTGACAAGTTAGAAACATTTAAGGTTGGAGTGATTCAAAACGCTTTTTGATTCGTGTATTGTAGGCCGAATATGACCCAATCGGATGTAAATGGTGTTTAGTCGAATATGCGTCCCATCGGGACGTAAGGGGTAAGGGGTAACTGACTGTCGACTGGATAAAAGCCCTAGGGCAAAAAGTATTTAATTATTGAACAGGGATATAAAATCACCATTGGAACTCAGCTGCACCACGATTTATTTTGTATTTAATATTCTCTTCTTACGAACAACTTTTTCCCGTCAGCAATGAATAATGACGGGATCCGGTGTGACAAAACTTTCGATGCAACCGTACGGAGATTTCCTACTGGACGCCACAAAAGTATCAACTCCCACGCAACAAAGCGATGATCCTGGAGAATTAGCAAAAGTGGCGTGCTTTAGCAATGTGCCGTGCTTTATATGCACTCGGAGTTTCAAGTGTCACACATAGTATCTTACCTGCATACACTTTCAGCATGTTTATGAAGACAAGGCACATTTTAGGACAGTGTTTCATGTGCATCTCCCATTCTGTTGGCAGAATAAATTTTCTATGATAAATATCTATCTTTCTAAGCGACGGCAATTTCTATATTTCTTTTCGGCAGAAATGGCATTATCATAAATAATACAAACCCCATCTCATGGACTTCAGAGCAAAGTTTTTATAATGCTGTATTACATATGATAAATATTTAGATTCTTTAATTAATGTACACTGCAAGCAGAAAGAAGAATTTTTTCCGAATGAATAAAACTTTTAAATTCCCAAGTCATTGATAAGATATTATTTCTAAACAATTTTCATTTATTTTTCGTTTAGCTTTAAAAATATTGCAGACTATGCAGAATGGCGTAGTTATTTCCAGAATAGAAAACACTTCTATTCTGGAAATGACTACAGCTGCTACCAGTGCTTGTATCATCCGAGGATACACGAGTGACGATGCTTTTGGCGCTCATCTGCGAGTCTCTTGAAGATGCAGATTTATTAACATAGAAACAGCCAAAAATTGGATATTTTTCTTTATTAAAGTGCTTCTTTAATATCGCGGGAATAGCGTATAGTATAGGATCAGTGTGATAAAAGTTTCAATTAAATCACGTACAATATAAAATGTTTGTAAAATATGAGTTAATCAAAACTTTTACTAGGATATCATTTAAGGTAATAGGTTTTAGATCAGTCAGCTATTTTAATTCTTAATTGAAGGATAATCATGATAAAATCAAAGTCCTCTAGTACGACAACCACCTTATTCCTACGCGAACTGCCCATGACATTTTCAAGTTTATATTTAAGGCCCCATATATTTTCGTCCGAAATCGAGTTGCTCTTGCAGAGTCTTCCTGAAATGTCGCGCCGCCGTCTTCAAACGGACGAGGCCGTTGCACCCAGAGGAGCCTGTCAGCAGGCGCCGCGCCGCGGGCTCTGGCACGGCCTCTCAAGTCGCTGCACCCCGTCTCTCTACTCCGCAACTGGCGTTTACGCGCTGGAAACAAGACGCGTAGTTAACACGCTGCGTGACGAGAGGCACAGGGGTGCCAATGTGTCAAAAGAACAAATATGGTCATGTCAAATTGCGTAAATAGATTGGGGTTAAAATGTTTGATAGTTCACCTTTACCGTAACTAACGTGAAGGAATACGCTCACTTACGGGACAAAATGGAAATCATGCCACATGGCGAACGGAGAGGCGTAATTATTATCTCAAACTTTTAAGACGACTTGACGCTTCACTATTTCTGTCCAACTTCATTGTGATGCTCCGCCCTTCGATGAATTAATATAAAATATCCTTGAGACTGTCCAATTCATTTCAGCTGGGCGAGGTGGAGAGGGGCGAGGTGGGAACGGAGCGAGGTGGGCGGGGCGAGGTGGGGCGGGGCGAGGTGCGGCGGGGCGAGGTGGGGCGGGGCGATGGTGGGGCGGGGCGCGAGATGGAGCGGGGCGAGGTGGGGCGGGGCAAGGTGGAGCGGGGCGAGGTGGGACGGGGCGAGATGGGGCGGGGCGAGGTGGAGCGGGGCGAGGTGGGGTGGGGCGAGGTGGAGCGGGGCGAGGTGGGACGGGGCGAGGATGGAGCGGGGCGAGGTGGGAGCGGGGCGACGGTGGAGCGGGGAGAGGTGGAGGCGGGGAGAGGTGGGGCGGGGCGAGGATGGAGCGGGGCGAGGATGGGGCGGGGCGAGGTGGAGCGGGGCGAGGTGGAGCGGGGCGAGGTGGGGCGGGGCGAGGATGGGGCGGGGCGAGGTGGGGCGGGGAGAGGTGGGGCGGGGCGAGGTGGAGCGGGGCGAGGTGGGGCGGGGCGAGGTGGAGCGGGGCGAGGCGGGCATGGAGCGAGGCAGATCAGGTTTGGGTGGGGCGTATCAGGGTTTGGTGGACCAGGGTTCGGTGGGGCGGTGCGTGGTGGTATCGAAGTACTTGGAAGCGAGTACTGCGAACGAGGAATGCGGGATGCGTGGCCACCTCCTGCGGGGGCGTTTGAAGCAGCGGCGTGTTTACGGATTTCGGCTCCTCTGATCTTAGCCAGCGCAGATCTCTGGTCCGATGCAGATGCCCTCGCGCGTGGATGGGAGTGGGCGATGTTTGTGGCGAACTTTGATACTTTTCCCATTCATCAGCTTTTATTGCGCTCTCTCGGTCCTCTCTGCATCACATTTATTACATGCTAATATGATTATATCCCATGATACATGTGTGTTTATTGTACACATTGGTATGGAAAAATACTGATCTGTCTAACGATTTTGCTGATACATTACAGACGGTCAGAAAGTGGGACAGCGACAAAAGATTTTCAGTTTCCATTTCAGAAATTCACTTTTAGAAAAATATGCTCATGGTTTTGCCACTGTTTGCGCTTTTAAAAATGTTTTAACATTTCATTATTTATGATAACTTTCCACCCCATTATCAGAATGTTCTTGAATTACTGTGTAACCATTCGGATGTAGCATCACTTAAAGTAACGGGAAAAAAATTTAACACCCGATTTATTTTCGATGTTTATAACGGAACAAACATTACAACATTCGAAACGAACAGCACAGCTTCCTCCTATCAAAGTCGCTCAAAAATCTTTCGCCTCCGTCCCACCTTCTGACCCGCAGTAATGTAACAGCAAGATCATTAAGGCACGTGGAAACGGGTCAGTCTTTACATTATGTCCCCACTTATTACGACCTTCTGGAGATAGGAGGTATCTTTTACATTTGATAATGAATGTGAACCTCCTTAGAGATTACTAAATTGTTAATAGTTCATTTGAAAGTTTGAGTTGCGGGTCAATGTTTAATTTGGATCTTACCCCTTATGACGTACCGAGTTTGGTGTAGTTTGGTGCCAAGCTAAATGTACGAAATGTACCCTCCTGATTTTCCAATACGCGCAGATACTGAAAGAAAACTAGGCAGCCTCCGGTCTTATGAGTGGTGTCTATGGTTTGGTAGATATTAGAAAAAAATTCAAAATAATGGAACAGTTTAGATTTTGACTATAAAATGCAAATATTTGATATGTTATTCCGCCTATTCTCACACTGCGGGTACTGACTAATATCAGTGCGTCACTGCCTAAGACGTGAATGACTTGGCTCCAAGGAAGCGGCCGCACAACATTAAATATTTCTATTTTCACGTATTGCGTTATGGAACAGCAACTTTTTTTAAGTAATTGGATGTAAAGAATTGTTTAATAGTGTTTTCGTATATAATATACTAATGCAGTATTCGTGAAGGATTTTTGTTAAAATATTTAATTTATCGCAGTGTTATATGCAAGGGCGACCAGAATGAAGAGCAGCTGGGGCAACTTGCTCCAGGTCACGACTTAATTGAGACCCCGAATTTTTTTTTCGTACAAAAGAAAAAAAGTACTTTTATTTAATCCAAATTTAACGCTGTAAGTTTTTTTCTGAAGCACGGCGAAATTAATTCTGTTTATGAATTAGAAGAGGAGGGAATGAAACGAGGGTCCACCGTGAATCAACTGACCCAGACCCCTAATTTTCTCTGGGCGTCCCTGCTTGTATGAGAGTATTTTATTTGTGGTTCCTGCGGAGTGTTTGTGCTACTTTTGGAAACCCATTAGGTTCTGTTCAACAGCATTTTTGCTGCTGCATGTCACTAATTTAGTACATTCTCTGAAGGGTTATTGAGTCAACTGAAAGAACTCTGAGTGCTTGTGGTGAGAAACCTTGAAGAAAAGTGTAAATGAATCCTACGTAGCATGCACGAAGAAGGTAGTCCCTCGGTGTACTTTATGAGTTAGTCATAGTGCGCAAATTACAGATACGGTGGTAGATGAGAGTAATGTGGTTGTGACACTGATGCAAATTCTCAACCTTGCATAATGCGAATAAATTTTGTTAATTTTCAGTGGTCGTAAACATGCTCATTTAGAAAAATGAAAGATGCATTTTATCACCATAATAACGATTTTTTCATACTATAAAGTTTTGGTAATTGTGATAACTTGAAATAAAAGACGGTAATTATAACGATAATTAATTAATACAATAGTTCTTGCCAGCTATTTTACCTAGTAAACAATAAATACAATTTGCTTTCATTATGCTCTAAACGGAGAAAATACATTTTCTAGATTTAATGATACCCTAAATATTTATATTATAGACAGAAATATTTCCACACTCAAAATTAAAAGTTAAATTCTTCGAGTTAGATTTTTATTGAGCAGTTTTGTGCTGACAATATGTTGCAGAGCACTATTAGAATTTTAAAAAATGAAATGAAATGAATGCATTTTGAGTATGCAATAATACAAATAATAAAATCCAAGACCTTCGTTTGTTTTTATGATTACTTCTGTAGCATTTCCATTCCCTTTATTAAAGTTATTTGTCTGCTCTGCGTCTTGAATTGCTGGAGCTCCTCCGCCAATCCCTGACTCAGAATGCACTTCATTAAGGGGGCTGCTAGTTTGTCAGTGCCTACAATTAAGCCTCTACTCTGAGACTCTGCCTGGTCTCCATGTTCTCCAGAGGGAGTTCTTGCATTAAGCACAGAAGAGACAGCTCCCCCCTCGCAGATCCTGCTGCCATCTACATCCAACCGCATTATCCTCTTTGCGTTCCTTGCCAGCGCGGGCCGTACTACAAGGCGAAGCGTATTATAACTGCGGCGGAAGTAACAAGATGAAGCGTTCCCGAGGACGTGCAATAGTAGCCAATAAAATTGCTACTCCATAGCCGTTAACATACGTTCTCATAAACAGCTAACATAAGATCTTATGGGCAAATACACACCAAAATCAAAAACCGAAGAAAAAAATATAAAACCCTACTCAAAATTTAAGGCTAACTTTAGGCTCTAGGAAAAAATTATTCCACTCCTTATTTTCCAAAAATCAGGGTAAAATTAACCTTGAATTCTGGGTAGGGCTTCATATTTTTTTCTGAGATTTTAAGGTTTTCTAGTTTATTTGCCCTAAAACCATGTTAAATGTTTCTAGTTGTACAGACCTGATGCTTTTAAATATGCATTGGAACAATTTTTCCCTTAAGCCAAAAATTGGTCTTTAATTTTGGATGCAGTTCGTTCTCATACAATGGTGGGAAATCGTACTATTTTCTAGGTGAGAGCCCCTTGCTTTCCTCGTAGACTAAAGCTAACAGCGTCCACAATTTTGGGAAATACAAATGAGCCGAAAATTCGAGTATAGAACATTTAATTAGCATTAAATTAGCATTTAATTTTGGATGTGGTTTGGTTGATATTGGTTTTTGGGCGCTCCCGGATTTAGATGGCATTCAATTCATGACAGGGACAAACGTGTGCGTTGGAAATCAGTGATTCAAATTATTCTCATGCATTCTTGTGATTAAAATTAAGTCACTTTGCGAGTTTAATTTAAGGCGGGATTAAAGTAATCATGCGTGACTTTCTAAATTCGGTATTTATGGCCTGTTTATTTTATATCTATTTGCACCTTCTGGTTTTCGACAAGATTAGTATATTTTTACAGTATTATATTCTTACAATTTTAGTGATGATATTGGAACTATGAAAACTACTCATGAAAAACTGTCCCTAACCTCCAACTGCAAGCACTGAGCTTTGAGGAGACTTTAATTACTTGCGCTCCTGCCCATGTGGCTGCTAGGAGGACTCTTTTCGCGGAGTATGCTGTCTTCGGCGATGCTCATCTGATTTGGATCCCGTCCAAAATGTCTACTGTCCTAAACAGGCAATAAAATTTCTTACAATGGCCCTGCTCGGTACAAAATATTATCCTTAGAAAGTGGAAAACCTGGATATTTTATTTCGTCAAGAAGATGATGAAAACCTAGCGAGTGATTTTGACTGAAAAGTTATGTAAATCTTCAACAGTTGGTGATGGAAAATGTTATATACTCTACTGTTATATACTCTACTTATAGAGAATAAATATAACATCTCTACCAGAATTTCTCTTACATTTTGTCTATTTTAGATATTGTATTACATCTAAATGACAGTAATGTAATGTAGATGTGAGACATTTGAATGGGCCGTGCGCACGGCAGGATAGTGCGCGCTTTTTGGCCAGGCAATAGCGTATTCCATTGTGGCACTGATCACGCCATTTTACATCCAGTTGCCAGGAGAATTGAAACTGTGGAATTCTGTGCGTTGAAAAAAATTAATATATCTCAAACCAATATCAAGGTTCTTGAAAATCTCCATAAGGTCACCAGTTCTTATCATTTCTGTTCAACTTCTCAATTTTGCTTGGTGTGGCTATCTGGTGAGAGGTTAATAAATGGAAGTGGTTGCGCTACTCTTTATATTTAGGGACTAGGCCAGGCTAATCCCAGGAAGCAGTCATTGAACAAGGAGCCTCGGGGCGAAACGGGCTACGACGTCGTCTGGGGTTCTGAAGGTCTGCGCTCATCACAATGACAGTTCTGAAGAACGAAAACAGTAGTATGTTAGTGGTTATTATCGTGAATTGCTTAGGGCCTTGTTTAATTCTACTGACGAGACAGTGACTTGTACTTTATAATGGACTTCTGCTGATATATTGGTATCTGGTTTTGATCACGGCTTTCTCTCCTTGTTATACAATGTATTGGCAATATGTTTGTTATAGATTTGAACATGGAAAAGCTGTAAACTCTTCGCAAAATAAACCTTGTTATAGTTGCTACTTTTGACTCCTTATTTGGAACACTTCAAATACAACAACGAGGGAAATTGAAACGCAATGATCAAAGGCACTCGAGTAAAATATATCACACCAACATCATACTGCTGAAAAAATATTGATGTCATACAATTTATAATAACGACATTTTATATTCTCTAATGAATAAGACATACTTCCTAACAGTCGCATAACAATGAAATTCCAGTACCTGGACAACATCAACTTGACAGCGACGGGCCCCAGAATAAATCCGATAGACTATTCATAATTTAAGTAACATTTTATATATTTCGAAGAATTGCATAATCGTTGAAATACGGAATTATCACTTGGGACAAGAAATTTTCTAATAATAAGAGTTTATAAAGACGAAACAGTAACTCTCTAATCACTAGTTGGCGGATTTGAGTGAAATGTCATTTTTATTCTTTACACTTTAGAACAGTACCTTTTAGTACAGACATTAATTTTATGTTAAAGCAAAAGGAAATTACTCATTATTATGTCTTTTTTTTAAATTTTTCGTCGATTACGATTAATAAGTAATTTTTAACTTCTTTACATTTTTAATGCTATTTTCGTTGATTTAAAATATTTTAATATTATTTTAATGGTACTTGATTCAAACAATATTTATACTTCGGTTTTTCTTTCTTGGCGCAATGGGGTTTGTCAATAAAATGAAATATCTCATGGTATTTCGCGTCGTTCTCGACTGTGCCGCTAGGAGTCCCATGATCGCTACCTGTCGAGCAGTGCTAGCGATCATGCGACTCCTGGCGGCACAACGGAGAACGACGCGAAATACCGTGAGATATTCCATTTTATTGACCCACCCCCGTGCGCCAAGAAAGAAAAACCGAAGTTTACGAGATGCGACAAATGTTCACCACAGAATTCCTGAGTGGCCGATTCGATTTCTTCGCTTGGAAATTAAACTATCAGCCACCATGTAATCTAAGGTTCTTGTGACGCTTATCAGAGTCATTGTTGGTTTGGCCGATTTCGCGATAAATAAAGGCAGAGATTTTCTTGTAAAGAACAGTCCAAACCAAAAGCTTGCTAGCTGAGTTCACTTGAACAAAAGGAAGGAGCCTCGATTACTTCAGTAACATATCCAAGAACTTAAGTTGTTCGTCTGTAGTGGTTTTGATTTAATATTTTTACGTCATTTTTCTTTGTTTGGAATTTTACCTATTTTAAGAGCAATTTATTGGTCATTTCTGGCAATGTTTTAGTTCATCGAAATCCGCCCCTTACTTATTATCCAAACCTCTCATAAGCGAGAAGGCCTTTTTTGGCGTTTCTCCTCTGTGTTCAAGCACCTTCGTCATCAAGATGCAATTCTTCCTCTAAATTGTTCCCTGCAAGAACTTCATCGCTCACATTACTGATGGGCCATATCTTTCCCGTTCGCGCAACTGAAGACTCGCTAAATTACCTCCACTTTCACTCTGTACAGCCATCAATGCCGTCTACTTCCCTTCGACCAACAGTGCCCCCTCTCAGCCTTCTTCCTCTCAACCCACACAACTCCTCCCCAGAACGGCATGGCCTGCTTCTCGCCTTTCCGCATCGCCTCGCTCAGCTTCGCTTCCCCTCGCCTCGTCTCGCTACGTCCAGAATCGACTAGACGCGCCCAGCTTTGTTCCGTCTCGCCTCGTCTACCCCCACCTCGATTCCACTCACTGCAGTACCTCTGACCGGGAGGTACTAGGTTCGAGTGCCGACGGCGGCAGGGTTTTCGACTAGCTAAAGAGCTAGGTAGTAGGCAGTCGCTGTCTGGAGGAGAATTCTAGCGGCCGACTGCTCTGATCGGTAGTTTTTCGTGTTTTCTTCCGATCAACACCGGCGAATGCCGCAGCAGTACCCTAACAAACGGGCCACGGACCGCGCGCAATCTTTCTTTCCTCTTCCTTGTTCTATCCTTACTCCTTACACACACACAAACATGCACTACACTATCACACGTGCTGTGAGAGCGGTCGGGGGCTTAGAGCTTGTTCCGGCTGTGGCAGTGCCCGGCTGGTGGGCGATATCTGGTTCGCGAAAACCGCACTAACCGACGGTAGGGCGGCGCCGGATCTTGCCATCCAGCGGGGGAAGATTACCGCCACCTCCCGATGAAAAACATGCAATACCCTTACGGGATTAATGATCTCAGTAGTTGACGCGCTCGGAATCACTAATAATCAATCAATCAATCGATCGAGTCGACGCTCCTCATCCCACATCTCAGCGTGCTTCGCTCAGTTTACCTCGTCCCGCTCCGGTATGCTATGCTGCATCCCGCCCTGCTCCGCTCCAACCGAAGCCGTCCGCTGTTTTCACTAACCTTGCTCTGAACCATCAAGATCCGTCCCGCCTGCCCCCGCCAAACTTTGCCTTTCTCCACTTCTCTCCTTCCCTTTCGCCGGCGTTCTTCCTCAATTCCTTTCCCCCTCCCTTCACCACCCATCCCAACCCATCGCTCATCCGCCGACAGACGTCCTCATTAGGGAAACGCACAACTCGACACCAAGACTTTAGCCGCAGTCGCCCGTCTGAGAAGCAGGCCGCTCGCTGATTGGAGCACGGGGCCGGGGGAAGGCGGAAGCGGGTCGGTGAGAGATATCTCATTAATACGACCGGCGCTGGCGCTATCACTTAGGGTCGAGGCGACCGTTAAAGCTTCGGCCCAAGACTTGCGAGAAGTAAAAGGACTTTCTCCCTCGCGCAGCTGGGAAAACTTGGGAAGTAAGGCCTAGAAGAAGAAGAAGAAGAAGAAGAAGAAGAAGAAGAAGAAGGTGCTCCGCAACAGGTCGTGATGGAGCCCCAGGGTGTCGTGAGGAGCGGACGGGGAAGCTATTGCGCTCTCCATGAGGGGGAGGTGGGATGTGGCTACATCGCTCCCACTCTGCTCGGGTGTAGCCTCAGTCGTGTGACGCTTATTTGACTGGAGGGATTGCCGGGATGGATGACTCCGTGGAGGAACGTTCGTTTTCCGTTTCTCTGAAAGAGCGGTACAATTTATATCTTCTAAACGTCTACGTTTGTGTATCAAATATTTACGTGGAACTTTTCGACTGTGGTGGAACTAGGTACGTGAACGTTTCCTGAAAGTATCAATTTCAAAATGAAGATTTTAAATGTTAATCCAGTTTCATGAGAAAAATAGAGAGTTAGAACTTTGTTTTCTGCCACTAAAATTTGTAAAGCAATGAGGAGTAACCTTAGAGCACAAGAAGCATGGGAAGACGTAGATACTGTGATTAGATCACGGATTAAGTTTCATTAAGGAAGGCCCAATGACCAAAATTGCACTTATTCTGAATCGTAGTTTATACATGATTATTCCCCTTAATATTTCTCTCTTCGGAAATACAAATTTTAGATAGAAGAAACGTTTTCAGAAAATTAAACAATTAGAGTAAATTAGTTTGTTTTGGATTCTGGGAAAACGAAATAAGATTCAATTGGGTTAGCTAATCTTCAAAATTAAGTTAGTTATTATAAAGGTGTAGAATGTATTAGGGAAATCATGAATTGTTGCAGTTTATTATCAATTATGAATTCGACAATATGAATCATAAGTTGGAATGTTTAATTATTTTATTAACATTCACTCAACATGTAACACATTTTCGAACTACGTGTCTTCATTCCCGGAAATAGCTTACGTAATTATAAGTAATCCTCCCAAACGATAAAATAAAACTATCAGACATTTTTTATGAATGAGTGTTCAGGTGGAAGTTCCCTTTTTATTACACAATACCGAAGAGTGAGTTTCAAATTGGGGTCGCAACAGCACTCTCTGGAGGTACGCGAATGGAGACAAATTTTAATGAAGATTTTACTTTCATTCCTTCTGCATTTTTTAAATTTATTTTATTTTATGTCGCATCAACTTTTTACTTTCATTCCTTCTCCATTGTTTTCTACTTTAACTCTGTTATCCAATATGCTGTTTCTGCAAACAGTGCTTACACATTATTCACGCGTACTTGTCTATTCTTCACAACATGCATTTAAATATCTCTTTGCAAGATTTTATAATGTGTTTTATTTTAAATACACTTAAAATTATTTATAATGTTTATTACCTACAATCTAGAGATGAAATCATATCGTTAAATAAGATAAAATGCTAGTTTAAAACGTTATACATTAGGTCTCCAAGATAAGTATATTATCCGTTATAATAATAATTACAAAATTTTTATTAAATGTCTTGAAGCTCTCCACAGACTACTGGGGAGCTTGGTGTGTCCTGGCTGGCGCGGTACCCCGCTGGTGGACGATACCTGTTTGGTTTGATTGATTCGTGATTTCGGGCGCGTCAACTACAGAGGTCATTAGTTCCGTAAGTGTAGTGCATATTTTTCCCGGGAGGTGGCGATGATCTTTTCCCCACTGGATGGCGAGAAGCGGCGCCGACCTACCGTCGACTAGCGGGGTTTCCCCTCAACCTCCTTCTTTCCTTTGAACTTCCTCCTTCCTTTGGAATGTATAATTTTAAAGAACCTGTAGCAAATATTGTACCACAGCTTCTGGGTCCACGGTTCATATCTCTATCAGGTTTTTTTGTCCAGTTTCCCTGATCCTTTGAGCAAAAGTTGAGATGGCCCCTTGTTTTGCTTCTGGACATAAATGTAACTTCATTATTTGAGCATGTCTTCTAAATTTCAGTGGGAAATATAGTTATTCAAATGATTTTTTTCCATATTGTCGCGGCAAAAATATTCTTTCATGAAGATCATGATGAGGGTTAAGGGCAGAAATTTATAGCTAATTTACCTTTAAAAATAGATTTTATTATATAGAAGCGAATACTCTGTCAACAAAACTTTAGAATATGGTTTAGGATAGAGATCACAAAATATGAAAACGTGAACAAATTTCATTTCACCCCATAGCTCGTCACACACAGTTTTTTACTGTTTTTGACGTAAATAAATAAATAAATAAATAAAACCCGGTATCTCCCACCAGCGGGGCACCGCCCCAGCCGGGACAAGCTCTAAGCTCCCGACTGGCCTCCCGGCATTTGT
>JAHLJT010004567.1:175356476-175379930 GCA_031308135.1 Acheta domesticus
GTCTTCATCGAAGAAAATCACTGAAACTACCGATTCAGCATCCGACAACTAGAATTCTCCTCCAGGCAGCGGCAGAACCAGATTCAACTATCTATATAGAGTCGAAAATCCTGTCACCGTCGTAACTCAAACCCTAGAACCTCTCGGTCAGAGAGACTGCGGTGACATCGATTTATGCCCTGAGCTAGTTAAGCCGCAGTCAGAATGGAGAAAGGAGGATCTCGTGCTCTCTGAAGCTGTTAAACAGATATTTTAATCCAGCTAAATTGAGGATATCGCGGGAAACGAGAGGATAAGTACACGCAGCCGCCACTCTCAGTCTCCATCAGAAGAATTATGTCTTGTAGGATTCTCATTCAGGTAGTGGCATTGCCGACATCTGATTAGCTGCAAATTGTCCAGGACATGGTATGCGGCGCTCGGGTGGTTGCCGGTGAGCGTCATATCTGCCCAATGCCCCTAGATCTTTACCCAATTAAGTTGGGCTACGATTTTCACCCTAAACTTTGAGAGTCTTTCCTTCTTTTCTTTCGAACCAATAGATGGTTATGGTTATTGAAGGAGCAAAAGTCTACAGTAGAACCTGATTATAAGAAAATCATCTCGTAGTGGAATATGTTTATGAGGGAAACTCTGGTGATTATTTATTGCTGTCTTGAGCCACAATGTACGAATTATGTGCATTTTTTCTTCCTGCGAATAAAAAACGTATTAGATACCCGCCTACACTACTAGACATTTTTTTACAGTTAATATTTTTTCACGAGTAAATATAAGAATAAAGACGACAAATTTTTCCATGCAGTGATCTGGATGACGCATTATTTTAACTCCCATTCACCTCTCAACGGCTGTATCAAAAGGGAATCCCGCCCTCAAAAATATTTTTCAGAAATAACCCCAGCTTGTCGGTGAAAGGTTTAAAAATCTGCTCCACCATGAGGGCATTCCTTCTAATTCCCTGATAATGTTCGAATGAGTGCGGGAACAATGTGCCAGTATCTGAACAAGGCACAAGAATTATTTTAACCTTCTGAAAATATTGATCATTTTACCATTCTGGTTCTATTTGTTTGTCTCGTGAACAGTGCACTTTTTGACGAGTTCAATCGTGATGGTTTCGAAAAGGTAGATGATACCAGTAAAAAAATATTTATCATACGTCGAGAACTAGAAATATTAGATAACCTGAGGTGAAAGGTATCATTGTATTGTACTTGTATTACCATTCGTAACTAAAAGAATTCCTGCATCTAAGTCACAAACACAGTCTCCGAATGGCTTTTATAGGGTTCTATTGCACATTCATCATGGAATGGATATAAGGATGTAAGAGGTTTCCTGAAATCAATAAGGTTACACCACTGGATATCCAGAGGATACACGAGTGATCAAAGCTCTTGTATATTAGTTATTATCTTATATTATTGGTATGGAATCGTCACACTATAAAATTATTTAATTTTTATTATAATATTGCTGGATTGTATAAACAACACATTCCTTTGTCGAAGAGAAATACAAAAATTCAAATGATATCTTCTCTAAATATAATACATTTCTGAGGGAAATTTTGTTTGGTACGATTGTCATTTGTAAGAAATCATACATCATTTATAAGAAAATACCTTATGTAGGCTACTTTAGGACATGCATATAACACGCTTCAAGTGCGCTTAAAACAGACCAAAGACTAAATAATTAAGTTCGTAGATCATGGTAAAGTAAGAATTGGCTGCATGCTGCACCCGCAACACTTTATGCTACAACACACGTAACCACATGCACAAATCGGGGGGGGGGGACAAAAAAACAAAACAAAACAAAACAGGACTTTATAACAAGATATTCCACTCCGCAAAGCCATATAAGTTATATTTCTTATGCAGTAGTTTAAAAATGAGACTTTGTAGATGTTATTGTACATTTTAAGATGTATCTCCATTCCAAAGCATGGATTGAAAACGTTTGAAGCTGGGACCAAATATGAAGCTATTTCACTTTTAAAGTAATGATTTAAAAAGTGTGAATTCATGCGATATTTTAGCAAAATTATATATTTTGGACTCTTTTATTATGTATTTGGAGGTCGGCTCATTTGGTTACACTAGCTATTTCAGAATTTAGTTTCGCTCGCCATGGAAGCAATTGCACTGTCCTCTGACGTAAGGTTATGGATAGTATTTCGCAATAAACAAATACATTACATTTCCGAAATTACAGATTTATTTCCAGTTACTTTTGCGGGAACATGTGATGAGTACGTGGGATCATGTGGATTATTATGTAACATGCAGGAACTGCATGCATGTGGATTATTATGTAACATATGTAACTGACTGGAATATTTACAAAGACCTATTTGTGCAAAAGAATCACGAACCGTGAATATAACTCAAAAAGCAATAGCCATAGAGAAGTCTAAATACACAGCCGATCCGGGTAGCCGAGATTGCTAGGGCAGTAGTGCCGTGGCGGTCTAGGACCGAAGGATCGCGGATTCGAGATCCGCTTCGGGCATGGTTTAGCTTGTGTGTGTGTGTGTCTTTGTATGTTTGTGATTGTCAATTTCGTCCATCATCATCATCATTATCATCATCATTTCCATACCTCATCCTCCAGGGCTAACAACCCTGGGTGTAAAATGGAATCAGCAGAAATGCTGACCCTCCCCCTAGTAATGTCACTCCGTAAACCCCCAGAAAAATATGACTGGGCCCCGGTGGGTACAGCTGCACGTTCGCGTGGTCCGTAGATGGCCAATTAGCGATGCACATCGCATTGACACAGGTTGAACAATGAATATGAATTACGAGAAGGAAATTAGTACTGAAAACTCACGCAAATATTATACATTGCCATTAATATGAAAAAATAATTTACTGTTATATTGTAATGAATTATTTTGCTACCATAATGGTATGCGATTATTAATTCAAAATTTGACGATTTATGTTCTGCAACATTACTGCAACTTGCGTATGAATTCTCCTCCACAACATGCAGGTTTTCAATCTTCGTTACTTCCTAACGCTCCGAAATACGCCATTTGCTAGGGTAGTAAAATTTAATTATGAAACTTCATAGAGCAGTGTAGTGTCCTCTCATTTACTGAACTGCCTACGCTCACGCGAGTGAAAGCAGGAGTTCGAAAAGGCAATTTGCGCCACGTTAAAGCCTTCAATCCCATTAGGAAATGGAACGAGCAAAGCACGTACTTTGATTTTACCTGTGTTCTGAAAGCACTTCGAACCGGAAATAGACGTCATTGTTCGTCTTCTCGCAGACACTCAATTATAGAGTACTTTCGGGAATCGATTAGAAAAGGAACAGCGTAAACTGTATACTGGATAAAGTGTTGTGTGATGTGAAGGGAGTCGAAACATTTTGCACTTTTTTCAGACAGTTTAAGTTAGAAACTTGTTTGTAAAATGAAATTATTAATAATATAACTTCAAATTCAAACTTATAACACTGAATCAAATAATTTCCATGGCTTTTTCTTACAATTAGGGTATATTTTTCAAAAAAATACCACACAAGTAATGCATCGAAGAACTTACTACTTTTCTTTACTTGTTAAATTTAAGATATGTTACTTCATTTAAGGTAACAGGAAATACAAGAATATATTGTCAAAAGGATAAAGATGCCACTAATGGCCACAGTGACAGTAGTGACCACTTTAAGCATAAAATTCAAGAAATTAGAATGGGAAATTTGCTTCAAACGTGAAGGATGCGAAGCTTTGTCAAATATGTATCCCTGTTTTTCTTAAGAATAGGTCTCTAAAACCATATAATTAACCCTTCTTCGGGCAAGGTACTTTTGTAACGTAAACGGTCAAGCAGTGTCCATTAGACACTGTTGTGCAATAAATGTTTTCCACGATTCTCTTCTTCAACTTTTCCACACTTATTGTTTTAATTGTTTAGAATTTCAATATAATGACGGAAAATTAATAATTAATGAAAATAATTCCTTTATTATCTCAAAAACTTACAAGAAGTGATGATAGAGTGTAAGGTTTTTCGTATACTGAGAATAAAACGCACATTGAGCATGTTAAAATTTTTCTTCTCTATAAATTCAGATATTTTGATTAAAGTAGTTCATTATTTACAATTCTTGCAAAGATGGGTTATATCACTCTGCTCGTTGCAGGCTGACAGGTGACATTTACTGCAACTTTGAATGCGATCTCGCGCGTAGCCACGCAAGTGACATCTTTTTTTCTTCCCTGATGAGCTCGGTGCACTATTCTAGTCTGGTTTAGTTGGTATGTACCGTTTGAATGGGCATCTGTCCTTTATTGGAATTAGCATTTCGTTGACAGTAATGTCTGTTCCAGGATGGTAATGCTTTCTCAATAATCATTGAATTTTTCCATCACGTGCTTCAAAGCGGCACATTTATCATTCCGACGTCTTGTGGACCTCGTGGTTTTGTCATCAAATCGCAGAAAAATAATCTCTTGAAAAACTTGAGCCCCATTGTTGCTCCCTATACAGGTGGACCATAAAACTGTTCCACAATACTGTTCGCACATACCCCGTCCATGCCTCCAGCATCGGAGCTGAATCTCCTTCCCAGGGACCTCGCGGTTGTGACAAAATAGAAATCGCTAAAGGTTCCTTCTTAAGAAAGAATATATTTGTTGCATATCAAGTTTTCCCCCACACGTCATATACAGTTTTTTACTGTTTTTGACAAATAAATAAATATCAATACAAAGTGTCCAGTTTATGAAAACCTACAGACATAATAAACAAAATAATAATGTTATTTCGACTGTTGTGTCAAATACCTACCATATTTTAATTAAACTACAAAATATACCAAAACTAAACTCTAGTAAATGAAGTAATGCACCAAAATAAATGCAGTTAGATTTGGAATTCAAATTGCTGCAGTCTTTGATCTTTCTTTCTCATCATAAAGCAAAGCTAATAAAAATGCATAATGTTAATATTTGTCTTTTATATTCACTAGATATTGCGCATCAAATGAAACCGGAACGTGGAAAGAAGAAAAAAGTGGTGCTCAAACAGTGCATACTTTCTCGCAATATACATTAATGTTATGTAATATTTTAATGTGACAATTTCTCTTTAACTTAGACTTCAGTTATCTATTGAAACCCTTCTAAATAACTAAATCGCAAAAATACATGTTTTTATTCAAACTTTAAATTAAAATAGCTCTACCATTGAATTCAGAGTATTCTTGTAATCAACGCATTTACGTAAACGAATCAACTACGACCAACGCGTACTTGAGTCTTAAATAAAATTGGCAGTTTATAATAATATGATGATGATACGAACCAGTAGTGGCGGCTGCCGTTACTTCCTGTTGTTGCCAAAGCAACCAGTGGCATTTCCAAAGCAACTAGTGGTGCTGCAACATTACATATTTTCTCGCATTATTTATAACTGCTCTCATTATTTCCAGCTCATCAGAGAAGCAATGATAATTTCACAAATAAATCGAATATCCACAACTAAAGCCCATCCAGTATATCGCATTATGAATGCGTTTGAAACTACGATATCAGTCTTCAGCATATCTGAATATATATTCTTCCTGACTTTACTAAAGTTGAACATACAGAGTGTTCATTTTATCGTTTGCCAAAGATTCGGGCCGCATCGCCCGGCCAGTCGAGAGCTCATTCGCCCAGCGAATCGCTAACTTGCTGACATACGGGAACTACTGCTGCGCTTATCGTATTTATCGCGCGATGGCCTTCAGCTTGAATCATTCTTAGCACCTCCGGAAGATATTTTTATTTACCTTTTGAACCAAGTCTCGAGTAACTGCTGCGATTTTCTCTTCAAAAGAACGCCGGAGTTTTTCCTCCAAATGCGTTTTTTTTCATACACCTGATCTTTCACGTACCCCCCAAAATAAAATATCACAAGGAGTCAAATTATGTGATCTAGGGGACCATAACCCACGATTAATTATTCGATCATCCATATAAACATTATTTAAAATGTTCTCGCATCAAACAGCAGTGTAAGCAGTTGCCGAATCTTGTTGGAACTCACAAAGACGCCTTGAAGATTTTTTTTGAGATGGTTGTAATCTGGCAGAGATTACGTTCAACTTCTCTTCTGGTAGGGCATGGCGCTTTCGACACTTCTGTTTGTCAATTAAAATTCCATGGATGCGAAGTTTCTTAACAAGCTTCAAATTGTCGACCGATGTGGAATATTTCTGTAAATTTGTTAAAAACCCTCTTGCAGCATTTACTGGCAGAATTAAGTCGAACGATTTAATTATATTTAACTTGGTCAATTATTATTGAAACAGACTTATTTTTAATAAATAGAAACTTTAATATAAATAAATCAAGTAGCAACAGCTTCAAGGATTCTTTTACCTCATCATCAGGCTAGAAGAATACAAATTAATGAAATTTGATTAATTAAAAAGAATTTTTTAAACAATTTTGATATTTTTTCTTTCAAAATAAACATATGGAACTTACCTTATAGTCATTAGTCATCATAGTCGCGAAATAAACACTCGGTACTATTTTATAAACGTAGAAAACATTGTAACACTAACAATAAGTAACATAACGTAACGTTAAGTAAATAAAGCCGCTTCATCTTATCTCTCCCCTCATGTCGCTGTTCAACAACGAACATCCTAAATATCCATCTCTTCATCGTACTACAACAAAAGTGCGCACTGTAGAAATATCAAATTATCGTAATAAAAGTTTGTGTAAAATTATTGCGCTCATTTTTTTCATAATACACTTGCATTGTATTTTATAAGAAACTAGTCGTGCTAAAAGAGCATGTACTTTTTCGCCTTTAGCAATGGTTGTGAAATACTATTTACACCACAGTTTCTCTCCGAATTAACACATCTGTCATCATTTTTTGTAAAACTCATAAAAACACACGTACAAAACGTACAACATTTGGTTCAAACACTAAATATTTTCAAGCAACTATCAACACACATTTGACAATTGTAACTGCTTTTCATACAGTCTCAACGATACGACGTAATTCACAGAAATTAGCTCCATAGCCGTTGTTGCCGAGCCATTGTTGTATTCCAATCTGATATTTCCTGAAGACTAGTAATTTTTATTTCATATATTTCAAATAGGTTTTACATGATTCCTAGAAGATTAATTTGTAAATATATAACAAAGAATGAAAGATAATAGAATTCCAAAAATAATTTTAGAGTGGTTTCCGGCGGGTAGGAAGAAAGAGGAAGACCTAAACACAGCTGGTTGAGAGAAATTAAGGGAATTTTAAAGGACAAGAACTTAACAGACAAGGATTATGAAGATCGGGACAAATGGAGAAATAAAATTAAAATAATGTAATTTATTAGAATTGTGGGTAACAGAAAGTTGTTTTCTATAACAATGTAAAACTGTGAAATAAATAAATAACAAAAGCTCGAATATAAGAAACTAACATAGAAATATGAAATAATATACAAATTCTAACTTACAAATCATCCAACTGCCTCGAATTACTTTCACAAAGAGCAATAAATTCGGAGCGGGCTACTATGTTTGTCGCGAAACTGCACAAAAAATACTCATATTTTTAAAAAATGCAATACATCCTTACTTGATGATGTGTTTTTCACGAACACATTTCATTAAGAAAAGACGTTTATCTCCATAATTGTAGTTGTAGATACCAAAAAAATTTGAAATTTCTCAGTTTTCGAAAATTCATTATTTTCAAACAACATGAGACCTGCACTATTCTCTTAAATGTTTAACTTATGCAACAACAAGATTGAATCAAAAACGATGGAGCCGTTTTTTGTAAATAATTTGTTTAAGGGGATGTGTAGGCAAAAATGCATACACCTGAATTTTTTTTTTCTCCCAAACTATTCATTTCATGCTAATGAAATTTAGCAGGAATACAGTGGCATATTCTCTTATTTTTTAAAAAGAAAATTTGAAAAAGTTTGAAAACTGTAGAGTAATAACTTTTTAAACAAATTAAAATTTTGAATGTACTTTTTCTCAAAATCTACCTGCGTGATCAGCTTGAAATTTTTAGTAAGTAATTACCAATCATATCTTAATAAATACATGGAGCCATTTTGTGTTTGGGGGAAAGGTTTTGAAGAAAAAAAATTATAATTTTTAATTCAGTGAAAAAAATATTTCAAATTTTATTAAACATTTTATAACTTAGCAATTATTTCATAAAAATAAATATCCTTCCATTAAAGTTAATCTCATTGATTGATTTGAAAGTACAAAAAAATACAATGTTCCATCATTAATAGTTTCTCAGAAAAATGCACCTTTGTTGAGAAAAATGCTATTTCCAGAAAATGAATTACACCGGCTAAAACTGACCATTTGCAATTGCCTGACAGAAAAAAACCATATTAGCGTCCTCTGAAGAAAACGCCTGCAAGAAGCCGTTACTCTTAAAGAGTTATTCAGAAATTACTCTACCGAGAACCCTCGATATTCGTATTCTTATGTCTCAAGCTGCTCGTCTGGTTTTCTCTTGGATTTTTCTTCATTCTCAATGCAATTTGGGACATTGTTTACAGCACTATCAGGGATAACTATTCGATGGCCATCGGTAGTTTTAAAATGTTCAACAGAAACATGTCAGGAGAAAAGCTTAGCTTTTTTTATCACATTAATCCTCCCTAAATTGCTATCATTAAATGTCAGCGGCATCAAAATCAGCTACTTTTACTATTTTAAATGATGCTAATTTGTATTTTGGAAATCTTATCTATATTAGTTTATTGAAGCTTTCATTGTTATTTTGAGTCTTACCATGGCAACACTTTTTGAGAAGTATATTATCAGTAAGTGCTCTGAAGACTGGCTTGAAAACATTCATAGAACTAGTGGAATATTGTATTAATGGTCGTAATTCTTACCTAAAACCTTCAGTTTTTTATTTTTATGCCAACTCTATCAATACGACCAGTGCACTTGTTTCTCATTGATGGACAAAGTATAAAAATATAATGCTGCTCACTTCGTTTCTTCCACATCAGATACATTATTTCTTCTGTTGCAAAATTAAGAGCTCTATTCTTCTTCACTTTCGTGAAAACACGTGGTGTTTGCACGCCCTTATTGGTCACCAGCCAAAGAAATGAAATGACAGAATATATCGACAAGAAAATCACAAATCGCTCTCCAAAAAAGCCAAAATTACGTAAACATCATTCAAATCCCGCAACAACTACATCCAAAAGCCGGCTAAAACTGTCCATTTGCAATTGCCTGACAGAAAAAAACCATATTAGCGTCCTCTGAAGAAAACGCCTGCAAGAAGCCGAGAGAAAAATGTAGGGACCCACAAAGGGGGCGTGGCAACTCCGCACGGCGGCGCGATCTTTTAAATTTTAAAGGTACTTCCTGGCGTCAGAAAAACGTAAAAATTTGGGAAAATACTCCCAAGATTCCAAACTAATTTATTACGAAAAAAACAGAATATCGAATTTTGGTCGATTTCTCCTACACATCCCCTTAAACAAAATTAAAAATTGCCTATATTTCACGCCAAATAACGCGAAAAATTCTCATAATTTCCAAAAATTGTACATGACCTTATTTTAATATCTAGCTTTAAAGAATAGATTTATTTAAGTGAAAAAGCTCTATCTTTAATATTTTGTATGTAGAATTATGAGACCTGCGCCATTCTCTTAAATATCCTTCACTCTATCCAAGATCAAAATTTAATCGAAAACGATGGAGCAATTTTTTGAAAATTTAAAAAATGTCTCATGGGCTTCGTGTAAATTATCCTCCAAAATTAAAATATCGGTTTCAAATTCAAAGCGCCGCGACATCAGCTAGATCAATTGAGGATATCAGTTTTGGAGAAAATTGTCTCAACGGTTTAGCAACTAGCGCTCTTCACAGACACGGACGGCTCTGATATTGATAGCTATGCGATCGAAAAGATCTTGAGTTTAAATATATATTTTATAACGGACCACACCTTTTATTTAATTATTTATTTATTATTAGAAGTTTTCTATCTCACCAACTATCTTATTAATATTCATATTTTCTCTTCTTACGTTAGTAATTGTAAAAAGGAAAAATTATGTTTGGTTAATTTTTTCCAAAAACCAATATCTATATAATTTTGTTAATGAATTATCAATAATTTCATATCTGGATTTTAATTGTTAAAAAATTATATCAATTGCCTCATATGATATTTTTTAAATAGTCTGGATAAAACCAAGCTTGAAAATAAAAGTGTAAGATAGCTTGAGAAACTTTTGATATTTATATTTTTAATGGTGATTAGGTATTTCTCCTGCCTCTGTCTACCACGAAGTTAAGAGTCACTTTGGTTGGTTGACGTCACTGCCACGGCCGCAACATCCCGGTGACTGCGTTCCTTCAGTCCCGAAGAGCCTGTTGCATGCTTTACGCCTGGCGCGTCTGCCGCCCCAGTGGCTTCGGCCGCCCACGCGGATATCAGCCTCCAACAGGCCGTGTCCCTTCCGTCGCGCCCGTCAGCCTCGTCACTCGCCTGTCCCCGACGCCTCCCGCCCTCCCGCCAGGCGGGGCGCCTGCGGCCACGCTCTGCTCTTTACTGCCTCTCCTGAGAGAGAGAGCGATAGAGTGGCAAAATGGAGAGAGATCGAGAGATTGAGGGGTTGGGTGGGAATAGAGAGAGCGAGAGATTTAGAGGTTGGGTGGGAATAGAAAGAGCGAAAGATGGAGGAGTTGAGTGAGAAAAGAGAGAGCGAGAGATGGGGTGGGGAGGAATGGAGAGAGAGCGAGAGATTGAGGGGTTAGGTGGGAATAGAGAGAGCGAGAGATGGAGGGGTTGAGTGAGAATAGAGAGAGCGAGAGATTGAGGGGTTAGGTGGGAATAGAGAGAGCGAGAGATTGAGGGGTTAGGTGGGAATAGAGAGAGCGAGAGATTGAGGGGTTAGGTTGGAATAGAGAGAGAGCGAGAGATTGAGGGGTTATGTGGGAATAGAGAGCGCAAGAGATTGAGGGGTTAGGTGGAAATAGAGAGAGCGAGAGATGGAGGGGTTGGGAGGAATGGAGAGGGAGCGAGAGATTGAGGGGTTGGGAGGTAATAAAGAGCGAGAGATGGAGAGGTTGGCAGGAATGGAGTGAGATACTGAGGGGTTGCGACGGAATAGAGAGACGAAGAGATAGACGGGTTGCGAGAAATGGAGAGAAAAACGGAAGGGTTTAGAAACATAATTTAGAGCAGTCGAGTTCCTTTTTATCGAACGACAATCTTGTGCCGTCTAGCCTTAGTACCATGAACCGGACGGTCACACCCCCTGTCTTGGGGTTCTCCGAGGACGCGACGTCTGGGAACAACTGCCGTGCGCCGGGCCCCGTGCGTGCGCCACTGCACATATCGCGCGGGAGTCATAACAAGGTCTACAGTGGTCGGCGCCCGCCCAGACGAGATACGTCGGCCGCCGACGCGTTATTTGCATGTTTTCCGTGCTCTGAGGAAATCGTGATAACATTTTCGTACGCTCGGCGGGTAATTTTGGTTTATCTACCATTTATATTAATTTGCGTTAATGAAGCATATTCTCCTCATGTTGCATGAACTGGAGATCATCAAGTGCAAGATAGCATTGGGTAGTGCATTATATTTCCATGTATACATTTATAAACTATATCATGTGATACTCGTCAGATTTCAAGACTTCGTTGGTAGAGGTTATTTCGTACACTGTATTATAATATATTGTTTTGTAATGGAACAAACGTTGAAATATAAAATACATTACAGAGTATCATTCGCTTCACGAAATCAATGCCGGGAGAGATGGCTCAGGAAATCAACTGATGCCACTGCAGTCCCTCTGACCGGGAGGTTCTAGGTTCGAATCCAGACGGTGACAGGATTTTCAACGCTAGCTTGTCAGCTGGTTCGAATTCAATCAACTGCAGAAGAATTCTAGCGATACCAGTTCTGATCGGTAGTTTTGCATGGTTTCTCCGGTCCACGCCAGGCGAATGCCTACCAAACGGGCCACGGACCGCGCGCGATCTTTCCTAACTCTTCCTTGTCCTATCCTACCCCCTCACATTAAAATGCACTTACAGTGACATGCACTACACTACCACACACTCCGGGATCGGTCAGGAGCTTAGACCTTGCCCCGACTGGGATGGTGCCCCGCCGGTGGGAGATACCTGTGTAGGGGAAAACCCCGTTAACCGACGGTAGGTCGGCGCCGGATCTCGCCATCCAGCGGAGGAATACCACCGCTACCTCCCGAGCACAGGCATTACACTTACGGGACAAATGACCCTAGTAATTGACGCTCCCGGAAAAACTAACAATCAATCAATAAAATCAGTGTATTTAAAAATTTGTGGCTTTAGTAAACTCATTTAGTAAAATCATTTCATCATCATGAAATTCTGAGAATTATGAAACAAAAGTTGAGTTGAATCTCGTTAGCTATTTTTTACTTGTTTTCATTTATTCCAAACTGGTCTTAAGTAAAATAGCATCTCATATGCCAATATATCAGCATTCCCTTCTGTTTTTATCACCAACACTAGCAGATTGTTTGCAATTTATTTTATATTTGTGCAGAGTAGACACTCCGGTGATTAACTGTAAGCGTACGAGTAGGTGAAAATAATCCCTGGTGCATGTAAAAATTTTTCGTGATAAATGGGAAGATGTAGCTTCATAGTAGCTATCTAATTTTCAGGCTTCGATATGTATCTACCCGATAAGAAACTGCATGCGTCATTCAGTAAATTTAGTAAGAGTACACCAATTGTTAACAATCAATTATTAGTTTGTGCCTGGAACATGTAGTTTTTCAGATCCGACCTCATTTGAATCAAATCATTTTTCGTATGTTACATATTAATTCAACTTTCATAATATTTATTGCGTACATCATGGAATCAAAAGTGTCACATTTGCTTTAAATTCAATATTCAATTCACAAATGGGCAATTCCATCTGTGAAAAAAAGAAGACAATAACATTGACATGTGATTACGGATCTTGATGTTTATCGCTTGTTCATCGTTAATGGTTTCGACAATGTCAGCAAACGCATACAGAGAACGTTACAACACAAAAATGACCTACTTAACGGAGGGAACATATTTTCATGCAATATTGATATTTATAATTACAACACACGCCGTAGAAATCACGTGCATCAAGTGTCAGTATCAACAGCTCAGTACAAGAAATCAACATACAATACATGTACGTTACTTTACAACGCATTGCCAGATGACATAAAACAATTAAAGTCGGTATACAAATTTAAGTTAAAAGTAAAATCTTTTCTGCTGCAAAACTGTTTCTATACAATTAGAGACTATACTGATCGTGAAAAGAAAAATAATGTTTAATGTAACAAAACAAAGATATATAATGAATTAGTTTATGTTTGCATTGTATACATTTAAAACAATATTTAATACGCCTGTAACAAGTAATGTACTTCAGCTTCCGGGTCAATGACCCCCATCTCGATCAGGTTTTTGTCCAGTTTCCCTGATCCATAGAGCAAATGCTGAGATGGCCCCTTGTTTTGCTTCTGGACGTAAATGTAGCTTCACTGTGCGCACGTTTTGTTGAGCACTCCTTTTGCTTGTAGTTCATTTACAGTTGAAATTGATTTTCTATAACTCGGGAAAAAACATTTTTCAAATATCTTTATTTTTCTAAAATAATTATTTTCTAAATTAATTTTTTCGTTTTCGGTTGTTTTTTTTATATATATAAAATTCTGGCCCTCAAGAAAATGTGCGCAGATAAATTTCTTTCCCCACACGTCATATACAGTTTTTATTGTTTTTTTTGATTAAATAAATAAATAAATAAATAAAAATAAATAAGTAAAAAATAAATTTGAATGGCATGCGTTCAGCTGTTGATGTTGTGGTGACAACCACAATGTAGACAACTAAGAATTTCTTGCATCCTTCCATTGTAACGATCGCACCTTTAAAAAATCCAAATGTTTTGTCGGAACTCGAAAGTTTCTGCAAAAGAGCAAAGGCTGTCTGTATTATAAAAAAAATTAATATTAAAATAAAAGGGTGGGCAGGTTCGTTCGATGACAAGATTCAAACTCGTGATTAAAAAATGCTAACTGGCAAGAAAGCATCTCTTGTAAATAATTCAGTACGGAAAGGAATATTAAAGTGGAATATTCTGAAAAGTAAATACCAACGACTTTAATGTTGCTTTGCTTTTTTTATATGGCTTGCCATCTGGCTGGTCTAATTTTGTCGTATGTTTATATTGATTTCTGTGTTGTGATTTCTTTTGTAATTTTTTGCGGATCGCTTCACATTTTCGCTGCTCGTTTTGCACTTTAATACCTAATACCTAAGGCAAAATTAATTTTTAAAATCTCGATCAATGCAAAGCTTAATTGTCAGTAATTCTGCATTGATCTCGATCTGGTTAGCAGGGGCATCTCCCACTTGACGTAATAATTTGGAAACAAGAATGTTCTTGGTACACATTTATATTGAGTGTTCGTGGCTTACCTTCGAACTCTAAATTATCGCATTTCTGAGATTTTTTAATATTTCCGTAGATACTCTAAAAATTGTGAGAACCATCCCTTCTATAAACGTTAAAGATAAATGACGTTTTTTACGTTTTATAAGGCATCATTTTCACTAAGCCCCATCAATTACTAGCAGCCACTGATTATTTCTCGGCGCTGCAGTCTCGTCTCCACGCCTAGTCTCGTTTCCACACCATTTACCCAAGAACAGATAGTTGGATAATAGTTGGACATCGACAGTTGCTGCACGAACATTTCTCGCTCTCCGCAGGGATTTACAGGATTCAGCTTAAGTTCTGTCTAGCAAGAATAACAATTTATCATTATTCTAAATTGCAGGAAAATTTTAGTTCTGGACGTTGCCGTTCACCATTTATTTTTCTGTGGTATTGCTTGAAGTGCGACATATGTGATGTATGGCAATGCATATTTTTCATTTGCAGCAAGCTCGTGACGACCCTCCCAACCTTCCTTTTCTGACGTAACCATTCCAGGCACGACAGACTCCCAAACCACATGTGACGAAATTTGTAGAATCAAGCATATTCCCTGTCAGACACGAACTTTCTAGTTGGCGTCGAGGCTCCCGTCTTCAGCCTACACAAAAAGCATAAAATATTGAGTGTACGTAATGCGTAATTTCCCATTCTAGCAGCCGGCTACTCTCATAATTGTTTTCTGTGGTTTCTCCGATAATTTGCAGAAGAATGTCGGGGCAACATCCTAACAAACGGGGCCCATCTTGCCTTCCTCTACCTTTTCCTATCCTCACCAGAGATGTATCTAGGTATTCAGGCGCCCATGGCAGGCATGGAAATTGCGGCCCTGTCAGGATACTTCAAATTAAGGTTCTTTTTATTTATTTCACCCGGAATACTCTGAATAGCGCCCCTTGTGACTGGCACCCATGGCACGTGCCATGTCTGCCATACCGTAGATACGCCTCTGATCCTCACCCCTTACTTACACACACTTTCAAGCCCTACAGTACCACACATGTCGAGAGATCCCTTGGAGGCTTGTCCTGGCCCCACTGGTGGAAGATATCTGGTTAGGAAAACTGCAAGTCAAGTGTAGGTAGGCGCCAAATTGCACCGAATACGAAACAAGGAATCAACTTACGAAGCAACAATGAAGCAACGTTTCCAACGCATTTTTATGCAAAAATGACAAATTTCGGGTCAATCGAGAATCAAATCCGTGAACATGGGAACACCTCGCGGGCACAGTATCAAACTGCGCCATCGCTTGTCGTCACAAACGCTGCCCTGAGACAATACTACACCCAACTTTCCTACGACCGTGATGTCAGAAGTGGTAGATGGTGGGATTCTTGGCTGCTATTTACAATAACGTGCGTCAGGAGGGCCAAGCGGCGCGTTAGCCCTTGCACAGCACGCCTGGCGCGGCGCGACCCAAGCCGCCCTTTGCGTGGACGGCGCTGCCCCGCCTCGCTGCGCCCCACTCCACCCCGCGCCAGCTCAGGTGGAGGCCGCTGCGCCTCTATGTATAGCGGCCGCCGCCAGCCTTGACCTATGAAAAGCCTCGGACCCCGTCCCCGCCCCCGCCCCCGCCCCGCCACGGGACACGTGCGTCGGCGGCGGCCGGCGTGGACAATCGCCACTTATCGCTGTGCGCACGCTGCTGCCCTGGGAGATTGTTTCGGCCGCTTGCGCGTCGCCTGTTCACTGTTCGCTTGGTCTCCTGTCCTGCTGAAACGAGATGGGAGCTATGTATCGGTTTTTACCCGACTACGGAGCACAACGGTATGCGTTTAGTAGCGTCACCTCGCTTCGTGATTTATCCTGTTGTATCGTCTCGTCTCCTTCCGTCTCGATTCCTTCCGTCTCGATTCCTTCCGTCTCGATTCCTTCCGTCTCGACTCCTTCCGTCTCGACTCCTTCCGTCTCGACTCCTTCCGTCTCGACTCCTTCCGTCTCGACTCCTTCCGTCTCGACTCCTTTCGTCTCGACTCCTTCCGTCTCGACTCCTTCCGTCTCGACTCCTTCCGTCTCGACTCCTTGCGTCTCGACTCCTTCCGTTTCGACTCCTTCCGTCTCGACTCCTCCTGTACATTTTTCAAAATAACAAATTTAGCCTCAAATTTTTCATGAGCCATCCTAAAATACTGTAATTTTTCATCTTTTAACATGTCGGGATATATTTGAAATTCCCCTTTTGTTATTATCGTTCTGATAATAGAAGAGGGCTTTCTTCGATTCCTTGCCTCAGTTTCTTCAACTATTGAAAATGAACACAAGGCGATTGCTTCTTTACTTAAATTATGAAGAAGGCATGCATAATACAAGACATGGAGCGAAAGTGACTTAGAAACCGTCCGAAGTGTTCCGTCTCGCCCGTCCGTGCCATACCGACGCAGTGCGTGCATAGCTTCAGACTACGGTCACAATGAAGTCGAAATATCGGTTGCTCGCCACCGGGTGACTGCGAGTGAAATCTTCCGTCTTTTTTTCATCCAAAAAACACCAAAATGTCGCACCCAAAACCAACCGAATTGTTTCATAATTCCACAGTTCATTGTTTGAAACATGTGCAAGAAGCACGTCCGAGACCATCTACATCAGTGGTGTCAAGGTCTACTGGTGGCAGTGTCACACCTCGTGGCACCGTAGCATGCCATGAGCTTCTCTGCGCAACTAGCGTCGGGAAATGAACTGTTATGAGTAGTATTAACCCCGGTGTTTTTACAATAGGGATGGCGTTGCCTCTGGTGGCGGGGTGATGTACTGCGTAGAAGGGCGATTTCGTCGTGGCACTCATGCCACGGACTCCTGCTCGTGGCATCGTCCTTGACAACCTGATCTACATGTATTTGAAGTTATCTTGGAATTAGAGATATCCTTGACTCAGCTGATTTCAGGCGAATGGGAACCGACAAAATCAAACAAAACCGAACTTCATCTGGCAGCTGATATTTCTGGATGTCGTCGGAAGAGTATGTTCGGGTTCAATAAGCTCATTTCCATTTACTAGCACGTGTTTGAACGAATCGGGCTCAGATGGTGGACGTCGGCCGACCGAAATTTCACTCAAAATTGGCTGCACAGTGACTGCCGAATAAGGAGTTGCCATTTTGCTCGGCGGCCAAATAACTGAGAGAGGAACTTCCATTCGAAAGAAAAGAGACCTATGGATGCGGATTCCAGTTTCGAAGATTTTGGGTGTGTCGCGTCCTCTCCGTTTTGACAGCAGTCGAATCATCGGGACGCTTCTATTTTGAAACGTCAGCAGTCTTGTAAGAGTTCGAAAGAGCCACATTTCTCTTTTCATCAATGTTCAGTTTTAAGCTCTTTTAGAATGTGATTTTGCTGATTGCTCTTGCAGTCCGAATTCGCTGTAATTGAAGTGAAAATTGGATTATTGCGTTTATTTTCCATATGAGCACTCTTGGGGCGCCGCTGTTCCTATTTTGGGAGTAAACAGGTGCCTCAATCGTTATTACGTAAATAGAATGTGGAAGAGCCAGATGGAAACCACCTGTCAGAGCAGGTGTTTCAAAATTTGGAACATCGTGCCTAATTATACGAATTCGTAATTATGTCTGAGCTTATTATGGCACGTCTGACATTTCTCGGTGTATTTTAGCTTTTCTAACTCGTATATTATCCAGATAGAATAAGAAACAAAAAGTGTTTTTTAATTAGAACAGAAAACAGGTTTTGTTAATTTGACGTCTCACTTTCTCAGAAGTATACAGTGTTCGACTAAAATATTAACTTAATCAAACGTTTTTGATTGATTGCTCTATTTTATCAATATTTCCAAAAAATTATTTTCGATAAATAATTGATTGATAATGATTTTGTTCATGTTGGAAATATTCTTTACAAAACATAATCAAATGCATACTAACTTCAGTACAAATTAATGATAAGAAATTAAAGTTATTATAATATTGCGCCTAAACGATGAAATCATAAAACGTTCTAGGGTACTCATTAACAAAGACACGATTTTAGCAATTTAGTCTTAACATAAACGCAGCCATCTAAAAAATAAAAAATACTTTTACACTCACCCAGTTGCTTTAGTTTTGGTCTGTTACTTCATTTGAATATTTGCCAGCTGTTCTCTTCGGGGCAGTAGGACATTAAAACACTGAGTACTGTTGACATTAAAGAGAATTATTCCTTAGAGTACCGCGTGACCAGTTATCATTAAAACGGAAATATAGAATAGGCCGGTGCTGGGAAACTTTTATATAATTTGTCTCTTAAACTTTGTCTTTACTTTGAATGTTCTTAAAGAACATGAAATTAATTAAAAAAGTTGTAGAACATGTTCGGATATACGCTATGTAAACTTTTCCAGAAATGTATTATTTTTTATACTTTTTGAAATCTGGTTCATTTTTAACTGTCCCAGTTTATATACAAAATAGAGATGAGAGTTTCTATTGAAATTCTGATTTTCACAAATAGACAGTTCTATATCGTTTCGTCTGTCTTCCTTGTCCGACCAGAGGTGGGGACTGTGGGAAAGCAATAATTGCGGGCTGTACACGTCCCCATGTTCAAAGTTCTTCAACTGTTTCCGCCAGGAATTGATAGAAGAACCGGAAATACCCGATTAGAGTAGTAAGCCTCCAGAATTCAAAAACTTCATCCAAAGTGACTTAACTCCAAACTACAATTTTCAAGAGAAGTTAGTATTAAAATGTCAGCCTTACAGCTTAATATTATATTTCTTTGAATGCCTTTTAAACATAGAAGAAAGGCATTTTAACACTTGAAGAATTATGTAGAAGCATCTTTTAAAACATATTCACGAAAAACTAAAAAAAACAAACTGAAATGGATATACGACCTAGCTATTTGGTGTCATGCTTTCAAACCTTGAACCTGTCTGCACGGTAAGAAATGTCATTAAAACTAATGTAAATTAATGTATTGTGCATGAAACTCAATGTAACCTTGTACATTAAAAAGAGTTTAATATATGTACATTGAATTTAATGGACGACTTAAAAACAATGTAGATTTAATGTAAAAGTTCTTCCGTTTTCCCCTGCCTCTCATCATTCATATCATATATTCATAATCAATAATCCATCAAGATCATTCATTTATTTCAGATATGACCATAAAGCTTTTGACTCTTGCAAACTATTGTTTATGTGTACACTAAATCTATTGTGCGTTCATGATAATTACTATATTGTAATTTACATTAAAGTAATGCGGAAGTTTCTGACAGTGTATCTCAAACTTCATTTGCGGTCTCACGCCTACATACACTAAGGCACCCAAGACTATGGGACGAGCCGCGTCTCTGTCATGGTGGCTGACATTTCGGCCAACATGTTATGGCCTTCCTTAGAGCGTACTGCTCAGCAATACAATCTCCGGCCTCGGAAGCCTACGCAATCCCTCTCTGGTCCATGCCAAAATTTATAGCTTTCTATGCATTCTCTGATTATATTCAAAATAAAACTGGGCGGCCTTTAGATTTTCACGTTGTCCTTCATCCTACGTGACAACTCGGATCGTGGCCTAACATCGACGTTCTTATAATATTTCCGTCATATTTCTTTGACGCTGTAACGGCAGAAACTCAGAACGGGAAGTTCTAGGTTAGAATCAGCACAGTGGCGTATTTTCTATATTAAATGGGTAGTTGGGTCGAATTAACCACTGACTGGAAGAGAATTCTAGCGGCACACCGCTCTGATTGGTAGTTTTGCATTGTTTCTCCGATCAGTACCAGGTAAAGGACGGAGAAATGGTCTTAAAAAGAACACCGACTGCGCGCGATCTTTCCGACATCTTACATGCACTACACTACCCACATGAAGTGAGACCAGTCTGAAGTCTAGAGCTTGCCCCGGCTGACACAGTCTCCCGCTGGGGAGATACCTATAGAGAAAATTTTCACAAGCCATAAGGGTCGGCGGCATATCACACCTCCCTAGTGGGGAGGAACACCTCCACCTCCCGCGACAGAACATTCATCACACTAACGGGACTAAAGACCAGATCAGTTGGCGCGCCCGGGTATATCAATCGAGATCATAAGTGAGAGGCCATATGGAAATGGAGGATAAATCCATAACACGGTCTTAAGGGAATGGGCCGACATAAACTTCCAATTTGTAGGAGGAAACCACGGTAACTACCAATCATAGAATTCCCTTCCAGGCAGTGATCAGTAAAAAATCAAGTCACCGTGCGTGAGAACCTAACCCTATTTCTTTACTTTATTGCGCCGAGTTCAACCCGGACGTGAATGAGTCAGTTTTATTGGTGGCTTTATTTAAATTAACGACAATTCCTTCACTTAAAGTGAGTCCTCTAAGGCGTACTGGGAAAAGCACGCACCCGAAATAGTCTTCGTGCGTCACGCAGGTGCATTCTCTTTGATGCTCCCGAGTGTAGCAAGCTCAACGGTTTGCATGGCGTGCTGAACGGTAACTGAAGGGAGTCCAAGCCTAAGAACAGTTTCGTCGTTCCGACGATGCATGAAGCATCGTAATGCTGCGTAGTGGGATGCAAAGTAAATATTGAGCTTTTGCGCCGACATTGGAAAGGTTAATTGGCGCACCGTTAGTTTCTTAAGTATTGTTAAAAGTACAAAATGCTAATGCTATTTTTAGTTTCTCGTACTTACTTCATGAAAAAAGTAAGTTATGTAATCGTGCGCCGGAAAACGGTGAATGTTCGGCAGAAAAACTTCTAGGTGCCCTGGTAACGAAAAAGTGGATAAAACCTGTTGCTAAATACCGGGTGTTTTTTTATCGTTCGCCGAAGATTCCGGCCTCGTCGCCCGGGCAGTCGAGAGCTCATTCGCCCGGCAAACCGCTGACTCAACTCCCGTGCTATCCGAGAACTATTGCTGCCGCCGCTTAACGTACCTTAAAGAAGATGCTGAAAGTGGTGTCCTTCGGCCCGAATGCATTCTTGGCACCTCCGAAACACATTCTGATTTGCCCTTTGAAGTAAGTCTCGAGGAATTGCTGCGATTTTCTCTTCAATAGAGCTTCACGAACAACCACTTCACGACATTAAGATCGGAGTGTGGTGTGCGTTGAGTTCCACAACAATTATCGAACCTATTTCTTTCAATACCACCGTTTCTGCCGACGTTTACATACATCACATATTGGCATTATTCTTCGAACAATTGACACCAGAAGAAAGGCACTATGGTTACTTTCAAAAGGATTCGGCAACTGCTCACACTGCTGTTCGATCCATGAACATTTTAAATAATGTTTATTGTGACGATCGTATAATTAGTCGTGGATTATGGCCTCCTAGATCACTTGATCCATCTCCTTGTGATTTTTTTCCTGTGGGGGTACTTGAAAGATCAGGTTTATGCAGAAAACCCGCATTCGGAGGAAGAGCTCCGGCGCTCTATTGAAGAGAAAATCGCAGCAATTCCTCGAGACTTACTTCAAAGGGCAAATCAGAATGTGTTTCGGAGGTGCCAAGAATGCATTCGAGCCGAAGGACACCACTTTCATCATCTTTAAGATACGTTAAGCGGCGCAGCGATAATTCTCGGATAGCACGGGAGTTGAGTCGGCGGTTTGCCGGGCGAATGAGCCCTCGACCTGCCCGGGCGACGCGGCCGGAATCTTCGGCGAACGATAAAAAAAACACTCTGTATAATAGTAAATTACTTCCTCTAATACGTGATGGCGTCAGAATCCTTGTTTTGTGGATCCTTGATACCAAAAAATCGACTGACTTTAAAGTCCTTGTGAAAAGTGTGTCTTGTCTCCGGCTGTGATCAACGCTAGCGCCTAAATCGTTCAGACGATTTTCTGCAAAATTGATATTCTCCAATTGGTGTGAACGAACTCCAGGCTTTGGAGTTTTAAACAGAATATTTTGATTTTGAAGGCTATTTTACATGAAGCCGAATAAACATTTTCAAAATCTGTCAAAAATTGCACAAGTATTTTGATTAAAGTTCATCTTCTGACAGCGTAAAGGATCCTTAAGAGAATGGTGTTAGTTAAAGAAACAGATTTTTTTGAAAATTGCGAAAGTACCATTTTTAGCGATTTCCCTACAAATACAATATTGAAGTTAAATATTTTTTTTCCTTAATGAAATCTATTTAAACAAGTTTTGAAATAAGGTCGTGTTCAATTTTTCGAAACTATGAGTAGTTTTTGTGTAACTTTGCGCGAAAATATAGATAATTTAAATGTATTTGGCAATATTTTTCTCAAAACTTCTCCAATTTTTTCTTTATAATTTTCTCCTCGTATGAATCAATGAACGGAAAAAAGATGCTGCTAGTCACTTTTCGGCGAACTCTCCGGATTTTCAAAAACTGCAAAAAAAGTAGCATTTCAAAACCACAATATTGAAGATAATGATGCTTGCCTTAAAGTCTGTTTTAAATAAAATAGTTTGTAGAAAAAGGACATGTACAATTTTTCTGAGAAAACAAGTAAATTTTTCGTAATTGTGTCTGAAATGTATGCTATTTCTAAAACAATAATTTTCTCAAAAACCACATTTTTTCATTAATTTTCTCCTCATATGTAACAACAGACAGTAAAAAATTCTGCTAATCCCAATGAGATATTAAAAACAAAGCGCGAAAGTATGTTTGTTGTAGCACTACTAGTTTAATCTAGACTTCTTATTCGTTTATATTAATCTTTAGAAAAGTAAAATTCACAAAGTTTTAGCTCCTTTTACAACGCATGCGCAAGGCGGTGGAAGGCGTGATGCGACGTAGGGAGATAGAGGCGGAGCCAGGCAATTCTCGACGTGGCGAGAATGGACATAACAGGGATTGGATGTGGCGAAATGAACGCAGCGGGAATGGTTTCGGCGGGGCGGGGCCGGACGGGGCGGACGTGACGGGGCGGGAAAGCGTCCTCCAGGAAGCGGAGGCGGCGGCGGCGGTGGCGGTGCTAGCGGCCGG